>CM061749.1:314238945-314618048 GCA_030979885.1 Lolium multiflorum
TCTCCTCATCATCATTGAAACATCCTAGGTCCCTCGGTGCCCTTTGCGTACTAAGATAAGCTAGAGCAAGACATGACATCTCGAAATATTTCTTTGTCAACAATATTCTTTTTCTTTTCCTTCTCTTGTTCTCTTCGGTAATATAAGCAGCCATCTCTAGTTGAGACATGATAAATAGCTACAATGCACACATCAAAACACTCATGTCTACATGACAATCAACTACAAACATTTATACATGATGCACATATGTAAGAAATTCACATGTATCCTAGGCAAACATCAAACAATTAATCAATAGTAGAAATTTTATACCTCCAATTGACCTCAGCTGCTACTACTCCTAGAAATCTGCAATTAAAACGAATCACAAGATTAGCCCAAAATTATCTACTGTATGGCTGCTGCATAGCAAGGATTCAATGGAGTTGAGCATGGCCATGGAGGGAGCCACCCAAAACCGGCGGTATTAACCCATCGACGGCCGCCGTTTCCGCTACAACCGCCGTCGGCGCCCACCTCTCGCCGGCTCTCTCCCATGGCGATTTCTAGGGTTAGGGCCGGGAGATGAGAGGGGCGGCCAGGGGGTACGGCTAAGGCGCGCGCCAGCGCGGCCATGGGATAGGGCAAGGAGAGGGAGGCGAGTCCAGGGAGAAGAGGAGGGGCGTACCTGGGCGCGGCGGCCGCCGACCGTCCTGGCGTCCTCTGCGTCGGGCGGGCCTCGCCAGGGAGAGTCGCTCTCCAGAAACTCTCGGGACGAAGGGGTATCGCGCGGGGGGAGTGGCTCGCCAGGACGTTTCCGCACGATTCAGAGGTCGAACCCTCGGAAAGTATCGCGCGTGGTTTGCACAGAGCGAAGCGGTACCACGGAATTTGACTGCGTTTCCACACTCTAATTCCCAGGCCACTCCAAACAACGGAAATTGTCTTCCAATTCCAGATTCCTTGATTCCAAGGTCAATTCTTTACATCCAAACACAGCATTAGCCATTTTTTCACTATCTTCACAAGAGGGGTGTGTTGCTTTCCTCTCTTCTTCACATGCACAAGAGGTGTTCGATGAAATGCTTAAGAGGATTTGCCACTTGAGTTTACACAAATCAAGCCACACTTAACTTGCTTTTTTCTTCTTCATCGAGGTTAACAACTTTATCCTTTTCATCGCAATTGATAAAATGCATGTGTATATATACATCGTGATGTTCTGTAATGGTTTTGATCAGCTTAATTATATCATGCAGATGAATCGGCAATGGATGTACATTGACCGACGGTTTGACGAGTTCACTGCGGGCCTGGATAATTTTATGGCCGTGGCGGAGGCAAACAAACATGGTGGCTTCATGTATTGTCCATGTGTGACTGCAAGAATACCGTAAATTACGCTCGCTCGAGTCTCATTCACAGCCACCTTCCGGTTTCATGCCCAGTTACTATTGTTGGACCAAGCACGGAGAAAGAGGGGTTATGATGGAAGACAATGACGAAGAGGAAGAGGATGATGACGGTTATCCCAATTTCTGAATACGATGATACTGCAGAAGGCAATGAAGACAATGAAGTAGAAGATCAAGAGGCACCAGATGAGCCTGCTGATGATGATCTTGGCCGGGCCATTGCTGATGCAAGGAGAGAATGTGAAACTGAAAAGGAAAGGTTGGCCTTCGACAAGATGATAGAAGATCACAACAAATTGTTATACCCAACTTGCGAAGATGGCCATAAAAAGCTAGGCAGCACACTGGAATTGTTGCAATGGAAGGCAGAGAACGGTGTCACTGACTCAGGATTTGGAAAGTTGCTGACAATAATTAAGAGGAAGCTTCCAAGGGGTAACGAATTGCCCGCCAGTACGTACGAAGCGAAGAAGATTGTCTGCCCTCTAGGATTAGATGTGCAAAAGATACATGCATGCATTAATGATGCATCCTACCGCGATGAGTACGAGAATTTGGATGCATGTCCGGTGTGCACTGCATTGCGGTATAAGATCAGACGAGATGACCCTGGTGATGTTGAGGGCGAGCCCCAGAAGAGGGTTCCTGCCAAGGTTATGTGGTATGCTCCTATAATACCACGGCTGAAACGCTTGTTCAGAAATAAAGAGCATGCTAGGTTGTTGCGATGGCACAAAGAAGACCGTAAGAAAGACGTGATGTTGAGGCACCCTGCTGATGGCTCCCAATGGAGAAAAATCGATAGAGAGTTCCCAAACTTTGCACGGGATGCAAGGAACTTACGGTTTGGTCTAAGTACAGATGGCATGAATCCTTTTGGAGAGCAGAGCTGCAGCCATAGCACCTGGCCTGTGACTCTTTGTATATATAACCTTCCTCCTTGGTTGTGCATGAAGCGGAAGTTCATTATGAGTGCTCATACAAGGCCCGAAGCAACCCGGAACGACATTGATGTGTACCGAAGCCATTAGTCGAAGAACTTCTACAGCTGTGGTCCCTAGCAGGTGTACGTGTGTGGGACGAGCACAAGCAGGAGGAATTTGACCTAAGAGCGTTGCTTTCGTAACCATCAATGACTGGCCTGCTCTTGGTAACATTTCAGGACAGTCAAACAAGGGATACAATGCACACACTGTTTACATGAGCTCGAAGGTGATTATTTGGAAAAAGGTCAGAAGGTCGTGTACCTGGGGCATCGTCGATTTCTTAGGCTTACCCATCCCGTAAGAAAGAAAGGCAAGCATTACAACGGTGAGGCTGATCACCGGAGGAAGCCTCCCCATCGTGATGGTGTTGATATATTTGGTATGGTCAAGGATCTAGATGTAATATTTGGAAAGGGTCCTGGCGGACGGTCTGTTCCGAATGACGATGCCGGACACGCGCCCATGTGGAAGAAGAAATCTATATTTTGGGATCTACCCTATTGGGAAGTCTTAGAGGTCCGCTCTTCAATCGATGTGATGCACGTGACGAAGAATCTTTGCGTGAACCTGCTAGGCTTTCGGGTGTGTACGGGAAGACAAAAGATACACCAGAAGCACGGGAGGACCAGCAACGTTGGAAAGACCCCAAAAAGCTGCATGAGAGAGTTAAATGATGTCATTTATCCAGCTACGCTCTTACAAAAGCAGAGAAGGAAATATTTTTTGAATGTCTTAGCAGTATCAAGGTCCCGTCTGGCTTCTCCTCCAATATAAAGGGAATAATAAATATGGAGAAGAAAACATTCCGAACTGAAGTCTCATGAATCACGTGATAATGACACGGTTGCTTCCGATTGCATTGAGGGGCTTCTACCGGAAAATGTTCGACTGCCCATTGTGAAGCTATGTGCATTCCTCAATGCAATTTCTCAGAAGGTAATAAATCCAGAAATTCTACCGAGGTTGTAGAATGATGTGGTCCAATGTCTCGTTAGTTTTGAGCTGGTGTTCCCACCATCCTTCTTCAATATTATGACACATCTCCTCGTTCACTGGTCGATGAGATTTCCATTCTCGGTCCTGTGTTTCTACACAATATGTTCCCCTTCGAGAGGTTCATGGGAGTCTTGAAGAAATATGTTCATAACCGTGCTAGGCCAGAAGGAAGCATCTCCAAGGGCTATGGAACATAGGAGGTCATTGAATTTTGTGTTGACTTTATTCCTGACCTTAAGCCGATTGGTGTTCCTGAATCGCGGCATGAAGGGAGACTAAGTGGAAAAGGCACGCTAGGAAGGAAATCAATGATATGTAGGGACGGGATTTCTTTGACTCAAGCACACTACACAGTTCTACAAAGTTCCACCTTGGTGGCTCCGTATATCGGTGACCACAAGAACTTTCTACGCTCCCAGAACCCGGGGCAGTCGAACGATTGGATTAGACGTGAACACATGTCGACTTTCGGCGGTTGGTTGCAAAAACATCTCCTGAATAACAAACATATTGAAGATCAGTTGTACTTGCTGGCCCAGACACCATCTTCGACTGTAGTGACTTTCCAAGGGTACGAGATAAATGGGAATACATTTTACACGATCGCCCAAGATAAAAAGAGCACCAACCAAAACAGTGGTGTCCGCTTTGATGCAATAATGAATGAAGTCCCAAATGACACATATTATGGTTACATAGAGGATATATGGGAACTTGAGTATGGACCTTCTTTTAAGGTCCCTTTGTTTAGGTGCAAATGGGTCAACAAAACAGGAGGCGGGGTTCAGGTAGACAAGTTGTATGGAATGACAACAGTGGATCTCAACAATCTTGGGTATAGAGACGAACCATTCGTCCTAGCCAAGGATGTGGCCCAGGTTTTCTATGTGAAGGATATGTCTACCAAACCAAGAAAAAGAAACATAAGGAAACAAATACATCAAACGATGAGCCAAAGCGCCACATAGTTCTTTCTGGAAAAAGAAACATCGTGGGAGTGGAGGACAAGACAGACATGTCGAAGATTATAATCGTTTGATGAAATTCCACCCTTCAGAGTGAACATTGATCCAAGCATCAAGTTAAATGATGAAGATGCTCCATGGTTACGGCCGAAGAAGATTAATTAAATGATGAAGATGCTCCATCATCAAGTTAATTGAAGAATGTTCATGGCACAAATGAGTATCTCAACATGGCAATCAATTTCCCATTTATTTTTGTGTAATCATGTAACTGTATGTAAGATATTAAAAGTGGAGATGCGCCACGGAGATTTCCCAACCCTTTCCCCAACACTGTTAGATGAGATGTAGTCGTTCAGGGCTTGGCAAGGCGTATCGATGCTCCTTTTATAGGCACGGCACCTCTTCTACTTTGTCTTGTTCCTTCGGCGTCGTCGTGCGCTACATGCTTTATCTCATCGAGCGGCGTCCCTTATCATGCGCAGCATCTTTAGTCCCGGTTGTACCCACCAGCCGGGACTAAAGGTTACCCACACGTCCTTATCCCACCGACAGTTTGTTAGATGACACAAAAAGGATCTTTAGTCCCGGTTGTACCCACCAGCCGGGACTAAAGGTTACCCACACGTCCTTATCCCACCGACGCGCCGTGCGTTCCCGCCTATTTTCTTCCCGCGCTTTCCACTGCTTCCCGCCTCCGTCCTCCCGCCATTTTTTCACTATATATATGTTGGCTTGGCCTCCATTTACATATCACATCTAGACTCATATCTGCAAACCTCATCACAGGTCACATGGCTTCCATCGTATCTCTAACCTCCGGGAGGCGGAGGCGCTTTGCGCGTCGAACTACCCCTGCCCGCCGGGCTACCGCGTCCCTACCGGCTGGTTGCCGAGCGTCGGAGGGTACCGGTCCCTCCTGTCCCTCTAGGTGTGGCGCGCGAAATGGCCATCACGAACCACTACTACTTCGACCCACGCGGAGGAATCCCCAGTGGCATCCCGACTACAGCCCGACTTGGGAGAGCTTCTTCATCAATCGGCGTGAGAGGGCGCTGCCAGGAGGGCGGCCCGCCTCCTTCGAACTTCAACGAGGCCGGCCGTCGGCTGTGGTGGCGCGACCGAACTCTCCAGGCGTCATGGCCCACCGTCCCCGCCCGCGCTACCCGCCCCCGGCCAGCCCTCCCCCGCCGAGGTTTGACTACCGCGACCCCGATGCCCGACGATGATGACGGCGACTACGACGACTACGGTGGCGAGTACTACGGGGCTAGGCACGAGTATGATGAATGACTCGAACAATCGAATCCGCCATGTATCTTAATTAATTTTCAGTTGAGCTAGGCACGAGTACTATAGGGCTAGGCACGAGTACTATCGGCCATGTATCTTAATTAATTTTCAGTTGAGTTCGTACTTTAATTCCACATGTAATCGCGGGAAACTTTTCTCATCATCATCGCCACAACGACTTTATTGAAAATACAATAAAATAGATAAACAACTAGTCTAGTCGATCTACTCGTCGTCGGAGGTTGTCTCGGTCCAAATGTCGTCCCACCGAGGGTCGTTGTCGGCCCAAGTTGTATTCGGGTTATCGAGCTCGAACACGGCGACGCCCGACGATGGCGCCTGTTGGACCTGCGTTGTGCCGGAGGTCAGCGAAGAACGCGACGGTGTTGTCGACGTCGTTGGGGAACTGCGCCCTCCACTGGCGCATCAACTCCTCGTCGTGCTCGGCGATTGCGATCCGGCGCTGCACCCGCGGTGGCGGCGACGGTCCTCGCTCGACGAGGCACGCGGCGAGGAACTCCTCCTCTAGCGATTCAACCGGGAAGTTCATGTCGCACCGTGGCCGCCGAAATCGCCATGCGGCCGCGTCGTAGCGCGCGCCGCCTCCGGGTGTTGTACGTGCCGAGGGTGAGCCGGAAGCCACCGGCACGCATCTCGCGTAGAACCCACCGTTCGGCCGCGCTCGGACGCCACGGAAACCGGACGAGCCGCGACGCGGCGGCATCCGGCGACGAATGAACGGAGGCGACGGCGACGTGTGGTTCCGCGCGCACGCGGCGCTTTATAGCACAGCGACGCGGCAAGTTTGGCGACGGTGGCGCGCGGCACGTGGAAGCGGCGGCGACAGGTGGCGCGGGGAAGCGGCGGGCGTGGCACGTGGAAGCGGGATCTGCACGTCGCACGGCGGTGGCGGCGGGGCGAGGCACGCGGAAGCGGCGGCGACACGTGGCACGGGAAGGGACACGTGTGGCGGTGGCGGTGGGCAGATACGGCGTGGCCCGGCGGGGGCGGTGGCCGGGGCGGCTGGCGGTGGGCGGTGACACGGCGGTGCCGACGGTGGCCGTGACACGGCGGTGGCGGTGGGCGGGCGCGGCGGCGGCTACCGCCACTACACGGGCGGTGACGGTGGTGGCGATGGCGGTGGCGGGGCGGGCGTACACGGCGGCGCGACTGCCGTACACGGCGGTGGCGGTGGGCGGCGACACGGCGGTGGCTCGTACATGGCGGTGGCGGCGGGCGAGCACGTGGAAGCGCGGCGACACGTGGCACGGGAAGGGACACGTGTGGCGGTGGCGGTGGTGGCGCGATACGCACGTCGCGTACATGGCGGTGACGGTGGCGCGGGGCGCGGAGGTGGCGGTGGTGGGCAAAGCGGTGGCGGCGCGTCATACGGTATGGTGGCGGTGGCGGTGCGGTGGGCGGGCAGTGACACGCGGTGCCGACGGTGGCGATACCGGCGGCGCGGTGGGCAAGGATGGCGGCGGTGGCCACACGGCGGTGACGGTGGTGGCGGCGGCTTTTTTTCACTTGAAATAAGGCGGGAATGAAATTTTAAAAAAATTGGCCTTTGGACCGGTTTGTATTACAAACCGGGACTAAAGTCTTTTTTGTGCCAGCAAAGCGCGGCAAAAAAGGCCTTTAGTCCCGGTTTGTTTTACAAACCGGGTCCAAAGTGCTGGACCCGGTTTGTAAAACGCACCGGGTCCAAAGGGGGGAGTATAAAAGAAAGGACTTCGTCTCCGCGGCGATCAATCCCGCGGAGACGAAGCGCCAGCGCCGCCGAGGCTGTCCGCCGCCGCGCCCACGCCGCCGCCGCCGCGCCGCCGCGCGCCATCGCCGCCGCGCCATCCCGCCGCCGCCGCCACCCGCGCCGTCCGCACCATCCCCGCCCTCCTCTCTCTCCCCCGCGCGTGTCGCGCCTCCGCCACTCCTCGCCGTCCGCCGCCACCGCCCGCCTCCGCCGCGCCGCCCGCCTCCCGCGCGCTTCGCTTCCGCTGCGCCCGCTTCCGCTCTCGCCGCCATCGCCGCTGCCGACCCCGGCTGCCGCCACCGCGCCTCTCCCTCCGCCGGTAAGCCTCCTCGATCCGGCTTTTTTTTTTTTTTGTTAGATTAAAGTGTAGTTAGTTTTACCCCGGAAAAAAAAATAGTGTAGTTAGTTTTAGTGAAAATTTAGTTAAAATTAGTGTGTTAGTAAAATTAGTGTGTTAGTAAAATTATTAGTTAATGTGTTAGTGTGTTAGTAAAATTAGTTAGTGTGTTAGAAAAATTAGTGTTAGTAAAATTAGTTAGAGAAAAGTTAGAAAATTAGTTAGTTAGTGTTAGTAAAATTAGTTAGAAAAAAGTTAGTAAAATTAGTTAGGAAAAAGTTAGAAAAGTTAGAAAATAGATTCATTTGTGTCGGCGCCGCCCCCGCGCGCGCCGACGACTTAGACCGTGGCGGTGCCGAGTCCGTAGCGGTGCCGCCGCGACATAGACTTAGGGTCGCGAAATAGAGAAAGAGCGAGCGAGGAGGAGCGCCGAGTCCGTGGCGGTGCCGGTACTGCCGGCGCCCCTGCCGACGCCCCCAAAACAGGGTCGTCGAACGCGGCGTTAGTACAAAAGTAGTGAAGTTTTTTATTTAGCACAATATCATGTTTTTATTTATATTAGTATACATATATGATTTGTTTTCGTAGCTACGATGCCGCGACAGACAGCCGGCGGGCCGTGGTCCGACTCTCACCGAGGAGATGGAGCAGATGGGGAGGTCCGGACTGGGCTCCGCCGGGCACCGGGAGGTCTTAGCTTCGGGTCGCGCACCTTGCGGAATCCGGTCCCGTTGTCGACCCGGATATTCTTTGGTGGAGGTCTTATGGGCCACGGTCGTTTCAGAGGGAGCCGGCCCCGCCGAGGAGGTAGCTCAGCGCATTGAAGCGGAGGACCAGCACGTTCGCCGTTACATGTACGCGTTAGACAACATGTATAGGACCGGATGGAGCGTTATGCGGGGATCTCATGTTAGCTATGCTCCCGTTGTTGTTCCGTGGCTTTGCGGGCACACCAGCGCGGCTCAGGACCCGGTCGGCGCCCTCTAGGACCCGGTCTGCGCGGTTGAGTGGTTGTAGTAGTGATTGATATGTATTAGGGTTAAATAAACATGAACCCGATCTATGTATGCATGTAACTGCATATCTGCTTTCAGCACTATATTATCGATCCTTAGTTAAGAACTACACATATGTAACTCCATTTTCAGTTTTCTGCATTATCCTTAATTTGATCATATGATGGTTCCTATGTATAGCTTGCAGGTCGTTGTAGAAAGCATGGAGAGAGATGAAATTCAAGAAAATTTCATGGAGGAACTCATAGCAAACGGTACTGATGATCGCGACGACGACGTTATTCCAGATGATGGCGGTGACGATGTCACCGCAACTTATTTGAATGACTCCGGTGAGGGAGCGGAGGATATTGAGGAAGAAGATCCTAGTGGCGCCGGTGAGGAACAAGATCATCATAATGGCTCCGAACTGTAGTTATCACCGAGGTATATAAATTAATTAAGCCGCTGTTGATCGACTAGATGCATTAACTAATGAAATTGTACTGACTATGAACTATTTCTTTTTTAGCCCTCCGGATCGAGCACTTCTTCTGTAAAGTCGAGGAAGCGAGGCCCGGCCAAAAAGTTGGATGACGGTGTTAGGCACGACATCACCCACATCGAGAAGGATGGTAAACCGATTGCTCCAGAGAAAGGTGCAAAGGCATTTATAGCTCAATGCGGAGTGCTTGTTAGGGACCACGTCCCGATCACCGTTCGAGAATGGCACAAGCCGAAGGGACTAGTGCTGTCTGCAGAGGAAGAAGCTCAAGGTCTTTATATCGATGATGTAGCCAAAAACAGCATTATGAACAAGCTCATGGCACATTTCAACATAGTACCCGAAGAGGGGGGTGACGCTGAGAAGGCCAAGATGGAGCAGGCCCTCCGCGAGTTTGGCAAGAAGAAGATGGCCGAACTATTCAAGAGCCACAAGAAAAGATTGCGCCGCCTTATCAAGTTAAAGAAGACTCCGGACAGTGAGAAGGTAAAAAATCACTGGGACGAATTCGTGAAGTACAGCACGGAGTGAGAAGAATTTTTGAGAAGGTCGGAAATAAATAAGGCAAATGCTGCGTTGAAGCTATATCACCAAATTCTGGGTGTGGATACAGGGCTAACCGTCCTAAGTGGAGGCAGCTGAGGCGGAAACCAGGAAAGGGATCGATTAGGGACACACGGTTGGATCGAACGGTGCAAGGAGTGGTTCTACGGGATTGGGGGAACGTTGGATCCGAAACAGGAAGTGCATCTATAAGAAAGCTCATCGAAGGTTCCCATTGATGCCCTGGAAAAGGCACATAGGGACGTGGAGGCGGGGTTGTTCCAGCCCGAAAGAGAGAACGATGAGCTGACACGCGCCCTTGGGAACAAAGAACACGGCGGACGAACACGAGGCACAGCAGGCTCCGTTCCGTGGAAGTATGGCTTTCCTGCGGAAAGGAAGAGATTTCCTGATAAAAGCCATGAGAGGAGGAAGGCAAGGGAAACAGACCGCCTGGCTAACTTAGAGGAGGGTATGAGCACCATGCAAGCCCAATTAACCATGGTAACCCAAGTACTTACATCTCGATGGCTCGGGGCAGGCTGTAGATCCTGCATTGCTCAATGCCATCGCCCCGCTGCAATCTCAACCACACCGGAAAAGCAGCGTGGCTTCCTCTCGGCGGGTGGATAATGATGATGATGATGACCAGGTGGTCGAGCCTCCTCGCTACCCCCGTGGATGATCTCACTGAGAGCCGTCCTTGTGAGCTGCATGTTAAAGTTTTCAACCTATCCTTCAAGGCGGCGGTCGGCATCCTCTTACCTACAAGGTCTTACCATTGCCGTCCGGTCCAAGACGACTTTGCTGTTGTGATGGTGGATGAAGTGTTGAGAGAGTATGAGGGGTTGGTGCTTGAGCACCCTGCAGGTGAAGATGGGGAAATCAAAGAACTGGGAGAAGCCCGTAGAACCACCGTGCAATGGCGGAAGGAGAACATTGTGTTTCCAGGTGAGAAGCCAACAAGCAGGCCACCTCCGCCTCCTCCGCCACTGCGGTCTCCTCCGCGTGATGATTCTCCTCTGCGCGATGATGATTCCCCTATCCATGACCTCCTCCGCGTGAAAATACTCCGCCGCCTCCTCCTCCTCGTCGGGAGACTCCGCCGCTTCCACCTAAGCAAAGAGGAAGCGGTCCGCGGCACCTCCTACAGCTCCGAAGAGATCATCAACTCCAATGAGGGAACAGACTCCAGAGTTGTTGCCACATGAGCAGACTGAAGAGCAAAAGGCGTTTCTTGCAACTGCGCCAAAGAAGATGTTTATTCCACCCGAACAGTGAAGCACTTTGCCGAGACGAGAATGAAGAGACCTGAGCTGAGAGCTGATTATGACCGCTCTCTTGGACAGTCCTCTAAAGCGATGAAAGAAGCAAAAAAAGTCGCCCACTTGACAACAGGACATTCAGGCCGCACCCCACTTCATCGTGGAGCCATATCATGATCCGAGACGGCATCGATGATCGAACGGGCGGCTAGAGCTCAGGGAGCATCAGTTGAGTACGAAGATTACTATCCAATGGCTCAAGTGGTAAACAAGTATAGATACGGATCTGATCTCGTCAAACCTGGCGAGCTCGCGTCTAGGGACTCAGATGCGAAGGTTGCATGAATGGTACCCGCAAGCCTGTCGAAGAGGTGATCGCTACCTCACGGTGTATCTTAGAGATGCGCATTACTTCCGGGGGAAGACGAGATAAACATTGACGTAGAAGAACTGTTTCAGTTATTCAATCAAGACGCCCTCGACAAAGCTGTCATCAGTTGCTACTGCCTGTAAGTGATTTATTTGTGTAATTAAGTTTGTAGCTCATTCATTTGCACTAACAATTATCCTCATTATATTCTTTGTGTACGCTATACATTTAATTATGCAGAATGAAGAAGCTGGAATACAAAAGAGGCAAGCTCCTACCGCTGGGGTTCATAGACCCAAACACAGTTCATGAAGTTACGGTTCGAGACTTCGCCAAGAACACAGAGGACAACATCGTAATGTTTTTAGAGAAGCAAGCAGACAAAGAGGATATATTCTTTCCCTACAACTTCAAGTGAGTGTTATATATAACATACATTATGCTTGTGCACCTTCCACTTTATTCTCGTAATCATTGAGCTATGCTTGTGCAGTTTCCATTTTATTCTCCTAATCATTGATCTTCACCTTGGAGTCGTAAACGTCATGGACTCGAAACGTAAAGAATATGCGGAATGGGCGGACATGGCTGCCATCCTCCAGAGGTAGTTTCAATCAATTTCGTATTGGCATCTTCATCTGCTCTAATTCGAAGATATCATCAACTAATCAATTACTCATTTACTCATTATTTTTTGCCGGGCAGGGCTTGGAAACGGTTCATCAATACTGTTCGGGTGAATGGAAACCGGAGCTTACATTTAGAGATTACCCTGTAAGTAGTACTATATATATAGCTATGTCCGTGAAACTTTATATATGATATTTACTTTCAATACGATGCTTGATTATTAGTTTGATCGAACTATTTTTTCGTAAAGTGTATGAGGCAGGAAAAAGGGAATAACTTATGTGGATACTACGTCTGCACCTTCATGCGTGACATGTCCTGTCCCAAGGGTGGGGATCCCAAATACACCACACTCGTGTACGATAACAAATTTTCACAATTAATCTTAATTAGTACCATCTATTGTATTGAGTTCCATTCATATATTGATCTCCTTTTTAAATATAGATGACACGCCTGCGGGACACTCTCATAACGGAGGATCAAATAAAAGCAATTCAAGAGGAAATCGCGGGATTCTTTATTACCGAGGTCCTTACCCCAGGTGGAGAGCACTATCGGAAGATCGTGACGGCGGAGGATATTCGTTCAGGAAAAGTTGTATTGTAAATATGCATGCATTACGTGTACTGTGTTGACTATGTCGTGTATGTTGACGATGTCTATATATATTCATGACGATTTTTGTGGTTTCTTGAATGATATATATATGCATTGCTGAAACTCGCGCGCAAGGGAAACATCTTTCCGTCGCGCGCAGAAACGCTGGTAAGCCAAACCGGGCAAATAGCTTTCCCGGTTGAGAAACAACCGGGACAAAACCGGGACCCCCTGCACGCGCCACGTGTTGAGGCCTTTAGGCCCGGTTTATCTTAAACCGGGTTGGTCCCCATTGGTCCCGGTTTAACTCTGAGCGGGCCATTTGTCTAGCTTTCCACTAGTGTGTATCATGCATATGATACTTATATATGATACTATCTTTATAGTGAGTAATATCATGGAGTAGTATCATAGTTGTGCTATATTTATTGCTATTTAGAATCTCAATAAAAATTGATGTACATGATTTGTTTGGTATTAACTTTTCTCGTGATATGCGCTATGATACGGTATCCACCTACGATACTCTAATCTCATCTCTCCTCCTTAATTAGCTGCCACATCAGCATTTTTGTGGGATCAATGTGCATGATACTAGCTAAGATACTACCACTACGGCTAGCCTACACACATCTGGCTTGACCCAAAACCATAATTAATCATTTATGCAACCAATCTGGCTAAAACTGGAGGTTAACAATCGGCAGTCGAGATGTCACTGGTTGAGCGGAGAACCAGAGCCTACTACACGTGGCCACTTCACCGACGGGCAGGAGGACCATTGGAAAGCGATCACACGACGATCGGTTCATTCATCGCAGATTAGATTAGCATACATACATGGTCCATGCAAACCTCTCACACCGATCAGAGACGAGTAGATTGGAGCCTCGTCAGCTCGACGATTCCGCTGCTCTGGTTTCAGTGATCGACGACGGATTGAACAGTGAGGCGCCGGGCCCCGCGCATGGCGCATGTGTGAAGAAGCTGGAGCTAGACGACGAGCCCTCGAGTGGACAGGCCTCGTCGCTAGCCCCCATTACTCGCTAGTACGTTATCCATCTAACCCTGGACCATCCTGACAATTATTTCCTCCATCCCAATCACCTTTTCCTTATCCTGCCCTCCAGTGTCCAGTCCCTGCTACTACCAGCAGCATCGCTTATCGCTATTGTTTTTTTTTTCTCAAATGGCGGATGAGACACATCGAAAAGATGCACACATCGTTTTTTATTAATTTATTTAACAAATAACGGTTAAAGATCACACATCAAAAAATTTGAAGCCTACAAGCAATACCAACAAACCAAACAATGAATGAAGATCATGTCAACAGAGCATTATGTTTGGAACAAAATGAAATCCCTCCATCAGCTAGCACCGTGATCACCGCCATCTAGATGAAACGAGAGAGCTCATCCGTTTTACGAGACTATTAGGGAGCACCTCGAGCACACACTACAGATGTCGTCACCGCCATCGAACTAATCTTCATTGTTAAGATCCGCATAAACTTCGCCGATACTGCTGATGACGCCTCCTCCCTATAAGCGTGCCCCAACATACGTCCTCCATCGAGACTCTGCGGTGGCACGCGACCGAGAACCGCTATTGTCGACGCGGTAAGAACCACGTTGCTCCGCCTCTGAGCCCCTCCGGCTAGCATCTATTTCAAAAACGATGTCCCTAAAGAGAGAACGGTGCCATGCGTCGCTATCGTTCAATCCGGGAGAACCAGATCTAGAATATCCCTCGGAGTAACTTGGACAAGGAGACGAAGGTTGCAACAACGATGCCGTAAACAAGGTAGCAACGAGCAGGAGCTACTATTGTTCGCCATGACCAAGTAAGGCTCCTGTTTCAGGGTAGCCACGTCGCCCCAAACCCGCAACCGGCTAGATCGCCACCAACTGAAGTTCGGTGCCGCCACCATCAAGCTGTTGCGCCATGAAGCCTGACCATGCCATGGCCTCCTAGCTCGTCAACATCGGTACTACCATTGTGGCCACCGATATGCGCCGAGATTGCCTCCCCGAGATCCGCAACATCGCGCCGAAACCCACCGTCCATGAAGAAGGCATGCCACTGTTTTCCCGTTGTGTGGGTTTTTCCCAGTGGCAGCTAGGAAGAAAATGGCGAGGGTGGCAGCTAGGGTTAGGGGGTGGGGGTTGAAGAAGAAGTGCTTTAAGGTATATGTCAATGCAAGTTCCTCCTTAATCTTATTATTAAGCCTGATATGTAATGAGAGGGTGCGTAGAATATTTCGTGAACGCTACTCCATGCTAACACGGCGGCCATGTGCTTATGAAGATCCTACTGCTGCAATGCCATGACAAGATATCATACGGGTGATCACACTGCAAATTCTATCTCGCGTGATTCGTGTAAGATAACATATATAATCTCGCTTGCTTGCTTGATTGCATTGTATATTAGGATCTCGTCGCCGACAACCACCGCCGATTAAAGTAGTGCCATCATTCGACCCATGCTCATCCGGCTACACCTGCCCGCCGCGTACACCATTTCTCCATTTCCTTTTGGTGATCTCTCGTTCTTTCTGCGGTTCACCTTTTGCGCCTTTATTTTATTTTCAAGTGAAGATCAATCAATAGTTTAATGACTCCGTGCTTGCAAGAACAGTTTGCTCTTTTCATAATCTCGGCCAAAAAATTATGTACAAAAAAAAAAACGAATTGGAGACCAGCTCGAGCTGATCCAGCTTCTCTCTACATTAATTAATTAATTAATGATGGTCATCACCGGCCGGGACGCGGGCAGCGGCGCGCCGAGGGGCTGCTACTTGATCCTGGCGGCCGGCGCGGCCGACGTCGACGGGAAGAAGCCGACTGCGCGGCACTTGATGTCCATCCCAGTGGCGCCGGGCGCCGGCATTGCCCCGGAGGCCTGCGAGGAGGCGGACGACGGCGAGCGCTTGTAGGGCCCGAGCCACTTGGCGAGCATGTAGCGGGTCTTGCGCCACGGCGGCACGTGCAGGCCGTGCGCGCGGAGCGACCGGCGAGCGGCGTCGGAGGCCAGGCGCACGGCGCGGCCCACGGCCTCCTCCCGCGCGACCACGGCAGTGGCTGGTACGGCCGCCACGACCACCGCGTACTCCGCCGTGGCGCGCGCCACCTCCAGCCCGGCCCGGAAGTCCGCGTCCACAATGTACCTGGCGGTTTTCTTCGTGCCCTTCGCTGCCGGCACGACCACGTCGAGGTACTCGTACGTCCCGGCCGTGAGGCCGCCGGACGCCTCCCAGCGCGACCTGCACACGCCGGCGTCGTACCCGGCGGCGCGCAGCCGCCGCATGACCGCGCGCCGGAACGCCGCGCCGTGCGCCCGCAGCGGCGCCTCTGCGTCGAGCGCTGCGGCGACGGCGGCCGCCAGCCTGATCCGGAACGGGTCCTCCGCGGCCGGCGGGTCGAGCAGCTCCCGCACGGACGCGGCCGTCTCCGTTCCGTCGTCCTCGTCGTCGTCAGAGTCGCGTCCCTTGGGTGCCGGTCCGGCCCCGTCCTCCCCAGCGCCGCCGGCAGCAGCGTCGGTCTCAAGAAAGGCCTGGACGAGGTCGGAGAGGCATGCAGAGGCGTCGTGGTCGCTGCCGCTGCTGGTACAGCCCCCGTCCCCGCGGAGGCGCGCGCGCACGGCGTCGTCGAGGCGGATGTACACTGCCATGGTGATCCTCGTCGCCGGCGAGCTTGCTTAACTCGCGCTCGGCTTTTGTGTATCGTGCGTTGTGGGTGAAGGTTCTGCGATGCGGTGCCCGGAAGAGGTTGACGCTTGAGGACCATGGTTTTATAGGGCGGTTGGCGAGGCCGCTCCCAAGGGTTTATTCCATGGATTAACCCTTTGCGTGATTGCGTTTGTAGGTGACGCCCTTTGCTAATTTTTTTTGCTGGACCCCGGATGTGAGGATTTAGGCTGGAATATGCTCCAATGGTACGAGCTTTAGGTGCCCAAAATAGTCACGTCCAACACCTAATTTAATCGTAATGGATTTTGATTAGTTCCACGTTTGTGAGTTGATTGACCGATGACTCACAAATGTTAACCAGAAAGAAAAGTTGATTAGCTTCGTTTATCTTCCGGAAAAGTTCCGTCCATGGTTCGACACGCTTGCCGCTGTTACAGTGTTTCAAAGCTTGTGAAATGTAAACACGTGCGATCGGGCAAATGGAACGTCCACATCGGCGTCGAAAACGTGGTACAGCCAAGGTATTTCTTTTCTGGTGTCATTTTTTTACCGGATAATGTAAAAAAAAATCCGGATTACCACGAAATCTCGGGATTTTTTTCCTTATCCAAGTTTATTCAGAAAATATTAAATTATAAAAAAAATTGTGCACAAAATAAAGAAATTTTGACCGTATAGTAGCAGTAAAGCTTATGCAAAGCAGTGGTGAGACTGTTCCATCGAAGCGTAGCTGGTGGAATCACACTTCCGCCACTTTTCTTTTTTATTTTAGCAAAACACACAATAAATAGTAAAAATATATTATTGTGCCAAGTTTACTGACAAATTTTCGATAAAGAACATATATTAATATCGCGTAGATACCAATTACACCCAGCCTCTGCAACAACATCATGCCCTAATGACATAAATGATGCACACATCTAGAAAAAATAGAAGAATTACAAGTTCTCTGACAAATAGAGCATACAATCGTCTATTTGAGCAAAAAATAGAGGTAAAATTCGAACTAAGCTGAACGTTTTGTTCGGTGTATGTATTTCTCGAAGGTAACAAAGTTTTCGGTTCCGTCCGCTTACCGAAATTCTCAGCCAACAATGAAACCTTGAATGCAACGTTAATCATCGAACAATGCATTAGTAGCGTGCCGTCCACCACGGCAGATATTTTACCATCACGTGGAATTGTTGTAAGTAACTTCTTACAGACTCAACTCGTAGTAGCATGTTCTCCCTCCGTCTGAAAACAGGTGTCTCAACTATTTCTAAACCTAGATGTATCTATAACTGTATATAAAAAAGTTGAGATGCCTATTTTTAGATGGAGGTAGCGTTTATTTTTTGGAGCACTCTATCGGTAAATGCAGTAATAGTAGCACATCGAGTTTTGGCACGACACTGTTGTTTGTATTGTAGAGAAAACTTGGCCCGCTACCGGTATGTTGACGGCTTAATACGGTGTTCGGTCCTTTGAGCCCATCCCCACTAAACACGGAGGATCACCAACATTGAAAAGTTTCTACAGCAGCTGGATCACACAAAGATTACTACTCCCTCCATTTCTAAATAAGCTGCTCAACTTTGTCAAGATAAACACATTTTAGTTATACATTGGTATCTAAAAATAATTGAGCAGCTTTTTTTAGGACACATGAAGTCCAGCCCTAACCAGCATCACCAGTAGGACAACAGTCGTCAACATACCGGTAGCGGGCCAAGTTTTCTCTACCGGTATGAAGGTAGCGGTGCAGTAGTAAATTTGTGTGTGACATGGTAGTACAGATGGTAGCCATGGAACAATGAAGGTAGCGGTGCAGTAGTAAATTTGTGTGTGACAGTCAGCAACCCAGCTGTTGTAGAAAGCGTTTACTAGATGTTGGTGACCCTCCTTGACCGTGAACGGTTCAGGGATTGAGCATATTCGGGCGCCGGTCGATTGGGTAGCGCGATTAGGCGGAGCGTCTTCTGGAGGAAACTTTCCGGAAAGAAGAAAATACAGGTGGCATCGCTTAGCAGACAGGCAGGATATACCCTCGCGCGGCCGGGGCCATGCAGCGGCGCGCGTCGCGGGAAATGGAATTGGACGGGATATGCCGTGGCGCTGGCGGGGTTTATCCTGTCCGCCGCTCTGCCGGTCACCGGGTCCTGATGGCCCTACGGGCTACGGCAACGGCTGGTGAGCACGTGCGGCTGCGTGCCAGGCGACGGCTTTGGCCCTTGGCGGTGGCGTGGGGACGTGCGTTCATGCGCAGCCGCGGGGCGTCGCTGTGGATGGTCGCCGCTGCGTTTACTTGCCTAGGAAAGGGACTAGTTGCCCTTTGGCCCTCACGGTCACCTATATCCTCCTCTCTGTCAGGTCTCCTTGCCCGAATCCAGCCTCCGTAGCTGCCTGCACATCCATCCATTTCCATATCTTACAGACATGTGCACCCTATTCTAATCGATATACTCCATCTATCTATCTCGCCGCCAAGGGCACCAACTTACTTAGAGCATGTCTAACAAGCCCCGTATTTCGCTGCCCCGTATAAGTCTCTTTTTTCGCCCCGTATCGAAAAACTGCTCCATTTTGAACCGTTCCGTCTAGCAGACCCCGTATTTCGCCCCGTATTTTCAAAAATAAAAACCCCGGGAAGTTCATCTTCATTGATCATACTAGGGATCATACATACATATTGATCATACTACATCTAACTAAGCCGTCTACTCGTCAAGGATGACGTAGGGGATGAAGGCGATCCTCGCCGCCTCCTCCCGCGCCCGCCCTCGCCGCCCGCTCGGAACTCCTCGACGGCGGCGATGGCCGCCGCTCCTCCTTCGCCTCCGCCCGAGGCGACATCCGCCTCGGATAAGGCGACCGCACGGCGGTAGGCCGCCTCCTCTTCCGCCGCCTCCTCTCTTCCTCCTCGCCGCCTCCGCTTCTCTCCGCTGCCGCCGATGGTCGCCTCCATGCCGCCAACGCCGCGCGGTCGCGCTGCCATCGCGCGCGCCATTTCTCGAACGCTCGCCGCTCATCGCTGAGCGGCGGGTCCCGCTTGTACCATCGCCCACCCGCGGCGCACTCCCGAGCTGCCGGCACGTCGCGCGCGCAGACTTGCAGCGCGCGCGACGGCTCCGGCGGCGAATACTTCGCCCGCCACGCTTCCTACGGTGTCCCGAGCGATCCTTCGATCCGCCGCCGGCGAGGCCCTACCGTGGCGGCGGGAGTCCATCCTAGCTTGGGGGTGGAATGCGGCGCGGGGAGCGGCTAATTGCTCGCCGAGCAGGAGGAGGAGGCGGCGGCGCGCGGCGGAGCAGGGTGAGGGGTTAACCCTCACTCGCACCTCGCCCACTATATGTACGGGGCGACGGGGCCGATTTCTGGGCCCCGTATTCCGCCGAAACGGGCGGCCCGAATACGGGCTCGCCAGACGGCCCAAACCGCGCCTGCCCCGTATGTCGCCGGAATTTTACGGGGTGGGCGGGTTATACGGGGCCTGTTAGACGTGCTCTTAGAGCATCCCCACTCGTTGGCGCTCCCCACGCCCAAATCCGGCGAATTTTTCGTCCGGATTGGAGGAAGATTTGGCGTGGGGAGTAGTAGTTTCCCAGCCGCGTGCCCGGCGAAGTCGACGAGGCGAATTTAAAAACGGAAACTTGACAAAATACGGCTAAAAACGGGTGAATATAGACTAAATTTAATGATATTTATTACATAACGGGCGGAGTTCATACATAGAGGCCGATTCGACTATATTTCGAATTCGGCTAGGGGAATTGAAATGCTAATTTTAAAACACGGCGCTCTACATGCCGAAATGGCGGTAGAACACCGTAGTCGCGCCGCGTCGTCCGGAGCCGTGCCCTTCGGCTGCGCGCCCTGGCTGCCGCCGCCGACCGGCGTCTCCCCACCACCCCGGGGATGGCTTGTACATATCGTCGGAGGAGGACTCGAGGTCGACGACGGACAACACGCGAAGGAGGTGTCGCAGACGGCGGAAGCGCGCGGCATCGTCGTTGGCGGTTGTAGCGGCGCGGCGGCGCTGGCGTGCGGCGGCCAGTCCAGCAGCCGCCGTGTTCCGCTCCCGCGTCCCGCCGCGTCGGCCTGCCGCAGTGCGGCGTCGTCCCGCGCCTTCTCCTCCTCCATGTCCTCCAGCCGCTCGCCTCCGCCATCGCGGCGTCCTCGCGCGCTTCGCCTCCTCCTCGGCGAGCTGGGATGCCTGATACGTCTCCAACGTATCGATAATTTCTTATGTTCCATGCTACTTTATTGATGATACCTACATGTTTTATGCACATTATATGTCATATTTATGCACGGAACTAACCTATTAACAAGATGCCGAAGAGCCGTTGCTGTCTGTTTTTGGTTTCGAAATCCTAGTAAAGAAATATTCTCGGAATTGGACGAAACTTTCGCCAGGGTCCTATTTTTGCACGAAGCTTTAAGACCGAAGAGATAACGAAGTGGGGCCACGAGGCAGCCAGAGCTAGGCGGCGCGCCCAGCCCCGGCCGCGCCGACCTGCCCCGGCCCTCGTGTGGCCCCCGTTGACTCTCCGCCTACTTAAAGCCTCCGTCGCGAAACCCCCCCGACGAGAGCCACGATACGGAAAACCTTCCGAGACGCCGCCGCCGCCAATCCCATCTCTGGGATTCAGGAGATCGCCTCTGCCGGAGAGGGGATTCATCTCCCGGAGGACTCTACACCGCCATGGTCGCCTCCGGAGTGATGAGTGAGTAGTTCACCCCTGGACCATGGGTCCATAGCAGTAGCTAGATGGTCGTCTTCTCCTTGTTGTGCTTCATTGTTGGATCTTGTGAGCTGCCTAACATGATCAAGATCATCTATATGTAATTCTATATGTTGTGTTTGTCGGGATCCGATGGATAGAGAGTACTATGATTATGGTGATTATCAATCTATTGTTTATGTGTTGTTTATGATCTTGCATGCTCTCCGTTACTAGTAGAGGCTCTGGCCAAGTTTTTACTCTTAACTCCAAGAGGAGTATTTATGCTCGATAGTGGGTTCATGCCTCCATTGAATCTGGGACAGTGACAGAAAGTTCTAAGGTTGTGGATGTGCTGTTGCCACTAGGGATAAAACATTGATTCTATGTCTAAGGATGTAGTTGTCGATTACATTACGCACCATACTTAATGCAATTGTCCGTTGCTTTGCAACTTAATGGGGTTCGGATGATAACATGAAGGTGGACTTTTTAGGCATAGATGCTTGGATGGCGGTCTATGTACTTTGTCGTAATGCCCAATTAAATCTCACTATATTTATCATATCATATATATGCATTGTTATGCCTTTCTCTATTTGTCAATTGCCCGACTGTAATTTGTTCACCCAACATGCTTTTATCTTATGGGAGAGACACCTCTAGTGAACTGTGGACCGGTCCTATTCTTTACATAGCATACAATCTACCTGCAATTGTGTTTTACTATTTTCTTTGCAAACATCTTCCACTCGATACGTTTAATCCTTTGTTACAAGCCGGTGAGATTGACAACCTCACTGTTGGGGCAAAGTACTTTGGTTTTGTTGTGCAGATTCCACGTTGGCGTCGGAATCCCTGTTGTTGCGCCGCATCACATTTCGCGACCATCAACCAACGTGCTTCTTGGCTCCTCCTGGTTCGATCAACCTTGGTTTCTTTTCGAGGGAAAACTTGCCACCGTGCGCATCATACCTTCCTCTTGGGGTTCCCAACGAGTGTACATTTACGCATCAAGCAGTTTCGGCGCCGTTGTCGGAATGAAGAAAAGCTACACCAGAGATTTCTAACTCCCACGTCAACTACACGCCGCCAGACCTTTCGCCTTGCCGGGGAGATCAAGACACGCTGCAAGGGGAGTCTCCACTTCTCAATCTCTTTACTTTGTTTTTGTCTTGCTTTATTTTATTTACTACTTTGTTTGCTGCACCTAAACAAAACACAAAAAAATTAGTTGCTAGTTTTACTTTATTTATTGTCTTGCTCTCTATATCAAAAACACAAAAAATTAGTTACTTGCATTTAATTTATCTAGTTTGTTTTATTGCTACTAAAATGAGTAATCCTGAAGTTGAAGTTCGTTCTTTTAAGCAACAAGGTGGAGAAAATTTTAAAGATGCTTGGTATAGAATTAGTAATGCTCATCAAAGGTGCATTAAGAAACACTCCACCACTATCCTTCTTAGGAACTTTTATGTTGGTTTATCTAGTTGGAATAGATATGTTCTTGATACTCTTTCGGGAGGTAATTTCCTAGGTACTCCCGCTTTAGAAGCTAGTTACATCATTGAGAGTCTAGTTGGAATACCACCTGTTAATGAAGTTAAAATTGAAATCTCTCTTGAGGATGTTATGAAAAAATTGGAAACCATAGAGAAAAATTTTCCAAGTATTGAAACTAAATTGGAAATGTTATTGGATAAAACTGATGAACTTGATAAATCCCTAGGAGGAATTGATGAAAGAATTAGTGTCCTAGGAACTTGTGTAGTCCATGATAATCAAACCAATAGGATTGATGAACTTGAAAAAGCTATGGGAACCTTGGGTTCAACCTTTTCTTCTCTCAAGTATAATGAGAAAGCTTATGTGGGTAAAGAGCAAAAATTCATGTACGCCTCTAAAGTGCCTAAACAAAAGAATTATTATAGGCCTAAAATTTCTAAAACCCCTAGCACCACCATAGAGAATTTAGATAATGGAGCACCTAAAGCACCCTCTGCAACAAGTTGTGTTTGCATGAAAAATAATAATGTTGATGCTTCTCTCGATGTTACTTGATTTGCACTTTGCGCCTAGCTGAAAGGCGTTAAAAAAGCGCTTATGGGAGACAACCCATGTTTTTACTACAGCAATTTTTTTGTTTTGTTGAGTCTTGGAAGTTGTTTACTACTGTAGCAACCTCTCCTTATCATGTTTTTGTGCCAAGTAAAGTTTCTATGTCAAAGTTGATGTTATATTTAGGATCGCTGCGCAGAAACAGCATTGCTGTCTGTCACGAATCTGGGCACAGTTCTCTGTAGAAAATTCGAAAAAATCTGCCAATTTACGAGCGTGATCCTCAGATATGTACACAACTTTCATTAGTTTTGAGTTTTTCCATTTGAGCAAGTCTAGTGCCAGCTTTAAATTCGTCTTTAGGGACTGTTCTGTTTTTGACAGATTCTGCCTTTTATTTCGCATTGCCTCTTTTGCTATGTTGGATTTATTTCTTTGATCCATTAATGTCCAGTAGCTTTGTGCAATGTCCAGAAGTGTAAAGAATGTTTGTGTCACCTCTGAATATGTGAATTATTAATTGTGCACTAACCCTCTAATGAGTTTGCTTGAAGTTTGGTGTGAAGGAAGTTTTCAAGGGTCAAGAGAGGAGTATGATATACTACGATCAAGAAGAATGAAAAGTCTAAGCTTGGGGATGCCCCGGTGGTTCATCCATATTTCAAGAAGACCCAAGCATCTAAGCTTGGGGATGCCCAAGGCATCCCCTTCATCGACAAAGTATCAGTTCCTTCTCTTGAAACTATATTTTTATTCGGTCACATCTTATGTACTTTACTTGGAGCGTCTGTGTGTGCTTATATTTTTGTTTTGTTATCTTAGTTCTCTGAATAAGTTCATCCTTGTGTGGAGAGAGACACGCTCCGCTGGTTCGTATGAACACATGTGTTCTTAGCTCATAATATTCATGGCGAAGTTTCCTCTTCGTTAAATTGTTATTTGGTTGGAAACGGAAAATGCTACATGTAGTAATTGGTAAAATGTCTTGGATAATGTGATACTTGGCAATTGTTGTGCTCATGTTTAAGCTCTTGCATCATATACTTTGCACCCATTAATGAAGAAATACATAGAGCTTGCTAAAATTTGATTTGCATATTTGGTCTCTCTAAGGTCTAGATAATATCTAGTATTGAGTTTTGAACAACAAGGAAGACGGTGTAGAGTCTTATAATGTTTACAATATGTCTTTTATGTGAGTTTTTCTGCACCGGTTCATCCTTGAGTTTGCTTCAAATAACCTTGCTAGCCTAAACCTTGTATCGAGAGGGAATACTTCTCATGCATCCAAAATCCTTGAGCCAACCACTATGCCATTTGTGTCCACCATACCTACCTACTACATGGTATTTCTCCGCCATTCCAAAGTAAATTGCTTGAGTGCTACCTTTAAACAATTCAAAAGTTATTACCTCTTATTTGTGTCAATGTTTTATAGCTCATGAGGAAGTATGTGGTGTTTATCTTTCAATCTTGTTGGGCAACTTTCACCAATGGACTAGTGGCTTCATCCGCTTATCCAATAATTTTGCAAAAAGCGGCAATGGGATTCCCAGTCCCAAATTAATTAACGAAAATAGACACTCCTTCATGGTATGAGATTGTTGGCAGGCACCCGAGGATTCGGTTAGCCATGGTTTGTGAAAGAAAGGTTGGAAGGAGTGCCACCCAAAAATAAAATAAAATGGGAGCCGCTCTTTGAAGGTTTGTCTGGCAATGGGGTTAGAGTACCCGCTACCATTCGTTGACAACAACAAACACCTCTCAAAACTTTATTTTTACGCTCTCTTTATGTTTTCAAAATAAAAGCTCTAGCACAAATATAGCAATCGATGCTTTCCTCTTTGAAGGACCATTCTTTTACCTTTATGTTGAGTCAGTTCACCTATTTCTCTCCATCCCAAGAAGCAAACACTTGTGTGAACTTTGCATTGATTCTTACATACTTGCATATTGCACTTGTTATATTACTTTATGTTGACAATATCCATGAGATATACATGTTGTAAGTTGAAAGCAACCGCTGAAACTTAATCTTCCTTTGTGTTGTTTCAATACCTTTACTTTGATTTATTGCTTTATGAGTTAACTCTTATGCAAGACTTATTGATGCTTGTCTTGAAGTACTATTCATGAAAAGTCTTTGTCATATGATTCACTTGTTTACTCATGTCATTACCTTTGCTTTGATCGCTGCATTCATTACATATGTTTACAAATAGTATGATCAAGATTATGATGGCATGTCACTTCAGAAATTATCTTTGTTATCGTTTTGCTCTGGACGAAGACTAACAGGGATGCTGATACGTCTCCAACGTATCGATAATTTCTTATGTTCCATGCTACTTTATTGATGATACCTACATGTTTTATGCACATTATATGTCATATTTATGCATTTTCGGAACTAACCTATTAACAAGATGCCGAAGAGCCAGTTGCTGTTTTCTGCTGTTTTTGGTTTCAAATCCTAGTAAAGAAATATTCTCGGAATTGGACGAAACTTTCGCCCAGGTCCTATTTTTGCACGAAGCTTCCAGAAGACCGAAGAGATAACGAAGTGGGGCCACGAGGCAGCCAGGAGCTAGGGCGGCGCGGCCCGAGGCCTGGCCGCGCCGACCTGCCCCTGGGCCCTCGTGTGGCCCCCGCGTTGAATCTCCGCCTACTTAAAGCCTCCGTCGCGAAACCCCCAGTACAGAGAGCCACGATACGGAAAACCTTCAGAGACGCCGCCGCGCGAATCCCATCTCGGGGGATTCAGGAGATCGCCTCGGCACCCTGCCGGAGAGGGGATTCATCTCCCGGAGGACTCTACACCGCCATGGTCGCCTCCGGAGTGATGAGTGAGTAGTTCACCCCTGGACCATGGGTCCATAGCAGTAGCTAGATGGTCGTCTTCTCCTTGTTGTGCTTCATTGTTGGATCTTGTGAGCTGCCTAACATGATCAAGATCATCTATATGTAATTCTATATGTTGTGTTTGTCGGGATCCGATGGATAGAGAGTACTATGATTATGGTGATTATCAATCTATTGTTTATGTGTTGTTTATGATCTTGCATGCTCTCCGTTACTAGTAGAGGCTCTGGCCAAGTTTTTACTCTTAACTCCAAGAGGGAGTATTTATGCTCGATAGTGGGTTCATGCCTCCATTGAATGGAGACAGTGAGAAAGTTCTAAGGTTGTGGATATGCTGTTGCCACTAGGGATAAAACATTGATTCTATGTCTAAGGATGTAGTTGTCGATTACATTACGCACCATACTTAATGCAATTGTCTGTTGCTTTGCAACTTAATGGAGGGGTTCGGATGATAACCGAAGGTGGACTTTTTAGGCATAGATGCAGTTGGATGGCGGTCTATGTACTTTGTCGTAATGCCCAATTAAATCTCACTATATTTATCATATCATATATATGCATTGTTATGCCTTTCTCTATTTGTCAATTGCCCGATTGTAATTTGTTCACCCAACATGCTTTTATCTTATGGGAGAGACACCTCTAGTGAATGGACCCCGGTCCTATTCTTTACATAGCATACAAACTGCAATTGTGTTTTACTATTTTCTTTGCAAACATCTTCCACTCGATACGTTTAATCCTTTGTTACAGCAAGCTGGTGAGATTGACAACCTCACTGTTTCGTTGGGGCAAAGTACTTTGGTTTTGTTGTGCAGATTCCACGGCGCCGGAATCCCTGTTGTTGCGCCGCATCACATTTCGCGACCATCAACCTTCAACGTGCTTCTTGGCTCCTCCTGGTTCGATCAACCTTGGTTTCTTTCTGAGGAAAACTTGCCACTGTGCGCATCATACCTTCCTCTTGGGGTTCCCAACGGACGTGTACATTTACGCGCATCACTGCCTCTTTCTTCATCCTCTTCCGGCCGCTCTGCGGCGCGGAAGGCTGGTCGCGGATGACGAGGGCGCCGCTGCTGCGCCCTCTGGTCGGTGGCGGAGACGCCGGCTCCTTCTTGACGCGCACCGGCGTCGAAGGCGACATCGTCTCCTCCTCTTCACCGGCGCCAAGGATGACCTCGGCGCCGATCCGAAGACGACGAGCTGGCAGCCATGCGCCGTGGCTGCCAGACGTTTCCCCGGCGGCTCGCCGTTGCCCTCGATGGAGCGGGCATCGTGAGCACCGGAAGTTGCCGCCTCGATGTGCTCGAGGACGGCCTCGAGTCCGGCCGGCGCGCTCCACCAACGTTTGCGGCCGGCGGAGTTGTTGCGCGGAGGTGGAGGCGGCGGGCGTCGTACGAGGCGAACTCCTGCTCCCACCGCCGCAGGAAATAGGAGTTCCACGCCCTGTAGTTGTCGGGGTGGTGGGGTGGCTCGGCGCGCTCCTCATCCGTCATGGTAATCCGCGCCTCCTCGATGGCGGCGTCGAGGGCGGCGCCCCGAGGCGGCGGCGGGATTGGTACGCCGCCACGGCTTAGCCGCCACCCGCCGCTGTGAGGCCTCGTGCCCGGCGGGCAGGGGTACCCCGCCTGGTGGAGGAGGTGCCCCTCCCACTGGTGGAGCGACCGGCGGGGGAAGCCATTGGAGGCTGCGCCGTCGTCGTCGGAGAACGCCATCGTCGAAGAGGAGAGGGAGGGTGGAGGGAGAGTGGAGGGAGAGTGGAGCACGGGGTACGCCTTGCGGCGAGCGGAGCGGCGTATAGGTGCGGATGGCGCGGGGTTAATTCCGCGTGCAGGCGCGCGTCCGCGGCGAGCTGACCGGTGGCAGCCTTTTGCGCGCGGAAGACGATGCGTGCGCGGAAGACGACGACATTAACTCGCCGCGTGGCCGGCGAATGCACCGGCGGCGCGCGGCGAAGACGATGCGATGAGGACGACGATCGGTTTCTCTCGCCGACAATTTGGGGCCACCAGACGCGCGGGAAGTTTCCTCGGTATTTCCGCGCTTTCGTTTCGTCCGAGTCGCGCTCCCGGGGCCGGGATGGCGGGATCGCCGGATGAATTCAGCCCAAATCCGGACAACGAGCAGGGACGTTGGGCGATCGCCATCCGGATGGAAAAAAGGCTCGCCGGAGGCCTCGTCGGGGGACGAGTGGAGATGCTCTTAGATCGGCCGCGCGCACCGACTCGACCTGTTTAACTAATCCAGAGCACAGGTCCGACTCGGCCGCTCCATGATTTTCAAACGACTGCTTGCTCGGGTCAAGCTTGGAGGACACGTTCACCATCCTGTCCTGCACGCGCGCTCCCTCGCTCGGTCCAAGAGCTCTTCTCCTCCACCGGGAAAACCTTGGCAAAGCGGCCGTTGCTACGATCCACCTTTTCTTCGCTCATGAGTTCTAATTGCTCTGCTGCCGCGAGGGGGCGAACCAGCTGTATAGCGGTGGGTGCAACCATATGGTTCAGTGCCTGTGGCCCTGTTTGCTTGACTGCATGCATGGGTTGCTCGATCGGCTGAACGCTCCATGTCAACCTCGTCGCTGCCGCGCGTGCCCTCGCTCAACGGAGATTTGAGAATCGCCTATGCTTGCATTGCATGTAAACTTTGAGTGGATGAACTCGCCCAACCTTCACTACCAGTGATCGTTGCCTAGTTATCGGTGGACCATGTATCACCAATTAATATGGTGCTACAATAGTAAAGTAGAGGGAGAAATGGTTTGTACACAATATAAAATTGTCGAAAAGCAACCAAATAATCAAGTATACATAAGTACATAGCCCCGGCCAGACATAAGTTCTAGACATTTTCAGCGGAATGTTTCACATTTGTGTGCCTGACATCTTGCGACCACTTTGCGTTTACCTAGCCCCGGCCAGACATAAGTTCGAGACATTTTCAGCAGAATGTTTCACATTTGTGTGCCTGACATCTTGCGACCACTTTGCGTTTACCTAGCCCCGGCCAGAAGGACGAGCGCGTGTTCAATGTTCATTCTACAGATGAGTATGGATCGAAATCTAAGTCTTCTAAACCATGGCCTGAAGTTTCCAATTTGGCTTGGTCAATTATTTCATGGAAATTATCAGACTAGAGTAATACAAATATTGGACGGAAGTTTGGTCCGCTATTGTTGAATTCCATGTATATGCAATGACATTACACTTATCTAACTTGATCCCTCTCGGACTAGAATCAAACGATACTTAACTCAGTTCACATAAACGCAAGTTTAGTGATAAATAAAACAAATACTAACGATTTTCTTAGAATATGGAATAAGACCCATTTAACTGAACTTCCACTTTTAACGTATCATCGAGTGTTTATCTGAATTCTATAACGAGAATCATACTCCTAACACATAGAGTGGGCTAGAAAGACAATCCTTCATATAATTTCAAAGTGCAGTGGTTTAACTAACACATCGAACCCATTCCTTACATCAACACTATTAATTCAGTTTCGGACCCGTGCATTATTGTTTACATATAGTAATTGTTAAGTTATGGAGAGCCCGCACGATGCTACTATTTAATTTGCTTCTGAGCTATAAATATGTGTATGCACAAAGAAATCATTATCGTAAAACAAAGAAACTCATTATCATTTCCGACTCTCCATAACTTCAACACTAGACACACAAGTGTAGCATGGTTAGATATGTGAACATATCGGTTACTCTAGAATGTTTGTGATCTATCTGATGTTTGCCTTGCTGGTGGATAGCAGAATGTTGGAGCGTCTGTGGTAAAATGCTCTGCGGCAGGGACGTACGCGTATACCGACAAGCCCACAGGTCCTAGAAACGCCCACCGAGATCCGCAACCTCCCAGGACGTTCGTGACCAACCTCCATCGATCCGCCATGAATCATGTATGGGACGTAGCGGCGTTGGGACACGGCGAGAGGTAGCCTAACACGTAGCGTGAAGTCGGAGAGCGACGAGGGCGCCGCGGTGTGTGGCCCATGCGGATGACGAATGATTAATAAGGCGGGTGGCTGGTTGGCCTCGCCGAACAAGCAGTGAAGGATGATAGCGCTGGTCCGTCCTTGGGAGCCAGACAGACATGATCGTACGTACCGCACTTGCACCGGTGGCACACTTGCACGTACTCCGCCACCGGTTTGCCGTCCGCGGTTTGCCCCCCGGACTCGAGCGATAGACATCCACGCCTACCCTACCCAACCCACGACCACGAAAGGCCAATCCCCGCCCGTTCCCCGAAGGCTGTAGCTCGCAGCGCCGGCGAAGGACACTGGTAGAAAAAAGGCCTTCCGGATAGCCTCATTAGTCGCGGATATGCAAGAACCGCGACCAATGGGACCTTTAGTCGTGGCCTTTGTGGCGAACCGCGACCAAAGGCCTGGGCCCAGGGCGCTCGGTGGCCAGTTGGTGGATGGGAGGGGCTTTAGTCGCGGTTAGCCAGGCCCGCGACTAAATGTCCTCAGGCCCAAGCGCTTTAGTCCATTGGCCAGCCGGCGCCCTATCATATATATACTACCACCGCAAAGCGTTGGTCTTCTCTTCACAAACTTCAGGGGTGTAGGGTTTGCTTTTGGCTCCTCTTATGCACACAAGGTGTTTGATGAAATGTCCCAAGAGCATGAAACAAACATGATATGAAGTGTCGGAGCCACACTTGATCGAGCTTCCTCATTTATTTTTTCCTCCTCGATCGCGGTTAGCAACAACTTGAACCTTTCATATATATGTGTCATTGATAAAATATGCATATGTGTGTAGTTCATTGTTTAATTTGTATTTAGTTTAACAAATGCATGATGGTTAATTATATATTTTGTATTATAATAATGCAGATGAATCGGCAATGGATGTACGCTAGCCAACTCTCTGGCGAATTCACTACGGGTTTGAAAGATTTCCTCGTAGTGGCTAATGCGAACAAGCAGGGTTTGTTATCTGTCCATGTGTTGACTGTAAGAATCGAAGGGTTACTCTTCCTCAAGGGAAGTTCACATTGATTCGGCATGGTTTCATGCCAAACTATAATTGTTGGACCAAGCATGGAGAAAGAGTGGTTATAATGGAAGAAGATGAAGAAGGGGATGACATCGATGAGAGCTATCTTGATCATTTCGGTGATACTTTCATGGATGATGCTGAAGGTGGGAAGGTGAAGGGGAAGGTGATCAAGTAGAGGCACGTGATGAGCCCGTTGATGATCTTGGTCGGACCATTGCTGATGCACGGAGTCGCTGCAAAACTGAAAAGGAGAGGGAGAATTTGGATCGCATGTTAGAGGATCACGTAAAGGCGCTGTACGGATGCGATGATGGTCAAAAGGGCTGCACACTGGATTTGCTGAAATGGAAGGCACAGGCAGGTGTAGCTGACTCGGCATTTGAAAACTTGCTGAAAATGTTGAAGAATATGTTTCAAAGAATAACGAGTTGCCCGCCATACGTACGAAGCAAAGAAGGTTGTCTTCCCTCTAGGTTTAGAGGTTCGAAGATACATGCATGCATCAATGACATCCTCTACCGCGGTGAATACGAGAATTTGAATGAATGCCCGGTATGCACTGCATTGCGTTATAAGATCGAGGCGATGACCCTGGTGACGATGTTGAGGGCCGAAACCCAGGAAGAAGGTTCCCGCCAAGGTGATGTGGTATGCTCCTATAACGGTTGAAACGTCTGTTCAGGAACAAAGAGCATGCCAAGTTGTTGCGATGGCACAAAGAGGACCGTAAGTCGGACGGGGAGTTGAGACACCCCGCGAGATGGAACACAATGGAGAAAGATCGACGAGAGAGTTTAAAGATTTTGCAGCTGACGCAAGGAACATAAGATTTGGTCTAAGTAGATGGCATGAATCTTTTTGAGCGAGCTTGAGCCATAGCACCTGGCCCGTGACTCTATGCATCTACAACCTTCCTCCTTAGTTGTGTATGAAGCGGAAGTTCATTATGATGCAGTGCTCATCCAAGGTCCAAGCAACCGACCGACATCGATGTGTACCTAAGGCCATTAGTTGATAACTTTTACAGTTGTGGGGAAGACCTGGTGTCCGTGTGTGGGATGAGCACAAAGAAGAGGAATTTGACCTACGAGCGTTGCTTTTCGTAACCATCAACGATTGACCTGCTCTTAGTAACCTTTCGGACAGTCAAATAAGGGATACAATGCATGCACGCACTGCTTACATGAGACTGAAAGTGTACATTTGCCAAATTGTAAGAAGAACGTGTACCTTGGGCATCGTCGATTTCTTCCGAAAAATCATCAAAAAAAAGAAAGGCAAGCATTACAAAGGAGCAGATCACGGAAGCCTGCGGAACGGGTGCTGAGGTATTTGATATGGTCAAGGATTTGAAAGTCATCTTTGGAAAGGGTCCTGGCGGACAATCAATTCCGAAGGGAGCTGGCGGGCACGCACCCATGTGGAAGAAGAAATCTATATTTTGGGAGCTAGAATATTGGAAAGTCCTAGAAGTCCGCTCTGCAATCGACGTGATGCACGTTACGAAGAATATTTGCGTGAACCTCCTAAGCTTCTTGGGCGTGTGGGAAGACAAATGATACAAAGGAAGCAGGGCAGCAACGTTTGAAAGACCCTGATGACCGGCATCCGGAATGGTTTCAAGGTCGTGCCAGCTACGCTCTGACCAAAGAAGAGAAGGTCATCTTTTTTGAATGCTGAGCGGTATGAAGGTCCCGTCTGGATTCTTGTCCAATATAAAGGGAATAATAAACATGGCGGAGAAAAAGTTCCAAAACCTGAAGTCTCACGACTGCCACGTGATTATGACGCAATTGCCGATTGCTTTGAGGGGCTCCACCGGAAAATGTTCGAGTAGCCATTGTGAAGCTATGTGCATTCCTCAATGCAATCTCTCAGAAGGTAATCAATCCAGAAGTTCTACCACGGTTACAGAACGATGTGGTCCAATGTCTTGTCGTTTCGAGTTGGTGTTCCCGCCATCCTTCTTCAACATTATGACGCACCTCCTGGTTCACCTAGTCGAAGAGATTTCCATTCTCGGTCTGTATTTCTACACAATATGTTCCCCTTCGAGAGGTTCATGGGAATATTAAAGAAATATGTTCGCTAGGCCAGAAGGAAGCATCGCCAAGGGCTATGGAAATGAGGAGGTAATTGAGTTTGTGTTGACTTTGTTCCTTAGCCGATTGGTCTTCCTCGATCGCGGCACGAGGGTAGACTAAGTGGAAAAGGCACGATCGGAAGGAAATCAATGATATGTATGGACGGCCATTCTCGGCACACCACACAGTTCTGACCAATTCCAGCTTGGTGGCTCCGTTTGAGAAACACAAGAATATTTTACGCTCGGACAACCCGGGGAAGCTGAATCCTGGATTAGGAAGGCCCACATGGAGACTTCGGCAGTTGGTTGAGAAAACATTTAATGAGTGACAATGCTGTTGTAGATCAGCTGTACATGTTGGCCAAGACACCATCTTCGACTATAACGACTTTCCAAGGGTACGAGATAAATGGGAATACATTTTACACGATCGACCAAGATAAAAAGAGCACCAACCAAAACAGTGGTGTCCGCTTTGATGCAGCAACCGAGAATGGGCAAAAGGTCACATATTATGGTTACATAGAGGAGATATGGGAACTTGACTATGGACCCTCCTTCAAGGTCCCTTTGTTCCGGTGCAAATGGTTCAAGCTAAAGGTGGGGTAAAGGTGGACCAGCAATACGGAATGACAATGGTGGATTTCAACAATCTTGGTTACCTTGACGAACCATTCGTCCTAGCGAAAGATGTCGCTCATGTTTTCTATCTGAAGGACATGAGTAGCAAACCGAGGAAACGGAAAGATAAGAAAACGATCAGTACATCATGCGATGATCCAAAGCGCCACATTGTTCTTTCAGGGAAAAGAAACATCGTGGGAGTGGAGGACAAGACAGACATGTCAGAAGATTATAATATGTTTGCTGAAATTCCGCCCTTCAAAGTGAACACCAACCCAAGCATTAAGTTAAATGATGATGATGCTCCATGGATACGGCACAATCGTAAGCAAGCAGGGACACAAGGGAAGAAATGATGTGTAATAATTTATTGTACCAAACTTTGTTCCATGTATCACGTGAATTATATTATCCGTGATGTGTTTTCGTGTCCATTTTCGAATGATTCGATTGATTCGAGATAGCACCGATGATACATGAAATTTGGAGTGATTCAGTCATACTCCTGCCTAGGCGTATAATATGCATACTCGTAGTCTTCATAGCCGCCGCCGTTGTAGTCGTCGCCTTCTAGGTTGCCGCCGTCGTCGTCGCTGCTGTCGTCGCTGTCGTCGGGCGGCGCTCGTGGCTCGAACTGAGGGTAGCGCAGGCGGGGGATATCGCCGACCGTGATGTAGTCCATGACGCTCTGCAGTCCGGCCGTACCACCATAGCCGACGGCCGGCCTCGTGGAAGTTCCGGAGGCAGACCGTCCTCCTCATACCTGGCGAGCTCTCCGATTGATGAAGAAGGCGTCCAAGTATGCTGGTTATCGGGATGCCAGGGATTCATCCGCTGCTCCGGCGTGAGGTCGAGGTAGTAGTGGTTCGTGATGGCCGCCGGCGCGTACCTGAGGGACGGGAGGGACGGCACGCCGCGCGCTTAGGCTCAGCCGACGAGACGCGGTAGCCGGTGGGCAAGGGTAGTTCGAGGCGCAAAGCTCCTCCACCTGTGGTAGGTTAGAGTGGGTGCGGTGGAAGCCATGAGAGATTGTAGAGATGTGATAATGCTGGCCAAGCCGGGCTACATATATGTAGTGAGAAATGGCGGGAAAAATGGGAGCGGGAAGACAGGAGGCGGAAGAAGCGGCGGGAAGAAAGAGGCGGGAAGAAAGTGGCGGGAAGAAAGTGGCGGGAAGAAATTGGCGGGAAGAAAGAGGCGGAAGAAAGCGGCGGGAAGAAAGTGGCGGGAAATGAATTAGTTTTATTTTCTGAGTTTTTTGATATATTATTTGTATTTTTAACATTTTGAATTGAATTAGTTTTGTTTTTCTGAATTTTTTGATATATTATTAGTATTTTATGATTTTGAAATGAATTAGTTTTATTTTTCTGAATTTATTGATATATTATTTGTATTTTTAACATTTTGAATTGAATTAGTTTCATTTTTCTGAATTTTTTGATATATTATTTGTATTTTATGATTTTGAAATGAATTAGTTTTATTTTTCTGAATTTATTGATATATTATTTATATTTTTAACATTTGAAAAATAAAAAGTAATTTGAAAAACACCTTTAGTCGCGGTTGGCCTCCCTAACCGCGACTAAAGGTGTCATGCGGGAACGAACGGCGAAAAAAAATTTTTCATGGTCGCTCCCACAGCGCGATTAAAGGTTGCCCTTTAGTCGCGGTCGCCTCCCAACCGCGACTAAAGGGGGGCCTATAATCTTGGCGCGCGCGAACGGCGCGACCAGTTCTTCTTCTTCCTCGAATCGGCGCGCTGCCGTCGGTGGAGATCGACCTCGGCACGCACGCCGCCAGCAGAGCGCCGCGCCGAGCGCCTCGCCTGAGCGCGCCGCCAGCGCCTTCGGCCGCCGCCCGACGCCACCTCGTCGCGCCCGCGGCATCCAGCCCGTGCGCCCGTCGCCAAACACGTAACCGCCGCCCGCCGCCGCGCGTGCCCTGCACGCCGCGCCGCCCGGCTCTGCCAGAGAGAGGCGCCCGCCGGCGCCGGCCCACGGCTGCCCGGCGGCGACCCGGCGCGCGCGCGGCGCACAAATTTTTTTTCTTTTTTTTTTAGTTTTAGTTCTTGTTAATTTCGAAATTAAAATTGAGACTTAAAATTTGAGACTTTAAAAACTGAAAGAAGACTTAAAATTTGACTTAAAAATTTCAGACTTAAAATTTTAGACTTAAAATTTAAGACTTAAAATTAACTAATTAAATATATAATTGAGACTTAAAATTTTGAGACTTAAAAAACTAAAAGAAGACTTAAAATTTCAGACTTAAAAATTTCAGACTTAAAATTTTAGACTTAAAATTTAAGACTTAAAATTAACTAAATAATTGAGACTTAAAATTTTGAAACTTAAAAAACTAAAAGAAGACTTAAAATTTGAGACTTAAAAATTTCAGACTTAAAATTTTAGACTTAAAATTTAAGACTTAAAATTAACTAAATAATTGAGACTTAAAATTTTGAGACTTAAAAAACTAAAAGAAGACTTAAAATTTGAGACTTAAAAATTTCAGACTTAAAATTTTGAGACTTAAAAAACTAAAAGAAGACTTAAAATTTGAGACTTAAAAATTTCAGACTTAAAATTTCAGACTTAAATTTTGAGACTTAAAAAACTAAAAGAAGACTTATAATTTGAGACTTAAAATTTGAGACTTAAAATAGCTAGGGCGGGGGCGCGCGCCACACGCACACATGCAATAGCTAGGGCGGCGCCCGCGGCGCCCGCCTCAATCTCTCCCGGCCTTCGCCGCTCTTCCGCACCCTCTCCCACCCCTTCCAGCTCGCCGGCCCCCTCCCGCCGGCCCGCCACCGCCACCGCCCCCTGCACTTAATTAATTTGTTTTACTACATGTTTCAGGATGACATATGGCGGACGATAGAGCTGACCCGATTCGGACAACTATGATCTGAACGTTGAAGACCATATATTCGGCATCATAAAAGGCGATATTCCATATGAGGCGACCGGACAAGAAGAAGATGATATCTCTTCTTATCCGAACCTTGACGGTGAAGATGGGCGCCGTCGCAAGATGATGCCGAAGAAACGTCGATAAACGACGATCTTCAATTGGAAGTAGCAACCACCTCCGGCGCCGAGGTATATATATACATTGAGCCTCTGGTGATACAAACTAACCGATTTGAATAAATATGTGTGTACTAACGCGCGCGACTCTCTTTCTTATTTTAGCCCTCGGCCGGATCATCGAAACAATCGAGTACGTCGTCAAAGCGTGGCGCAACCAAGACGCTGAAACAAGGAGAAATATATACCATCGAGGTTATCGACAGTGCAACCGGCAAGCCGCTGGAGCCCAGAAGAACGCCACCAGTTTATCAACCAATGCGGAGCGTTGTTAGAGACAACGTCTCGATCACCGTCCAGGAGTGGAATGAGCCAAAGAAGGCACGTCTTGGTTTCACTTTTGTCAACAAGAGAACAAAAAAGATTGCTTGCAAGCTTCTGCAACATGTCGTCCTACCTCCGGAATACCACAAATTGGATAAGGAGGGTAACAAGATTCGGAAAACAAGAAGAGGAGGAAGCTACTCAAACAGGTTCGCTCTTGGAAAGATGGCGGTGCATTCCGGAAATTCAAGCAAAATCTAGCCGTGACTATGTCAACCAGAACAAGACTCGGATTTCAAAGGTCAATATGAGAAACTGAAACATGATTGGCCAGAATTTGTGAAGCAAAAGAAATCAGCGTTCCTTGAAATATCGAAAAAATAAGGAAAATGCGGCTAAGAAGGAGTACAATCATATTATGGGGCCAGGAGGTATCGCCTTTGGGAGCCTAGGTGGGAGAAGATGGAGAACGAGCTGAGGGCGCGAGGAATCCGTCCAGGTACGGAGGATGGGACCCAAGGGCCAAAAGCTGGTGGTACGGGGGGGGATCGCTGAACCGGAGACAGGAGAGTGTGTTTACCGGGGCAAATAATTAAACCCACCGAAAAGCTTATTGAGGCAATGAGGGATGCTCAAGAGGGGAAGATCAAGTTCAACAGAGAGAACGACGCGCTGACAAAAGCCCTCGGGAATCCTGAACACGGAGGACGTGTACGAGGCATGGGGCACATTCCGTGGAAAATAGGGTTCCCAGAACGATGACCCGTACGGTTACAGAACCGTAAGAGAAAGATGGATCGGGATGCAGATGTTGTGGCGCGGTTGGCATCGGAAATGGATGTGATGAAGAAACGTGAGTGTACTAGTAGCCGAAAGAGATGCATCTCGGCGCAGCATGAAGATCATCAATGGATGGGAAGCCAGCAGCGGAGAGAAAAGCAGCGTGGCTTCCACGGAGGCCAGGCTGGTGCACCGACGATCGAAATTACAGACTTCGGTGGTCAAATTACTACTGAGCCTCCTCGCTACCCCGTGGACGATATAAAGGAGATGAAAGCATGTCATCTGTATTATCCTATCGGGAACATGTCCATGAAGGTAGCCATCGGCAGTGCTTTACCACCTGGAGCACTCCACCACAACAACCCCATTCCGGATGGCTATGCTCGTGTCACGGTGGAGGACATAGTCCAAGGGTTTGAGGACCTGGACATTGACATTGCTACACCTGAAGGGCGACAAGACTTGGAGATGTCAAGCGCCAGTTCATTCTATGGGAGAAGAAGTTTATCAAGTTTCCAGGCGAGGCGCCAAGGCAAACAAGTCCACCACCCTCCGGTGGTGGTGGCGGCGGCGGTGGTGGTGGTGGTGGTTCACCTACACCTCCGGCGGGTAAGCCGGCCGCTGCCCCGATTCACCTCCGGCGGGTGAGCCGCCGCCCGGTCCTCGTCCGGCGGGTGATCGAAGCCGCCCCCAATCCACCTCGGCGAAGAAGCGAGCAGTCTTGGGTTATTAACCCGGAGCCTTATGTACCTGCAACCACAAAGATACCAGAGCCATCACTAAAGCCTCCCCGAGGCCTTGGGAACTTAGTGTGGAGCAAAATGCAGCGGTCGTGGCTGCTCAGCATGAGAAATGGCAGGCGGACTGCAAGAAGAAAAGAAGCCCGAGCCCAAACAAGCATTTTACAGAAGGAAAAGAGCTGGGCTAAGTCATTTTGAACACACCGTCCCGGGCCGCGAAGAATCTGCCTGACGACTATGAACGTGAACTTCGTAGTCAAGCACTCGCGGTCGAGGGGAAACAAGTTGCCCAGCTCGGGGAACAAAGTAAACGATCGATCGCCCGCTCATAGTGAAAGCCGCAGGTCCGAGGACGATGCCCCCGATGTCATAGCAGCTGCGGCAGCAGGGGATTGACTGTAGCGAGAGCCAAAGAAGAAGCGGCAGACGCAGGTCTGACTCTTCGTGCAGCGTTAGGCCTTGATGACGTGGCAATGAAGGACGTAGTATTTACATATGTGAAGGATGGTCCTCTCGTCGAGCCTGCGCAGGAAGAGGATCTACCTCGACAAATGAAAGGTCTGCTAAATTGGTACAAGGCTTACATAGAACTTAAAAATGCCAAAGACTATATTTATGCGGAAGTTAGACCGAGCATCACTTCAAACATTACTATATAACAATTCATCGGAGTGAATTGTTCCAGCTGTTCAATCTGCGCAGCTCGACAAATCTATCATCAGTTGCTATGTTCGTAAGTGATTTATTAATTTCTACCCCATCTCGTTCATTGCCTGCACTATAAATATATATATTGTCCTAACTATCTTGTTGTGTACGCTATTATGCAGATTAAAGAAGCGGGAAATGCGAATAAGGCGCGTCCATGATGTTGGGTTCATTGACCCACAAATCGTTAATTCATATGTGTTAGAACGCCACCCCAAAGACGTGGAGGATGACCTGTGGCGGTTTCTTATAAAGCAGGAACTCAAAAGTGATATTCTATTTCCTTACCATTTTGGGTGAGTGTTCTGTCTTGAGCACATTCTCTTTTGTTTACTCCATGCATGGTATGTGACTAATCGATGAGTTATGCATGACTGTGCATGTATCGTGTCCGCAGGTTCCACTGGATTCTGCTAGTAATTCAAATTCAGAACTCCACAGTTCTCGTCCACGACTCTCTGAATATGGATCCGAAGCATTGGGCCTACATGAGAAAAATGATGCAAAAGTAACTATTTTCATTCGTTTGCGCTCTATATCGATCGGCCTTTTTCGTTCATCATTTCCTAATATCAAGTAACTAGTTAATAACTCTCATGTTCATTTAATTTTCCTTGCCTCGTAGGGTTTGGAGACGGTTCGTAGATCAAAAGGTCGGTGAATTCAAAAAAGAGCTACATTTTAAAAGGGCAAAGGCTGCGACTGGGGATATGATGTCTACGGGTGCTTCTATTCTTGTAGACAGTGTTGGGCCTCCAAGAGCAGAGGTTTGTAGAACAGCAGCAAGTTTCCCTTAAGTGGATCACCCAAGGTTTATCGAACTCAGGGAGGAAGAGGTCAAAGATATCCCTCTCATGCAACCCTGCAACCACAAAGCAAGAAGTCTCTTGTGTCCCCAACACACCTAATACACTTGTCGGATGTATAGGTGCACTAGTTCGCGAAGAGATAGTGAAATACAAGTAGTATGGATGTATATGAGTGGTAATAGCAATCTGAATAAAATATGGCAGCGAGTAAACATGCAACAGAACAGTAAATAAACGGTGTTTTCAGTATTGGAAACAAGGCCTAGGGATCATACTTTCACTAGTGGACACTCTCAACATTGATCGCATAATAAATACTTCTTCTCATATGTGCTACATACACTCTTGTTTGATAATGAACATCATTCGTTGCGTAGGATTACACGAACCCTCAATGCCGGAGTTAACAAGCTCCACAACATTCGATATTCATGTTTAAGTAACCTTAGAGCATAATAGATCATTGCAAAATAAACCAAGAACTAACATAGCGCACGCACTGTCCACATTACACTATGAAGGAGGAATAGATCACATCAATACTATCATAATGACAATTAACTCCACGATCTACAAGAGATCATGATCATAGCCTATGACAAGAACCACACGGTGCACACACTAATCACCTTTACACCAAGTAGGAGGAATAGACTACTTTAATAACATCACATGAGTAGCACAACTAGTAGCGATACAAAGCTCATCATATGGATCTCAATCATGTAAAGCAGCTCATGAGATCATTGTATTGAGTACGAGAGAGATTAACCACATAGCTGGTAGAGCCCTCAGCCCGGGGGTGAATTACTCCCTCCTCATCATGGGAGACGATGGCGGTGAAGATGGCGGTGGAGACGGCGGTGGAGATGACTCCGGGGGCATTCCCCGTCCGACGAGTGCCGGATGAGACTTGTCCCCGAATCTTGATTTCGCGATGGCGCGCTCTGGAAGGTTTCTCGGGTCTCGTCTTCTCCGTCGGTGTTTTTAGGTCGAGACGATTAAATAGGCGAAGAGAGGAGTCGGAGGGGCCACGGGCTGCCCACACAGGGGGCGCCCCAGCGCGGGTGTGGTGGGGCCCCCAGCTCCCTCTCGTCTTTCTCCGGTGCTCGGAAGCTTCGGGAATTATAAGGTCCTCGGTCTTTATTTCGTCCGATTCCAAAAATATTTCTTTACTAGGATTTCGAACCAAAAAACAAAAAACAGAACGGCCTTTCGCATCTCGTCAATAAGTTAGTTCCGGAAACGCATAATAATGACATATAATGTGTATAAAACATGTAAATATCATCAATAAAGTGGCATGGAACATAAAAAATTATCGATAATGACGAGACGTGTCAAGCATCCAAGCTTAGTTCGCTGTCAGGGCAGGTAAAACGATAACAAAGATAATTTCTGAAGTGACATGCCATCATAACCTTGATCATACTATTGTAAAGCACATGAGATAAATGCAGAGATTCGAAGCAATGATGAAGACAATGAGTAAACAAATGAATCACATAACAAAGACTTTTCATGAATAATACTTTCAAGACAAGCATCAATGAGTCTTGCATAAGAGTTAACTCATAAGCAATAAATTCTTAGTAGAAAGCTTTGAAACAACACAAAGGAAGATATAAGTTTCAGCGGTTTCTTTCAACTTTAACATGTATATCTCATGGATAATTGTCAACACAAAGTATTATAACAAGTGCAATAGGTAAACATGTAAGAATCAATGCACACAATTTACACAAGTGTTTGCTTCTAAGATAGAAAGAATAGGTAAACTGACTCAACAATAAAGTAAAAGAATGGTCCTTCAAAGAGGAAAGCATCGATTGCTATATTTGTGCTAGAGCTTTGATTTTGAAAACATATAGAGAGCATAAAAGTAAAGTTTTGAGAGGTGTTTGTTGTTGTCAACGAATGGTAGCGGGTACTCTAACCCCCTTGCCGACAAACCTTCAAAGAGCGGCTCCCATTTTATTTTATTTTGGGTGGCACTCCTTCCAACCTTTCTTTCACAAACCATGGCTAACCGCATCCTCGGGTGCCTGCCAACAATCTCATACCACGAAGGAGTGCCTTTTAATTTTAGTTTATTATGATGACACTCCTCCACACCTTTGCTTTCTCAAGCCATGGCTAACCGAATCCTTCGGGTGCCGTCCAACAATCACATACCATGGAGGAGTGTCTATTTTTGTTAATTAATTTGGGACCAGGAATCCCATTGCCAGCTCTTTTTGCAAAATTATTGGATAAGCGGATGAAGCCACTAGTCCATTGGTGAAAGTTGCCCAACAAGATTGAAAGATAAACACCACATACTTCCTCATGAGCTATAAAACATTGACACAAATAAGAGGTAATAACTTTTGAAATGTTTAAAGGTAGCACTCAAGCAATTTACTTTGGAATGGGGAGAAATACCATGTAGTAGGTAGGTATGGTGGACACAAATGGCATGAATATTGGCTCAAGTATTTGGATGCATGAGAAGTATTCCCTCTCGATACAAGGTTTAGGCTAGCAAGGTTATTTGAAGCAAACTCAAGTATAAAATGGTGCAGCAAGACTCACATATAAACATATTGTAAGCATTATAAGACTTTACATTGTCTCCTTGTTGTTCAAACACCCCAACCAGAAAATATCTAGACTTAGAGAGACCAATCATGCAAACCAAATTTTAACAAGCTCTATGTAATTATTCATTAATGGGTACTAGGTAGATGATGCAAGAGCTTAAACAAGATCTATATGAGCACAACAATTGCCAAGTATCACATTATTCAAGACATTATACCAATTACTACATGTAGCATTTCCGTTTCCAACCATATAACAATTAAAGCAGTTTCAACCTTCGCCATGAAAATTAAAAGCTAAGAACACATGTGTTCATACGAACCAGCGGAGCGTGTCTCTCTCCCAAACAATCATTTATTCAAACAAAAACAAAAATAAAAACATACGACGCTCCAAGTAAAGTACATAAGATGTGACCGAATAAAAATATAGTTTCACTAGAAGAAACCTGATAAGTTGTCGATGAAGAAGGGGATGCCTTGGGCATCCCCAAGCTTAGATGCTTGAGTCTTCTTAAAATATGCAGGGATGAACCACCGGGGCATCCCCAAGCTTAGACCTTTCACTCTTCTTGATCATAGTATATCATCCTCTTCTCTTGACCCTTGAAAACTTCCTTCACACAAACTTCAAGCAAACTCATGAGAGGGTTAGTGCTTAACCACAAATTCATATATTCAGAGGTGACACAATCATTCTTAACACTTCTGGACATTGCACAAAGCTTCTGAAAGTTAATGGAACAAAGAAACTCATTCAACATAGCAAAAGCGGCAATGCGAAATAAAAGACAGAATCTGTCAAAAACATAACAGTCCGTAAAGATGCATCTGGACTGGGCACTTAACTTGCTCAAATGGAAAAACTCAAAACTAATGAAAGTTGCGTACATATCTGAGGATCACGCTCGTAATTTTGCAGATTTTTTCGAATTTTACAGAGACTTGTGCCAGAATTCGTGACAGACAGCAATGCTGTTTCTGCGCAGCGATCCCAAATATAACATCAACTTTAACATAGAAACTTTACTTCGCACAAAAACATGATAAGGAGAGGTTGCTACAGTAGTAAACAACTTCTAAGACTCAACAAAACAAAAATGGCTGTAGTAAAATAAACACATGGGTTATCTCCCAAGAAGTTCTTTCTTTATAGCCATTAAGATGGGCTCAGCAGTTTTAATGATGCACTCGCAAGAATTGAAAAAAAGAGAGCATCAAGAGGCAAACTCAAAACACATTTAAGTCTAACATGCTTCCTATGCATAGGAATCTTGTAAATAAACAAGTTCATGAAGGGTATAGTGGCAAGCATAGGAAGATAGAACAAGTGTAGCTTCAAAAATTTCAGCACATAGAGAGGCATTTTAGTAACATGAAAATTTCTACAACCATATTTTCCTCTCTCATAATAACTTTCAGTAGCATCATGAGCAAACTCAACAATATAACTATCACATAAAGCATTCTTATCATGAGTCTCATGCATAAAATTATTACTACTCCCAACATAAGCATAGTCATTCTTATTAATTGTAGTGGGAGCAAATTCAACAAAGTAGCTATCAAATATAGGAGGTATATTGTAATCATAATCAAATTTATCCTCCATAACAGGTGGTAACAAAAGACTACTATCATTATAATCATCATAAATGGGAGGCAAAGTATCATCAAAGTAAATTTTCTCCTCAAATTGGGGGACTAAAAATATCATGCTCATCAAAGCCAGCTTCCCCAAGCTTAGAATTTTCCATAGCATTAGCAACAATAGTGTTCAAAGCATTCATATTAATATGTTCCATGGGTTTTTTAATTTTCGCATCAAACCATCCATGTCTTAAATCAGGAAATAGAATAAGAAGCTCTTTGTTGTCCATTATGCCTAACTAGTGTAAACAAGAAACCAAATGTCGCAATTGCAGAGTCTAAAGGAAATAGCTTCAAGCACACACACAATGGCGCCAGAAAAGTACTGTTACCTGGAACCGGAGTATGAGTGCCTTTACCTTTCCTCCCGGCAACGGCGCCGAAAAGTGCTTGATGTCTACGGGTGCTTCTATTCTTGTAGACAGTGTTGGGCCTCCAAGAGCAGAGGTAGAACAAGACAAGTTTCCCTTAAGTGGATCACCCAAGGTTTATCGAACTCGGGAGGAAGAGGTCAAAGATATCCCTCTCATGCAACCCTGCAACCACAAAGCAAGAAGTCTCTTGTGTCCCCACACCTAATACACTTGTCGATGTATAGGTGCACTAGTTCGGCGAAGAGATAGTGAAATACAAGTAGTATGGATGTATATGAGTGGTAATAGCAATCTGAATAAAATATGGCAGCGAGTAAACATGCAACGAACAGTAAATAAACGGTGTTTAGTATTGGAAACAAGGCCTAGGGATCATACTTTCACTAGTGGACACTCTCAACATTGATCGCATAATAAATACTTCTTCTCATATGTGCTACATACACTCTTGTTTGATAATGAACATCATTCGTTGCGTAGGATTACACGAACCCTCAATGCCGGAGTTAACAAGCTCCACAACATTCGATATTCATGTTTAAGTAACCTTAGAGCATAATAGATCATTGCAAAATAAACCAAGAACTAACATAGCGCACGCACTGCTCCACATTACACTATGAAGGAGGAATAGATCACATCAATACTATCATAATGACAATTAACTCCACGATCTACAAGAGATCATGATCATAGCCTATGACAAGAACCACACGGTGCACACACTAATCACCTTTACACCAAGTAGGAGGAATAGACTACTTTAATAACATCACATGAGTAGCACACTACTAGTAGCGATACAAAGCTCATCATATGGATCTCAATCATGTAAAGCAGCTCATGAGATCATTGTATTGAGCAGAGAGAGATTAACCACATAGCTACGGTAGAGCCCTCAGCCCCGGGGTGAATTACTCCTCCTCATCATGGAGACAACGATGGCGGTGAAGATGGCGGTGGAGACGGCGGTGGAGATGACTCCGGGGGCAATTCCCCGTCGGCGGGTGCCGGGAGACTTCGTCCCCGAATCTTGATTTCGCGATGGCGGCGGCTCTGGAAGGTTTTCTCGGGTCTCGTCTTCTCGTCGGTGTTTTTAGGTCGAGACGATTAAATAGGCGAAGAGAGGGAGTCGGAGGGGCCACGGGCTGCCCACACCACAGGCGTGCCCCCGGGCCGCGCCGGGTGTGGTGTGGGGCCCCACAGCCCCTCTCGTCTTTCTCCGTGCTCGGAAGCTTCCGGGAATTATAAGGTCCTCGGTCTTTATTTCGTCCGATTCCTAAAATATTTCTTTACTAGGATTTCTGAAACCAAAAACAGCAGAAAACAGCAACTGGCCTTTCGGCATCTCGTCAATAGGTTAGTTCCGGAAAACGCATAATAATGACATATAATGTGTATAAAACATGTAAATATCATCAATAAAGTGGCATGGAACATAAGAAATTATCGATACGACGGAGACGTATCAGATATTCAGCCACCGGGGACCAATCTATGTGGATACTATGTTTGTGAGAGGATCCGGAGATACACCACTGAGCGGCAGCCGTCGAGAACAACATCATCAGGAGGAATAACCTCCGGACGACGCCAGAAGCTCGCTTCCGACCACTTCAAGAGGAACTAGCTGGATGGTTCGCGAGGGAAGTCATCGATCCTAGAGGAGAACACTATGTAGAGGACGTAGAACTTTATATGCACTAAATATGTATGGAAACTTGTTCAAAATTGTATATGGTCATCCGATATCGAATATATATTGTATATTCCTCTTGAATTCTTTTTGTTCTAATTTCAAATTTGTTTGAAATTGTACATTCATATGCATGTATGTAGTACGGTACAATATGTGAAACTCCTTCAAAATTAAAACCCAAAAGAAATAAAACAATACAAATTAAAAACAAACCAGATTTAGGGGGAGGGGGCTAAACCCTAAACCTGCGGAGGCCTTTAGTCGCGGTTGGCCGAAGAACCGCGACTAAAGGTCCTCCGCCCTGGCGCTCGCCTGCCGCCCACGTGGACGGGCCTTTAGTCGCGGTTCGTAAGGAACCGCGACTAAAGGGGGGGCTTTAGTCGCTTAATTGGTCGCGGTTGCGCAACCGCGACTAATGGCAGTTGCCAACCGCGACCAAAGGCCATTTTTCTACCAGTGAGAAACCCCATCGCACGTAGTAGTGCATTATTATACTCCCGTCCCCCTGCCGTGATTTTCAATTTCGGGTGCAATATATTGTTAGGAGTATCAGAGTTATAAAATCACAGTCATGCTTTTCAATACAAGTACAATAATTGCGGTTCTTTAAACATAGACCACATTCATTTGTTTGTAGCGCACACTTGTATAGTTAAAGACTTAGACTAACCTTCGCAAATTCAATTTGGCCCTCCCGGGTGCGTATGCTTCCTCTACCAAAAAATTATATTTTGAAGTGTTGAAATTTTTTGACAAAAAATTCTACATATACATCTCCATAGTATATGTGCCTTCGTCAAGTTTCACGAAAACTAATATTTTTTATGGACTATGTAAAAAGGAGAAAGTATATCTTGTGAAAAAGCATTATTTTTAGTATTGATTTTTTCTTTTTTATACATGTCACATGACAAGTCGATATTTTATGAAACGACTTTGTGAGCACGTAGCACATGAAAAAAAAAATGAAGATGTACGTGCGAATTTTTTGTTTTAACATTTTTAAAGTTCAAAATGTGTGTAAGATGATGTTCCAAAATACCATAGCCACTGACCTTTCTCTTTAGTGTCTAGATACATAAACCTAGACAATGCTGAGTCAATTAATTTGAAGCCAAGAATGTAGTACAATACGTCATCACTACTGGAAAGCATGTCTTTGCCTAGTCTTTTCCTCTTTGCCAAGTGTCAACCGCAAAATACTTGGCAAATACTCGGTACTCGGTAAATTCAAAGGGAACACTCGGAAAAGACACGTCAAAGAATATTTTTTGCCGAGTGTAAAAAACATACTAGGCATCGGGGAAAACACCATGAAGTGCTAAAAAGCTAGCAGCATCAACAGGTATATGAACCGTGGTGTAGAAGAGGTCCTCTAATTTTGCACATAGTTTTCGTACGATTGCAAATTGCGCTTCTTGTAGCTGCTTACAAAAAAATCCATAAAAAATTAAAAAACAGGATTTTCGTGGCTAGGAGAAAAAACTAATAAAGGCAACATTGTTTTTTTCCATTCCAAGACCCACGCCTATGCTTAATATAGGTTCACTCCAACATACGATGTCATACTTAAGGTCATGAGCTAACTCATTTGCGCTAATGCCATAAACTTCATGGGTGGTAGCTCATTTTGTGAAGGCTATTCAAAATTACTGTCTTATTCCAAGTTAGTAATTTTTCCTCCTAACTAGGTTACACAAAATGATGCATTGTGAAGATATTTCTTTTTTCTAAACTTAGTGAGTTGTGCTTAATTTGGGACCCACTAGAAGTGATATTTCCCTAGAAACGTCGCTACGGGCACAATAAGGAGTCGTGTGAAACTAACATCGTACCTCTTGTAAAACAACAAATTGTGGACCTAAGAAAGATTTTTGCAAAAAATATAAAACAAGCAAAAGTAGACGATTTTCCCGAATCTGGTGCGCTTTCAACAAAACCGGCAAGACACCATAAAAAATACGTGAATTCCCAGAAATCTAGCGCCATCAGCAGGTATGTGAACTGTAGCATAGAGGTGGTCTTATATTTTTACAATTAGATATTGTGCTTATTGTAGCTATGTCAAAAAAAAAAACTATTTCTTCTCTTTGAAAATAAAAAATAGTTTTCGTGGGTAGAAAAGGAAAGTTCATAAAGTCACCATTGTTTGTCATTCCAAGGCCCACGCAAGTACACAATAGGGACTCAGTTATGGAAAACGATGCCATGCTTAATGCCATGGTTTAGCTCATGTGCTCTAAAAGTCATAATACTTCATGACAAATGAGATGGTTATGATCTGAACCATTATATAGTTTATCGGAACGAGCCCGTATTTTACACGTGTGTAGCTTGGAATAGCGAATAGTGTTGACGAAGGAAATTTCAATTTCTTTGCACAGAAAATTTATTTCTCATTTCGATTTATTTTGTAGAGAGAGGGCAAAATCTTTGCTGAGAACAGGCAAAATACACTCGACAAACTTTTGCCGAGTATATTTTGATACTAGGCCAAAAAAAAAAATTCTCCTATAGTATGCACGAGTGTCCGAATGGTCAGGGCCGCTTGGTCTAGCTAGCTAGCTAGCTTTTGTCTGTGTTTGTGACCCATACCGGCGGGTTGAGATCCTCTGCAATTGTGTTAATATTTCAACTGTAGAGGAGCCGAACGCCAGACCGGCAGAGGCTCTACCGAGGAGATAGTTACGGCATCTCCAACGGTCCAACACATTTCAAATGCTAAAAATGACCGAGCACGTCCGTTTATGTGGGGCCGCGGACGCGGAAATGATCGACGGGCTACCATTGTCTGTTTGCGTCTGGGCATGTCCCCAGCGGCCCAACGCATTCTATCGGCAAGGCTGGTTTAGGGTTACTTGCACCGCTAAAATATTGTATTATTACAACCAAATAAACAAGAAAGTCTACATGCATCAAGCACTAAAATACATGGAGCATAATCTACAATTAACAAATAAAAGTAGATGAGATTGCCATATGTTGATGCCCAACCAATGCCCACTGATAGTCAGTCAAATCCTTCTGGAGGCGTTTCGAAATATTGCTATCAGAGATTCAACATTCATACTTAGGAACTCATCCTAGGTACCTGCCCCAGGATTTGGCTCAACCAATTCACTCTGAAAGTCCCATCCATGTTCATTGCGGCTATCAAGACGCTCTGTCTCAATGATCATGTTGTGCATGATTACACAACAGGTCATCACCTCATGCATGGTTTGAAGAGACCATGTGTTAGCTGGGTGACGAACAATAGCTCAATGAGCTTGGAGCACTGATGAGCGCAGATTGCACACCGTTGGGGAACCCCAAGAGGAAGGTATGATGAGTACAGTAGCAAGTTTTTCCTCAGTAAAAAACCAATATTTAATCGACCAGTAGGAGAAAGGCGTGACTTTTAAAGGTGTTGCTAGCTAAATTGTGGCAGAGCGCACTACCAGCGTCAGCAACAACGTGGAACCTGCACACGACACAACCAAAATACTTTGTCCCAACTTACAGTGAGGTTGTCAATCTCACCGGTTTTGCTGAAAACAAATGATTAACCGTATAATGTGGAAAGATGATGGTTGTTTGCAGTGGAATTAAAGAGAACAGTGTTTGCAGTAAGTAAGCAGAACATGATGATTGTATCACTGTAAAAGAAAGGACCGGGGTCCACAATTCACTAAAGATGTCTCTCTATAAAAATAAATAACATGTTGGGTGAATAAATTACAGTTGGGCAATTGACAGAATAAATACCATACATGACAAGATGATTACTATGAGATTAGTTTGGGCATTACAACTTAATACATAGACCGTAATCCAACTGCGTCTATGACTAATAATCCACCTTCAGGTTATCATCGGAACCCCTTCCAGTATTAAGTTGCAAGCAACAGATTATCGCATTAAGCAATATGTGTAAGGTACAATAGAATTATCTTTAGACAAAACATTGTTATTTTCTCCTAGTAGCAACAACACATCTACAATCTTAGAAGTTAATGTCACTTCTTCCAGATTACTAGAGGCATGAACCCACTATCGAGCATAAATACTTCCTCTTGGAGTTATAAGCATATACTTGGCCAGAGCATCTACTAGCAACATAGAGCATGCAAGATCATAAGTAACATATGACAAGTATATAATCGATCTCAACCATAGTATTCAATATTCATCGGATCCCAACAAATACAACATGTAGCATTACATAAAGCATAAATTGGAGAATACAACCATCTAGCTACTGCTATGGACCCGTAGTCCAGAGATGAACTACTCACGCATCACTTCGGAGGCGGGCATGGCAATGTAGAGGCCTCCGTGATGATCTCCTCTCCGGCGGTGCCGGAAGAGTTCAACCCTCCCGAGCTAGGGTCGGCGATGGCGGCCGCGACGGAACTTTTCGTGGATGGTGGCTCGGGTATTTAGGTTTTTCCTGAGATCATGAATAAATATGCGGAAGGGCAAGGTCGGTGCACGCCTGGGGGGCCCACACCACCCCATGGCGCGGCCAGGGCCTGGGCCGCGCCAAGGGCTTGTGTGGCCGCCCTGTGGCACCTCTTTGTCTCACCTCTGGACTCCGTCTTCGTTACGGTAAAATATGAACTTCGGTTTTTTGTTTCGTCCAATTGAGAGAATATTTCCTGTACAAATTTTCTGAAATACAAAACAGCAGAAAATAGGGAACTAGCACTGTGGGATCTTGTCAATAGGTTAGTGCCGGAAAATGTATAAAAGTGCAACGAAGTGTAAGCAAAACATATAGAGATTGGTATAAAACAAGCGCATCAAAAATTATAGATACATTTGCAACGTATCAAGCACACCAAATGCACGCTCGAGATCTTTCCTACAAGCCTCTTGCACCTTGGAAAATCTCTTATCTTTTTTCTGCTTGGGGATTACGAATTGTCTTCACTAGTGTGACCCAGTCAGGATAAATTCCATCATCAAGATAATATGGTTTGTCAATATGCATTGCCATTGATCTCATAGTTCACCTTTGGAGCAGTGCTTTCCACAAGACGGTTGAACACTGAGAGAAGTTGAGCACATTGATGTCATTGTGAGAACCGGCCATGCCAATGAAATAATAGCGCATTCCTCGGCATGACGATGTATTGAACCATCCATGCAGATGGACAGTTCTTCCACTGCCAATGCATGCAATGGATGCTACCGATCACGCCCGGGAACCCTCTAGCCTCATTGATCGACAACAACCATCTAGTGTCCTCAACAGTTGGGGATCTCAAGTAGAGTTCGTTGAACACCCCATTCATGGCTCGGCAAAACTGGTACATGGATTCATGGTAGGTGCGCTCTCACTCATTCGCAAGCACCAGGCATTTCATATGAAAGCATGTGAATAGTTGCCGAACATTTCTTACAGGAGGTGAAGCCAAACTTACCAGTGGCATCGGGACTGCATTGGAAGTAGGGGTCAAAGTCTCCGACGCCCCGTAGAATGACCATGAATAGTCCTCTTGACATCTGGTACCGCTGCCAGAATATGTGCTCCTTGTACACCGGATCGGTGAGATGGAAGTAGTCTCTGTAGAGCCGGGCATGCCAGTCGAGCTCCGGTACACCGACATTGCTTGGCATGGTGCTCATGAAGGATGGATGCCGCAACAACCATTAGCTGCACAGCTTGGACGACTCTTCTTTGGAAGAGCTGGCATTGCATTCCCTGCGCAACCTCTCGAGCGACTGCCGGATGTGCATATGCGAGGCACAAATAGTGCATCAATACCAAGTCGTACTAGCAGAAAATGGCCGGAAATGCCGTCTGAAAAGTTCATCGGGATCATGCCGGCTATTTATTGAACAGGTCCCGGGCATCGAGGCCGGCAGGCGCTTTCTGCAGATGCGCAGCCTACAAGGACGGGAGCGACACATGTAGGACCTCTCCACTACCCTAGCTCCGAGCCTGGAACAAGGAGGAGACGTGGCACATAGAACCCTAGTTGACAACGGTGGTGTGGTGCGGAGGTGGTGTGGTGGCGGCGTTGCCCTAGGGCTGCATAGAATGGACGGGGGACGCGAGTGAAAGCTGTTTATTTCGTTGTCCATAGCGTGCGGAGCTGGCTAGAAATACAAGGGCATGAAACGTGTCGCGCCGACGTATTCGCGGTACAAATTGGGGCCGTGTTTGCGTCCCCGCGGACATGCCAGTCATTTTACGTCGGGTCGCTAGGCTGGGGTGCAGACCCATTTTCAACCACCGCTCGGACGCAAACGATCACTTCGGCCCACTAAAGATGCGAAAATATGCTGATGGACCTAGGTACTCATGATCCCGGTTTACTGTAGGGTGGAAAAAAATCTTATGTCCTGACATCTAAAAATTCGTATAGAAATTTTCACATGTAAAAGACACACGTACGTATGTACGTGCCATTTTTCATACTGTAATTCAAAAATATGTAGCTTAGGGAACAGTCTAAAGGAATCCCATAAGTTTTCCAAAGGTATGGTACGTGGACATCATGTAACTTAAAACAAACTGTAAGTATAATCAAATTCAGAACTGTTCTAATCAGGTTCAGCAGTATCCATGTTCCAAAAATGCACGTTAACTAAGATGCCCTTAGCTAGCCTGTTGCCTAATCCAGGAAGGCGTCCATATGAACTTTGCAGCTGGAATGTGTCCAGATACGTCGAACCTCCTAATGCAACTTAGAGCAATTTCAATAGTGTAGCCAGCTGCTGGCTATAACACAAGTGCCATGTCATCTATAGCCAATTTAGAGCCAACATATACAATAGTGAGCTATAAAAATGTAATACTTTATCAATGTATGGTCCATCATTCATTCTCACAAAGTGCCTAGGAGCACGTGCTAGTGCTAGAGCTGGCTCTTGCATAAGAGCCCACTCTCCTTCTCTCTCCTCTTCTCTCTCCTCCAACTAAGCAATAATATAGTATTTTAATCTTTATAGCCAGCTGACTAGAACTTATTGTACTTGCTCTTAGGCATGCACCATTCCTCATTTTCTTGGCTCAACGTAGCCTCTAGGAGCCAGTCAGCGATCACTACCATTACTGCATAATTTTTAGCAAACGTCCTGTGCCTCAGTTTGGCCCGCTAAGCGAGCGATGCGTTGTGCATCTGGACAGGTTCATGCCAAGCGCGAGGTGGACGAATGTAGACGTGTAGCCACGTCGTTGCATGCATAGACAGTGACGATGGTGACGGTACTGTCGTACTGATTTATTACCTGAATGGGCTATACCAGAAGAAAAATGAACGTGATATGTGGGGTCAGAAATTCGAGGTGAATGGGTGTGATAGATGGGGTCGTTTTTTTTTTTTTGACAGGAAACATAGCTTTATTGATTAACTCACATCAATACAAAATGTACCTCGGATGAACTCCGGAACAGAATAAAAAATACAACTAGAGTTTACATCCAAGCTAGATTTAGCTAACAAATGAGCTGCCGGATTAAAAACACGCTTCACATGTCGGAACAAGATCGACGTGAAGCCTCGCCCAGAAGCCTTGATCTCAGCGACCAACATCCCAACAGAAGATCTATCCATAGTCGACGAATTTAGTCGCTGCACCAGTCTTGAAGATGACCTTGTCCATTCCCTCGTCTCTTGCTAGCTGAACCGCTCGTCGGAGAGCCACGGCTTTCGCGAGCTCCGGGGATGAGAGCCCCACAACATGTTGACGACAGCCCACCACAAAAGCTCCATGATGATCGCGCAAAATAACTCCAGCTCCTCTACACCCGGCCTCCTTAAAGATGGCCGCGTCCGAGCTAACCAGAACCGTGTCCGGCGGCGGCGGTGTCCATGTTGTTGCTGCTGAATTGGATGCACACCTGTGCTCGGGACCGGTTTGAACAGATTTTGCTTGATCAGATCAATATAAGCTAGGATTTTACCTCCAGTGCGACATGGATCAGGCTTCACGTCCGAGTTACGAGCCTCGTTCCGTGCCTCCCAGATATGCCAAAATCCAACCGTGAGTGTCGTCGCTTGGAGGTCAGATGCTCGGCCGAGGAAATCGAAAAGCCAATGCTTGTTAGACGCGAAAGCTTTACATTCCAGCTTCAACGGAACAACTCGCTTAACCTCCCGCCAAACCGTGCGTGCAAACTGACAGAGAAGCATCGAGTGAGAGATGTCCTCCGACCGTCCACAGAAGATACGAGACCCATTAGCAGGGATCTGGCGCTTGACAAGCTGCACACCACTAGGCAGGCAGTTCTGGGGTCGATTGGGACGGCAACCATCCCGCTCACCGCCTCACCGTCGACAGATGCTATGGCCAATGGGTAGATTTGTGGAAAAAGCAAAAATTCGAAAAACAAATATTGATGTGCGCGCGGCAGTCTAAACAACTCACCAGCGCAGGTGCCGGCCATTACTTATTCTTTTGTACTAGTACTGACTTGCATAGCTATTGTCATGTGTTACACACGTCTATGCATGATGTTCCTGCAATTAGTTTTCAACTGTTAAAAAGAAAGCTGCATTGCGTCGTGGCTCCTTAAAATTGCGGAGTAGTATAGCTCAAGAAGCTGGAGTTTGAGTCCAAATCTTAGGCTCTTGGCACCAAACTATTTTTGAAGCATGCAAGTATTAAATGATTTAAGTTGTTTGGATCCGAATAATATTATGATTTTAAAACTGAAGTGTTTTCTAAAACTGTGATTTTTTAAAAATATTGAATAAATAGGTCTGATCCTATTTTTTCTAAAACTGAGAAAGGAGAAAAAAGTACTGCTTTGATGGGCACTGAAATACTATGGGCTGATATACTTTAGTTTTAGAAAAACTTTGTTCTCAAACTAGGCCTTAGTTCCTTCGTTCACAATTTAGGACATTTACTAAAAAATATTACTTCTATCCGTAAAAGGACGTAGTAAAATTATTTAAACATAAATGTATCTAGACGCTTTTTGATGTATAGATACATCAAAATTTAGACAAATCTCCTGCATGTTTCTATGGACGGAGAGAGTATCACGTTTTTAGTTTGTAGGTTCAATCATTTTGATTTGTATCTACTATCTAGTTCAATTTGAAACATCTAAAATGTTTTATATTATTATACCTGTTGAACACATTTTAGCCTACATTTTACTTAGATCTGATATAAATATTGGGCCGATGGGAGTACTATATATTTTCGGAGTATTAAATGTTCAATAATTTTTGTCCTCTATACCCATAAAAATAAAATTGAAAAAAATATTAGGAACCTTTTCAATCATGTGCACTCTACTGACTACCTCTAGGTATCCCAAATCAGGCGTCGTTCCTGGATCCTTCTCTTTCCACATTTGATCTGCGACCGGCAGCTAATAAAATCTATCATAGTTAAACTACTCCACATTCAATGATGTTATTATAAAAACCTTGACCGTGTTTGATGGCTAGGTGCATACGCTTCCACGTGATCCCATTTTCGTGCGGAAGATCTGCATCGATAGGAAACGCACAGCTAAGCTGAGCTCGGAGTCTATGGGTGCCCCGCGCGCTCCCGAAGAGCCCTTCCGGTCGGCCGGTCGATATCGCGCGGCCGTAGCATTTGACACAACACGTTAATGATGTGGCCTTATCCACAGGCAGGAAGCTTTCCACGTAGTACGTACGTGGAATACGCACGTCGATCGGTGTTTACCAGGAACCCAAATTACGCTCTGCTCACAAAGATTTTTCTCTCTTCGTTTCCTAATGCTAAGTCAGTCAAACCCGTCAGATCATGATCGCGAAGCGAAAAGAAAAAAGAGATCACTTAGTACGTGTCAACCCTGGCCACTTTAATTAGGTCATCAACAATGTTTCTAGCCGCTAAACGGGCCCTTAGCTCCTTTAATTAGGTCCGGTGAAGCGCACAACGGTTCAACCTAAAGTATGGATTGGGTGTTCAGGTGTAACCATCAGGAAGATCGCTCGATGATAATATTGTCCCCCAGACCTGCTTCTGCTAATCTCCCTTTTCCGATCGATTCGATCAGGATATGCATAACATATAATGGTTGAGATTATCATGCATCGGGGGAGCAATAAACACCAGCACAATACAGTGACATAGCATCACACGTGGAAAGTGAACATTATCCAGATCAATAGTGTGCTGTGGGTGCAGTCTCGGTTTAGTATTGACTTGGGAGTCGTGATAAGCCTCGCACTTTTTCGATCTTGCCTACCAAAGCAGGGCTGATATTTGTTGCTTTTCCCGTTTCCATCGACAATCCATGGCGATCCTTGCAAAAAAACATTGGCTGGTCAACTGAAACGCTTTTCTAAGTATTACCTCCCTTTCAAAATATAAAATACTCCCTCCATTTCGTCAAAGTGTCTCAACTTTACAAAATTTGCATATATTTAGACACTATCTTAAAGTATTTTCGTAGGCTAAAGATAACCTAGCTACTCCGTCCACTAGTATCTAGATGAGCTATATACGTTTTTGGTACCACAACTTGCACTAGATGTGCAGTTTAGTACCACAACTTGCAAAACGAGCATCCAGAGTACCTCAACTTGCACCGAGCGAGCAAATAGGTCCACGAGCAATCAAAAGCGGACTTGTGGCATTGTAATTTTTGCAAAAAACACCATATATATTTTTCTCGCAAATATGAACTTGTTGCTTTCTTACGTGCGGGTCCCACCTGTCAGAATATAGAAACAATTAAAATAAAGTACGTAGCGTTTTTGGTGGGTTTCGAACTCGTGACCTAGAGCAGCCTAAAAGGCATCCTTGCCACGGAGACAAGTCCATATTTGCGAGAAAAAGTATACAGGGTGTTTTTTTTTGCAAAAATCACAATGCCACATGTACGCTTTTGATTGGTCGTGACCTACTCTTGCAAGTTGTGGTACTCTGGGTGCTCGTTTTGCAAGTTGTGATACTAAACTGCACATCTAGTGCAAGTTGTGGTACCAAAAACGTATATACCTCTATCTAGATAATTCAAATTTTAATAAATCTAAAATATCTATTTATGGTTAGACTCGTAGTACCATATTAAAATAGATAATGCTTGATTCCGTGCAGTTACTCATTCATTCGTGTAGTAACTGCTCCAACCCAATGGCTTTGACTCAGCTCCCTGGTCTTGCTCACTGTTTAGATGCTATGCAAGGAGCGGAAATGCCCTTGTGTTCGAGTGCACCGAGATATCGTTCATGTGGTTGAGCTATGAAAGCTATCAAGTGATGCCTCGAGATAGCCTCACTAGCGTTAAGGGGCGCTGTTGTACCAGGCTTAGTATGTCAGTGCCATGTCATAACTCGCGGTTGTGTAACGACATCCTCATATACCAAAATCGCTGCAACCAGAACTTTGTTCCTTTTTCTTCTAATAATACAATCGACACACGAGGCTTTTGCGTGTTCACAAAAAAATTGTGTAGTAATCTCAGTTATATGTCGTAGCTAATAGATCCACATAGGAATAGCGGTCGTTGCTGGTGGTGCGGCCGTGCGAGAACATACGAGGCTAGAGAGAGCCTCCCTTTTGTCACGCAAGCATGTACCACAGATCGATGCGGCCTGCTGATGAGGATTTACATGTCACGGCCCACCATTATTAGCTTGCAACAATCGTTATAAAGCAAGAGTGTTGGTGCTGCCAAGAAAGGGTGATAGAGCTACATGCGGTGATCGATGGTGAAGCGAGGTGAGACAATGAGCAGTGGTTGCCGGTGCTGCCCAGAAAGGGTGATAGAGCTACATGCGGTGACCGATGGTGGAGTGAGGTGAGACAAAGAGCAGTGGTCACCAGTGTTGTCAAGCTAGGGCGCCGGTTTTGGGGAAGCTGGTCGATGATCATGTGACAAGCTTTGCCCTATTATTTTTATTTATTTATTTCCAATTATGGTTGTAGTTTGGACATGTGCGATCCACTTTGAAGGAGGGAAAAGTGTGACCAATTAATGAGACGGTTTGGGGGAGTGGCCGACGCCTAACATCTCCTTCCCTATACACTGTCTATTTTCGCACATAGTTAGAGCATCTCTAACAGAACCCGTAAATGCCACCAGAACTGAATTTTTCCAGTGGATTTACGGGTTCGGGCCGAAAGCGGCACAGAACAGAGCCCGACTCGGTGGGCCAGCCTGTATAATTTGTTCAGGGGCCCGAGAAACGCGAGCGTCGTCCCGTATAAATACAGGCCGCATAGGGGAGTAGGGTTCCAAAACCCTACTCCCGTCAACGCGTCTGCTTCCTCCGTCGCGAGCGCGCTTGGACTTCCGGCGAGCAATCGCGGAGCCGCCGCCGCCGATTCTCCACGTCCCCCACCACCACAGTGACCGCATAGCGGGCGCGGGCAGTGGCGGGAGCGGGAGCAACTCGCCGCCGTGCCCCCTGAAAGAACATTTCCCGCCATTTTGGGTTTTGTGTGTTTGATGTCAACACTAGGTATATATTTATGTGTGTTGATGTAGACAGGTACAAGATTTCATTATATATACATGGCTGGTGGTATTGTATGTCTGTTCTGAAGAGTATGCAGGTTTTTCTCTTCGGAAGTTCCCCCCAAGCGGAACTTCCTGATGCTCCAAGCAGAGGGTTCTCGGCGCCAAGATTCTTGGTGTTTGTTTGCTGGCGGAAGTTCGGCAAAGACGGCCGGAAGTTCCGGTCGCGGAACTTCCGCCCAACTTCCGGCTAGTTCCGAAATGTCGAAAATGTGGCTCAGATGTCCATTATGGTTTCTGGAATTCGAACTTGGCGAACTTCCGGTCAAGTTCGCCTCAATTTTTTGGGTCGATGCGAGAATCTTCTGGCGGTTCCGTCCCTCCTAGCCGGTACTTCAGGTCAACTTCCGCCCTCCTGGCCGGAACTTCGTGTTAAAAATCGTCCAAACGGTCAGATCTGAGAGCTCCAATCATATAAATAGCTCTCTTCTCCAACGGGACAAGTTGCTCAATCATTGCACAAAAATCTGCCAAGCTTCACCACCATTAGAGCCACCTCAAGAACTCAAGATTTGCAAGATCTCCTTCCTCCCCCAACCAAAGCTCTTGATCTTTGGAGATTCGAAGGAGAAGACATCGATCTACATCCTCACCGAAGCGATTTACATTTCCGCCTCATTTGTTTGAGGGCCTCCTTGCTAGTGTTCCTTTTTGGATCCCTAATTGATTTGTGTTGATGTATTGTTGTTGATTGTTGTGTTGTTACAGATTTGGGAGCCTCCAATTTGGTTGTGGATGTGTGCCCAAGAACTTTGTAAAGGCCCGGTTTCCGCCTCGAGGAAATCCCTTAGTGGAAGTGGGCTAGGCCTTCGTGGCGTTGCTCACATGAGAGCTGAGTGAAATCTTCGTGACTGTTGGTCTGGCTTTCGTAGCGACCACACTCCTCCGAACGTAGACATACCTTCTTGCAAAGGAAGGGAACTACGGGAATCAACTCCGTGTCTCCGTGTGCTCCACTCTCGGTTACCTCTATCCTTTATCTCCTCTATATTGTATTGCTATATCTTGCTTAGTCGTTAACCTTGTCATATAGGAAAATTTACATAGTTGCATATCTAGAGAATTTACCTTTGTGTCAAGCCTAAATTGAAAAAGAACTAAAAATTGGTTAGCACCTATTCACCCCCCCTCTAGGTGCGGCATACGATCCTTTCACCCCCCCCCCCCGTTTTCCACACCGAGGCCGAGCGGCGGAAATGGAACCGCTCGGAAGGCGCCCGGAAGCGCAGCGCGTGGCGCTGGACCAACTGGGGTTTGATGCCGCCGGGGAAACTCGCCCGCTACGCCAATAGCGGTGAGGGGTCTTCCTCGGGCGCGTCCGGCCGTGCGCTAGCACCTCCAATCGCCGACTGCACAAGCGAGGAGGGGGAGGAGGAGGTGCCAGTGCGCACCGTCCTCCATTCAGGGGACTACGTTCTCAATGACGAGAAGGAGGCGACGACGATCCAGCAGGTCTCCATCATCGTGGAGCCCGAGGTTCGCGCGCGCTTCCGCCGCGAGGAGGCGGAAGCCGTCCGTGCCATGCGTGAGTACAAGGAGGCACAGAAGGAGGCGGCCGTCCTCCGCGTGAAGCAGGAGGTCGTCAACCTTGACTCGGAGTAGGCCACCGACGGCATAGTCCTCCGCCGCGCATACAGCAGGTCGCCACCGGGCGAAATTAGATTAATTTAGGCGTTGGTCGCCGACGACCACCTCAAATGCAGTGTATTTTGCGATCCAAACTATCGGATGCAAGTACTGTGTTTGAATTTCAGTTTTAAACTTGTTTGTGATGATCAGTTTATCGGCAAAATTTGAATTCGAGGTTTTTCGGTTCTGGATACGGGTGCTGTTCTGCGCCACCTCCAAAAGCGCTCGCATTTTGCTTTTTCACTTTTGTTTTTTAGGAGACTGAACTAAGTTTTTTTCAGTTGCGAAAAATAAGGGCTCTGCATGTAACATTGTAAGAGCATCTCTAGATAGGTAAAACTCCCGAACAACCGAAAAAATCACCGCAGCAAAAACCCCAACTTCTGAGTCTGAAACTTCCAACCGCACTGCCGCCGCCTTCCTCCTCCCAACCTTCACCTTGTCCTACTGCCCAAACCAACACACGCCGACATGCTCTATTCGTCTACCCTTCCCCTCTACCCCCGCATGCCCATGCCGGGCCGACAACCTTTCGGCACCGTTGACTCAGTTCCGTGACCTCCACCCGCATCATAGATTAGAGGGGCAGCATGCGGCATGAGCGGGGGCGGTGAGCACGCGCAGGGGAGTCGCCGGGGACAACGGTGAGAGGATTGGGCGGAAAAAAAAGAAATAGAGAGAGAGGATAAAGAAGACCCACTGATGTGCGTGGATGTGCGTCCGTGGGGTATCGTTCGTGGATGCGTTTACTTGTCGTGGGAGTTGGGACGGAAAGAAAGGGAATACTTTCCCTTTGGTCGTCATGGGATAAAATCGACCAAAATAACCCAAAGACGAAACAAATTCGAAGAATAAACTTTCGGCGAAACAATTTTACAAAATAAACCTTTTTATTCGCGCCTGTAACCGGGGCGTTGCACCCCGCTTTGTCGCGTCGTGGAGCATGTAAGTTTAATTCATTTTTTGCAAGAAATACATACATTTTTGGGTAAAAACTTGTGACCAATTCGCCTTCACCCGCCGCTAGAAGGATGAGCGCCTGTTTGATGTTCATTCTGATGTTGAATACGGATTGAAATCCAAGTCTTTCGAACCATGTCGCCAAATTTCTAGATTGACTTGTCGATTGTTTCGATGGATTTTGTCTGACTAGGTTAATACGCGAACTGAACTAACGTTTGTATCAGTGTTGTTCGAATTCCATGTATATGCAATGACATTACACTTATCTCACTCGATCCCTCCGGGATCAGAACCAAACGACATTTAACCTGGTTCCCATGAACACAAGGTCAATGATACATAAAACAAATAATATTGATTTTCATTTAACTGAACTTCCACTTTTAGCGTATCATCCGGTGTTTATCTGAATGCTATAAGGAGAATCACACTCTTAATGCATAAAGTGAGCTAGAATGATAGAACTTCATAAGGTGATTTACCGAACACATCGAACCCATTCCTTACATCACATTATTAATTCAGTTTCGGGCCCGTGCATCATTATTTGCATATAGTAATTGTTATTCAATGGAGAGCCCATGACACTACTACTCTATTTAATTTGCTTCTGGGTTATATGCAAAGCATATATGTATATATACCATGCATGTGTGCGCACAAGTGTAGCATCGTTAGATATGTGAACAGATCGATTGCTCTAGAGTGTTTGTGATCTATCTGATGTATACCTTGTTGGTGGGGACGGGGCTTGCCTGTGCCGCGTCTGTGCGACCATCCGTGCGACGCGGACGCGTGGAATCCATCGAGCGACTCTGCCTCTCACGCCCCTTATCCCCAACTTTTCCGTCCAAATAAAATTCGCACGACAAAGACCCACCCGTATTCATCTATCCGTGTGTACAGAGTCAATACGAATTGCTTCTCTTTCCTTCTGTACTCCTCCCCTGTCTGAACTCAAGCTGGAAGAAGAATCGGAAGCTGAGACGTCCGGGCATCCGACAAGACATAGCTGTGCTCCCGTTCCTCCAGCTGCATCCTGTTGACGGATCTCGTCGCTCCGCCGCCTCGGAGTCAGGCTCTGGAGCCTCAACCTGGACGAGCGGCATGGAGCCTCTGTTCCTCCGCCGTCGGCCACTTCCCGGCAACCGAAGCCCCTTGCGAATCAGGCCGGCGGTGGCCTGGGTTGGTCTCGTGACAAGCAAGGCGTCAACCCGGGTAAGCACTCGTAACAGGCCCCGCGGCGGTGAGGAGGTCGACGAGGCCGGCCGCACCTCCGTTTGTCCGCCTTCACCAACCGCATCGGCGGCGAGGTGGATGGGTGAAGGTGCTCGTACAAGCGCGTCGCCTCGTCGATGGGAAGAAGCTGCAGTGGGCTGCCATGGGCAATCTAGTGAGCGCCAAGCTGCAATCGTCGGTGACGCAAAAGCCGCCAGGCAACATCTAGGGACTTAGCACGCCCGGAGAATATGTTCATCTGAGAGCTTCTCACCAGCTGTGAGAGCATTGAGTGGCAGGTATGAGAACACATCAATCGATGCCAATACTCTTTTTGTAGACTTCTTGATTTCCATCATTTTCTAATCTGTAGGGCATCTAATATATCGACTCTGAACTTTTAATGGGAACTGTGTACTTTTCTGGACTGACTGGTTTTTGTTTATGTCGAAGGTGGATGAGTTGGAAAAGACAATCACAGTTGCATCAAGAAATCCAGCATATTATGGGCTCGATGAAGTTGAACTCTCTAGACGACGGAACTGGATTGGCTCTGAGGTATTTTGATCTAACATCAGTCAGTTTCATTCTTCTTTTGCCTACAGATTTTCTTCACTGTCTTTCTTCCAACTATCTCATAGAATTACCAATGAGTTTTGCCTCTTCAAATTTTTTTTGAATTACCACTTCGTGTGTTGATCTTGGGGACACACAGTCCAGATAGTTGGTGAACACATGTCATTATCCACTTCTGCAAAATTTACTATGTTTAAGGAGTAGAAAAAGTATGATGAATAAAAATGTTCTTTGAGGATAAGAAGTGGTCGTGGGCATATATACACACTGAACTTCTTACGAACATAAACTGGATTGTGGTAGCACGCGTGGTTTTAGCTATTCTTGACATGCAAAACACTCTTCTCTCACTGAAGCAAGTTCTAGTAGTGCACAGTTCACAGTACATGTTCTAATAAAATTCACTTCAGCTGTGTGCAAACAAATTATGTTTCCTTTGGTTGATCGAAGAATGCTTGATTTTGTTTTGTCATCAAACTAGAGGTAGAAGTCCCAATGGTCCCTTGCAGCAAGGGATCCAGAGCATAGTTCTGCGGTTGTAAATAGCTGTACATCTGATTTGTCGGATGGCCCTGCACAAAAAAGTTGGCAAGTTCAATTTCATTGAAGTTTAAAAATTTGAGAACTTGAAAGTGTGAACTGCTCATACCACTAGTGGACCATATGGTTGGAATCCTGCTAGTTGTTGGGTACGTGGTGACATTGGGATGCCATTCCCAATATTACAGTATGGTTGGAAACTGCCTAGTTCTTGGGTATGTGCTGACATTGGGATGCTATTACCAATTGGACCATTAGGTTGGAAACCTGCCAGTTCTTGACTATGTGCTGACATTGGGATGCTATTACCAATTGTTGGCGGTATTGAAGCATTTAGTATACTGTTGTACTGTAATTGATATGCAGCCATTTGATTTGTCAAAAACTGTAAATGACCCTGCAAAAAATATATAGAAAGTTCAGTAAAATTAAATGTATTATAGGAAAATAAGCTACTGACTGTATACCGTTGAGGTGCCTTGTGGCTGCACTAGCACATTACTATCCAAGTTCTTTTTCTTCTTTCGAGTTGCTTTCTCCAAATGACCCTAAAAAATGATATATAAATGCCAATACAATTAAAGATTTCATAGTAAACAAGCTACTGATTTTATACCGTTGCGACGCCATCTGGCTGCACTTCTATAGTATTATCCATGTTTTTTTTCTTCTTTCCGGTTGCTTTCTCAAAGCCACCAACTGGCCTGCTTGATCCTTTGGTGGTCTTCTCCTTCACCTTGATACCTTTTGGTTTCGCAAGCCCCTCGCCGTGTTTTGAAATTCTAGTAGAGTCGATGTGTAGTCCTGCCACAATAATGTTAAACTAAGTTTTACTTTGGAACTAGCCTGCGTAATTATTAGTACATGATGTACCTTCTGTAGTAGTGGAGTTGTTGAATTCTGGATCAGCTCTAATTTTCAAGCATTTCTCCACTCTTTGTGCTAATTGCTCTGCAGAGTTAGCGGCCTCGTCATATGATTCATCAGATTCAGCGGCACGAGCAGCTATTTTCATATACATTTTGCACAAATCCTTGTAGCGATTAGCCATTCTTACTTTTGGATCATCATGCTGGTTGCGTTTGCTTGTTATATCTAGAACTTTTGCATCAATTGTCCATCTTTTCAAGATATATTCTTGAGGGATGTGCTTGATATTATTAATATCAAGAACCTTTAAGCAATGAGAGCAAAGTATTCCACCAAATTCAAACCTCTTGCAACTACAACTGACCTTTTCTTCTTTTGGAATAAATCTAACGATATGATCACGTTGTGTGCCATGAAATTTTACTGTGTAAACCTTCTCCTCTGCCTCAATTTCATCACAAAGAAATGTGTCATAGTTCAGGGTCCGAAGCACTTGCTCTTGAAACAACTTGAATATTGCTGGACTATATGTGGATACGGCTTGTCTTAACATATAGCTAGCTTCTGCCTTTAGTTTAGGACTACTCTGTGTTGCTTTGAAGTCACACCTCACCTCTTCAAATCTTTTATCTGAAACTAGCCGCTCGAAATGATGGAAAAAAGTAAGCATGTCATATTTAACACTGATGTACCTCTTTAATTCATTGTTCATGCTTTCACTTCTTTGGGTAGTGGTCATTTGGGCACAAAACGTATTTCTGCCATACACTAGTGCCCAATGCTCCTTTTTCTCGAACCACCTTTTAAGCCACTCATTTTCATGTAGTCCATACTTGTCAAGCATTCCATCCCATGCACTTATAAATTCATCTTCCTCCTCTATATCATAGATACAATGCTGAAAATCAACATTGAACTTCTTATAATCTTTGACGACTCCACCAAGGTGCTTGCAAGCATTTTGATTCATATGCCACACACATAGTCTATGTATAGTATAAATTAGGACTTCACTGATCGCCTTTGCCATTGCTGCATCTTCATCGGTCAGAATTGTCCGTGGATGTTTTCCTGACATAACTTTCAAAAATGTTCTAAAAAGCCAAGCAAAACTTTCAGCGGTTTCATCATACAGAAGTGCAGCACCGAAGACAACGGTTTTCTTGTGATTATTTACACCAACAATCAAACCAAATGGACGTCCATCATCTAGTTTCCTGTATGTGGTGTCAAAGCATATAACATCACCAAACATCGCATAGTCCGAGACCATTTTGGAGTCGGCCCAAAAAATGTTGGTTATCAAATCATCCTCATCCACCTGAATTGAATAGAAGAAATTGACATCTTCAGATACCTTCTTCTCCATGTATTCTAACACTCCCCCGGTGTCACCTTCCTTTGCTTGTATCGTTCTCTTTGAGTACAACCGATTTTTAATATCTTCACGCGTACAGCCAAGGTTTTCAATTCCACCTGCTTGTTTAGCCATCAGATCAATTGTTGCTTTATTTGAAATACCTATAGACTTCGCAACCTCTGCATTTGCTATTTGCGCTTCTGTTACTTTTCTCTGGGATCTCAAAAAGTGGGTCATGGTTCCAGGAGCAAGAATGTGGTTATGTGAAGCCTCAAATTCATACACATCATAAAATCCACTTCTAAGGCTTATCTTCATACGGGCGGTACATCCACATCGTGTTTCAGGCCTGCTATAACTGAATGTATCCTCTCTTTTATCATCCCCACGATAGCCTATAAGTTGAAGTAATTTTATTAGTGCATCAAAATTTGATTGCAATCATAAAAAATGCATATAGCACATACCTTGGCGAGAGCATGTAAGCGTCCGTTGTTGCATTGTACAGGAGTTCTTCATTTTATGGCCACTGCTTCTTCTAATGCTAAAACCTATAGTTTCAGCATACTTGTTATAGAAGGAATAAGCTTCCTCTTCTGATAAAAATTGCATGCCTACTTTTGGTACCCTGCCATCAGTGGGATCTGCTGCATTTTTCTCCACATCCTATATCAATTAATATTCAGTTTAGTTCCGTTTGAAAAAAAAAATCAGTTTAGTTCATACAAATATGTGGCTATCCCAGGATCTCCTAGTTGTCAGTTCGTACTTATTCCCTCTTACTTAGTTTGCTAATTCTGTAAAGTCTATACAACATGAGATGGACCTCTATATTTGATTAGATGATCAGAATATCTAAACTGAGTTTTTGCATTTCAGGATCGGAAGCAGTTGCACAATCCGTTAAAAACGAATTTGGAGAATTTGCCTGTGATTCATCATGAAGAATGGAGTGAGATTACTTACTATTGGTGTTGTAGATTTATCACCATCAGGGACAGCAGAATTTACATCTGATTCACCGAGGTTAGTTCTTGAAGAAGACATCAGGGATGGGAGGCACTATTCAATTGGAGAGGAGAGATTGGATGTGCTTTGGCCAGGTTGACCCGTCCTGATTGTTGTGTTTCAACTCTGTAGATCACTTCATCCAGATTGCCCTTCTCTATTTTTATCAGCGGCAGATTAGTTTTGGCGCTCAAGTACCTATTTTGTGGATTGTTCCCGCGCGGGTATTAATGATACACGAGTATTACGGAGGGAATCGGTATAGAGGAGGAGAAGGATACGATCTAAGCTGCGTCGTTCTGTTTTTTTTTTCAACAAATATACGGAGCTGGGGCCGCAGGAGGCAGAGTCGTGCGATGCCGTTCACGCGCACAGTCGCACGGATGGTCGCACGTACCGGGCACAGGGAAGCCCCGTCCTGTTGGTGGATTGGAGAATGTTCGAGCGTCTGTGGTAGAATGATCTGCGGCAGGGACGTACGCGTATAACCAAGAGACCCCCAGCAAGTGCGACAAGCCCACAGGTCCTAGAAACAACCACCGAGTACCCAGGACGTTCGTGACCAACCTCCGTCGATCCGCCATGAATCATGGATGGGCTGGAGCGGCGGTGCCGCGAGAGGTAGCCTAACACGTCGCGTGGAGTCGGAGAGCGACGAGGGCGTCGCGCGCGGTGGCCCATGCGGGTGAGGAATGATTATGGCGGGTGGCTGCTTGGCCTCGCCGAACAGCAGAGTGAAGGATGATATATTGCCGGTGTCCGCGGTTTGCCCCCCCGCCCCGGCTGTAGCTATAGCTCGCAGCGTCGCAGCGTCGGCGAACGAACCACATCGCATGTACTAGTGCGTTGCTTACACTCCTGTCCTTAGTTATTTTAAATTTCGCGATCAATACTTTGGTAACCGGGTGAGAGTTATAAAATCACAGTCATATACTTTTGAATACAAGTCAAATAATCTGTTTTTCAAACGTAGACCCAATATCGAATTATTTGTTTGAAGCCCACATTTTGTACAGTCAAAGAGGACACTCATACAGTCATACTGACCTTTCTCGTTAGTGTCAATAGATATATGCAAATCTAGACAATGTCGAGTTAATTAATTTGGAATGAAGAGAGTAGTACAAAACATACACTACCAGAAAACACATCTTTGCCTAGTCTTTTCCTCTTTGCCAAGTGTCAACCGAAAGTCTTTGCCGACTGTTAAAAAAACAAACTAGGCATCGAAAAAAAAAACATGAATTTCTAAAAAGCTAGCACCATCAATAGGTACATGAACCGCAGTGTAGAAGGGATCTTCTAATTTTGTGCATACCATTCGTACGATTGCATATTGCGCGCTTCTTACGGCTGCTTAGAAAACCTGTTTCATCACTCGCAAATTAAAAAAAAAAGCTTTCTAGCTAGAAAAAGGAAAATTAATAAAAACAATATTGCTTCATGTTCCAAGACCCACGCCTATGCATAATATGAGCTCGTTCCGACAAACTGCTTAAGATTATGATCTAGCATAATTATTTGCCCCAAAAGCCATAAAACGTCGTAGGTGGTCGCTTATTTTGTGAAGGGTTTTTCAGAATAACTATCTTATTACAAATTTGTAGTTTTTTCTCGAAACTAGGCCACATAAAATGACGCCTTGTGAAGGTTTTTCATTTTTCTGAACTTTTAATGTGTTAGGCTTAAGTTGGGACCCACACGAAGTGACATTTTTCAAGAACATGCGCTACAGGCACAAAGGGGGAATCGCGTGAAACTGACATCGTACCTCTTATAAAACAACACATTGCGGACCTACGAATGATTTTTGCAAAAAGTATGAAACAAACAAAAGTATATGCTTAGTTCAAATCTTGTCCACTTCCAAAAAAAATCAACATGACACCATAGAAAATATTATGAATTTCCAGAAAACTAGCACGATTAGAAGGCATGTGAACCGTAGTATTGAGGTGATCTTCTATTTTTACAATTAGATATTGTGCTTACTGTTTCAGCTCTTGGAAAATAAAAATGTTTTTTCGTGTGTAGAAAAGAAAAATTAATAAAGTCAACATTGCTTTCATTCCAAGACCCACACATGTATATTATATAGACCCGACAAACAATGCCATGCTTAGAGCAACTCCAATAGTATAGTCGGCTGCTGGCTATAAGCAAGATGCCATGTCATCTATAGCTAACATGTAGCCAAGGAGTACAATAGTTGGCTATAAGAATGTACTACCTTCTCAATGGATGATCCACCTTTCATTCACACAACTTGCCTAGGAACACGTGCTAGAGCTAGCTCTTGCATAAGGGCTGGCCATAGTGGCAAGTATCATGTTGTAGTATCATGCATATGATATTTATGTATGGTACTATCTCTATAGTGGTTAGTATCATGAAGTAGTATCATAATTATGCTATATTTATTACTTTTTAGAATCTCAATGCAAATGTGTGCACAAGATTTACTTGGCATTAATTTTTCTCGTGATATGCGCTATGATACAGTATCCACCTATGTTACTCTAATCTCCTCTTTCCTCCTTAATTAGCTGCCACATCAGCATTTTTGTGGGACCAATGTGTATGATACTAGCTATGATACTAGCACTATAGCCAGAGCCCACTTACATTCTCTCTCATTTTCTCTCTCCTCCAACTAGACACAAATATATTATTTTAATTCTTATAACCAGCTGAGTAGGACTTATTGTACTTGCTCTTAAGGTCATGATCTAGCTCATGTGCCCTATGTGCATTCACTATGTTGTCCATATGAATGTTCACAAGCAAAAGTGCACCTTAAGGTGTTCCAGATACATAGTGAAGACTATCCACGGGCTATTCACAAGCTCAAAACCTTGTAGGTATCCCACAAACTTGTGGATAACCATAAGAAATATATAAATACTACTTTTAGAGCTACACTACTCACTATTAGCGACAAGCACTACAAGAAATTTGATATATATTGATGGTGGTATGTTACGTCACGGAATATCATAATACGTGACGTTTTGTCTCTAGCATCATGAATTCCCAAAATCTATGACGGTGGCACAATGAACGTCACACATTAGCACATTTTGTAACAACCTTGGTAGCTTCCATGACGACCGTGGATGGGTCACAGAGAAATTACAATCGGCGACCCTCGTATTGGGTCACATAATAGCTCATAGGAGAACCGTATATATATGAAACCCACATGATAGGAAGAAATAAAGAAAAATTGATATTAAACTAACAGGGACTGTCGGGATGGAACCAATAGATTTGATATATATCTTCATTTGTTACATCGACCGTGTGTCACAGCTGCTTCCTAGGATGTCCTATCTGAAGCACAACTCCTCGCATGTACTATACGCGGAAGAGGACATACAATTCATTTCCTCTTAAAGGATTCTAAAAGTGAAAGAAAAATTACGCTTTGGCTTCTAGATTTTTGCAAGAAAATGATAAGAGCGATGTGATATACTACCTCCATCCCAATGCTTAAGGCTTATATTTTTTTGGAAAAGTCAAAGTAAGTAAAATGTGATCAAAATTTTAGAATAATCTATCAATAAATAAGATGTTTCGTAGATAGCACATGAAAATATATTTCATTATCTATCTAATAATACTAACTTTGTATTTGACATGTTAATATTTTTTTATAAAAACTTAGTCAAACTTAATATAGTTTGACTTTTTGAAAAGAAATAGGCTTAAGCCTTGGGATGAAGATAGTATATGCTAAACCGAAAGATAAAAAAAAAGTCGTGTACGGGTAAGACTTGCTCTTGGAGGCCTTTTTAAATTATCAAGTGGGCCATCATATCAAAAAAGACATTCGGGCTTGATATTCAATTTAATGGGCCGGAGCAAATATTACGACGACTAGTTGTGGGCCCTATTTGTACTGCGATAGATTCATGCTTTTTTTTTTTTTTGACTAAGCGGCGATCCTCAATTGATCCTCAATTCCCTCAAAAAAAAAAAAGCGGCGATCCTCCCAACAGAGAAATGCCGCCGCCACGCCGTCGGAAGACCGAGGCCGCCGCCGCTCCAACGGACGCCCTGCTTTCCCTGCCCACGGACGTCCTCGACGACATCCTCGCCCGCGTCGGTCTCCGCGACGCCGTCCGCACGTCCGTGCTCTCCCGCGCCTGGACACGCCGATGGGAATTCATCCCTTGCATCGACATCTCCGCGGACGACGGGGGCATCTGGAAGGCGCCGAGCGCCGTCGACGGCATCCTTCTGCGCTTCCCCGGTCGGGTCCGGCGTTTCCACGTCAGCCTCGACAAGGCCACCTCCTGCCGCGTCAACGACTGGCTCCCCACGCTCTCCCGCCGCGGCGTCGAGTCCCTCTCCCTCAAACTGCGGTCGCACGGACAGTACTTTAGGCCGCCCAGGCTTCACGAATCCGTCTTCTTCTGCAGCAGCCTCACCGTCCTCAGCCTCTCCACCTGCACAATGCCATCTTTTCCCCTGGACTGGGGATTTCCGAACCTGAGGAGCCTAATCCTCTCTAACGTGCGGTTTCTAGAGGAGTATGGGCACGATCAGCTGCAGGAGATCATCGAGACATGCCCGTTGCTCGAGGACCTAAGACTTGTTAAGGTCGACTTATACGGAGACATAGAATTTGTGATGCAGGCTCCCAAACTCCGGTTCCTAACGCTTGGTTTCATCGAGGAATTTGGATGTATCCTTCAAGAACTTCCACTCCTGCATTCCGCCGCCATGGATATGTGGAACTATGTTCCCAGCAATTTCGCCGAGTTACTGGCGGCGCTTGTTCAAGCTAGAAACCTTCAGCTCCGCCTCTGCACAGAAGGTGGATGGGAAGATGGATGGGAAGATGGATGGGTACATGATCATTTTGTCATCTTCCGTTGTTAATCAATATCAAAAAGCTGATTAATGTACTCATCGTTATCTTTTGCCCCAATTATCAGTATAATTGGCGTCCGAAGATACCTAGGAAACTTCCGTGCACATTTCACAACCTGAAGAGCCTCAAGTTGCATATGGACTTCTCTGAGCCAACACCGATTGAGTTAACCTTTCTCTTGCTCAAGAGTGCACCCAACCTTCAAATTCTCAAATTAGTGGTAATGGTGAACGATCGCGATGACTGGTTTTCATATTTTACAATGCCCTGAAGAAGGTCATCTTGGTTCTTCCTACTAATTATGTGCATTGTTTATATGTGAAGCTCAGAAACATCATTATGAGTGATGGAGAGCGGGAATATGATGAAAATGGTACATTGTTCCTAAATGAACAATGGGAAGATGGCATGTGTGCTAACCTTCAGGTTGTGCACATGGATGGTGTTTATTGGCTGTCAGATGAAATGTCCTTTATGGAGCTGATTCTCTCTAAAGCAAGGCTTCTTCGCACATTACATGTTAGTTATCTTGCGGAAAACGCAACGTTAATGCGTGCATTACAAAGATCCAATAAAGCGTCACCTCAAGCTCAGGTCCTCTTTAAAGGTAAAGAAACGAAGTTTAAGTTTTATATTTTCGTTTTATGAATTCCCTTGGATTTTCCTTTTCGTTCGTTTTCAAAAGTCGCCTGTGCATTTTGCATATGGCATTACATTGTACTTTTATTTGTTTTACGAGTTAAATTATTATGTAGCATTTGTCGAACAGCCGGATCTGCTACATAGCAAACTAAGCTACATAGCAAACTAAGCGTATCTCTCAGTTAGTTTGCTCTCCTTGGTGGGTATAGAGGTGAATGGCGCTATTTTTCATGTGGTTGACTCATAGAAAATAATAATAATCAAGCGTTCACTTTATCAGTAAAGAAAATATAACTGTAGAATATGAAAACCAATCTAAGAGGGCGAGACTCCTACATAACTGAAAGGGTGAAACACTGCAAGCACCTAAAACTATCAGATTCTGGATTTTCCTTTGCTAGAGAAAAAGCTAGGTTCTTGATTTAAATGCTATTTTGGTACTTCACTTTTTTTATCTGGTAATTTTCCTATAACAACTCATTATATTTTAGCTTTATTTATTCAGTGAAAGATTTTAGCTAATCGTAGGCATATCCGCGCTCAGGTATGAGATATTCATGCAGCTTGTATCATACCCAAGACTAGGTGTATCATATCCTCTGACTGGAAGATCTCTAAAAACCTGAATCTTTTCTCTGTATATCCATCTCTCTGTTTCAACAAGGTGTAATTTTTTTACTTTTCATATAAAATTAAAAATAACGCTCATTTTATTAATAGAGAGAAAATAATAGTACCTGAGCGCAAACTTGTAGCAAACCTGTATATCCATCTTTGCTCTGCTACTCTCCTTTTCACCCTGAGAGTTGGAAGCATTTGTGTCTTGTTACTTTTGTTCCTTGTTGCTTTTAAAGAGCGAAACTTGTAGCAAACCTGTAGTTTTTTTTTTAACTCTCAGTGCCTGAGAGCGTTTTATGTTAGCTTTCGTTGATGATGTGAAAACTCTGGTTATATTGATGAAATGGAAATGGGGCTCCACTGTTGGGGCCCTTTTGCTCTAAAAAAATAAAATAACAGTACAATTATGAAGACCAATCTAAACCGAATAACAGGTACCTTAAACCACTAGGTCCTGGATTTATGTTTACTGAAACAAAACATGGGTATTTGAAATGCTAGCTTCCCACTTCACATAATGCATCTATCAATCTCCCTAGGATCTTGCAAACTTCTTCTGGTTCTTAAAGATATAAGCTAGAGGCCGGGTGACCAGTTTAAATAGGTGCAGTAGTTTGCAATATATTTTTGTTGCGTATACATTTTCTGTCTTTTGTGATGAGCTGCATAACCAGAGTGCTTTTTGTCCTGACACAGTTATTGAAGTAGGAGAAGATTATAATAGGCGGCATCCTCCATGCATTGCCGAGGGAATCTGAAGTTACTTCACCTGGATCGAGATGGTGCTCTCTCTTATCTGATGCTGTCTCTTCGATTAGATATGCAGCATGTAAATAATGCTGTCTCTTTGATTCGACATATTTGTAATGTTCCTGTTCTGCAAGAAACCGGCGGCTTGATGCAAATCTATTGACGAACTAACTTCATTACATTGCCTTGTTGCTTCTATCACTGCAGAGAAAGGGTACCATAGGATACTTATATTCTTGCAGCATCATTGTTTCTTGGTATCCTATAACTGATGTTCACATTTGCTAGTTATCTGGTTGCTTTTACGACAGAAAGTTATCATGTTGCTATTGTAACATTGATTTTGAGATTAATCTACCTGAGCTGTCCTTTCATCAATAGTTACGGGAAAAGTTAGTCGCTGTCTCATCCATATAAGTTTACGTCACAAATAGACACACCTTGTATTAGAAGTACAGGGGATCTGCCTTTTTTAAGAGGAGGGGGGTGGGTGGGTTGGGGGGGGGGGGGTCGTTCCGGCCGAAACCCAAAGTTAGCCTTGTTCTTGATGATCTCAAGAAGAATGGGCAGTGGGGCGGACTAGTATGAAAAACTCTCGGGTTGTGCTCCCTTTCCAAATCACCCAACTAACAAGGATGGTGATGAACATCATGGCTTTTCGGCGGCCATGTAGGACGTTCTTGACCGCAAGTCCACAAAGATTTTAGGGAGGGGTTCAGTGTCCAATCATTTGTCTTAATGGAATGAAGCCCAAGCCACTCTTTAACCAGCACGAGCGGAAGGCGCGCCGCCGTCCTCGCCCCTCCATCACCGGAGCCAGGCAAAACTTGTCGTAGTAGAGCTTGTTGTAGTAGACATACGGGAAGTCGTCGTGCTAAGGCCCCAAAGGACCAGCGCACCAGAGCAGCAACCATCGCCAATGATGACAACCGTAGATCGGAAGAGACTGACCTGAAACCACACAATCGAACACGAGAGACGACCGGATCTCGGGAGATCCACCGGACACACAACTCCACACGCCCTCCGCCGATGCTAGATGCACCACCGGAGCGAGGATAGGACGGGGAGGACCTTATTCTGACTTCAGGAAGTAGCCGCCGCCTCACCATCCCGAAGAAGACACCGAGAACAAACTAAACGAACACTGAAACCTTCCCGCCGGCGAGAGGCTGCGGTCCGCCACACCTCCAAGGCCCCAAGGCCACCGGAGGCGGAGCGGACCGGCAGCGTCGCCGACGAGAGGGACGAAACCCTAGATGGGTTTTGAGCCGCCTCCGATCTCCTGTGTCTTTCCCATAGGGCAAAAGCTTTGCCCCAACCCATGTAGGACGTTCTTAACCGCAAGTCCACAAAGATTTTAGGGAGGGGTTCAGTGTCCAATCATTTGTCTTAATGGAATGAAGCCCAAGCCACTCTTTAACCATTCCCCAAAGCCTCTTCCTATAGCGACAATGCAAGAAGAGGTGCGCCACCGTTTCTTGACTTTGCTTGCAAAGCGGGCAAAGACAGTAATTATTTCATCCTTTCTTCTCAAGACGACCCGCCATTCAAAGCCTATTTCGCATAGCCAAAAGCTAAGAGTTTGATCTTAGGCCTCTCCCAGCCCTTCCAAACCATATTGTTCATACATATAAGTGTGTCCCCGTGAAATTGCGTATTGTAAGCCGAGGTTGTAGAATTTTTTAAACTAGTCATGAGATTCCAAGTGATTGTGTCGTCGGTCTCCTCATGGAGGTGAATGTCTCTAAGAAGGGCACAAAACTTAAGGTATTCCTGAATGTGAGCAACGGTGAAAAACGCGTCTATTTTGATGTTGGAAATCTAAGCATTATTTTGCAAGGCTTGATTCACGCTCAATTTCTTTCCCGTAGACACTTTGAAGATAAGGGGAGCAATATCCTTGAGCTTCATACAATTGAGCCACTGGAGATTGCCAATGAAGATATTGTAGTGGCGGCGTAAAAAAGATCCACGTCAACCGAGTTGCAGCAGGTGCTTGTGCCCATCCAAAGTTTGTTGGGGTCACTCCACTCAAACCAAGGCCATCTCAAGCGAAGAGCTCTCACAAAATTTACAAGGTGGAGAATTCCCAAGCCACCGTGCTTAGTTGGCCTCCACACCGCTTCCCAATTTGACTCACACTTCCCCCGATAACCTCCTTTGTGCATGCCCATAAGAAGGCGTGCTCAATTTTGTTCAAGCTATGAAGGCACCCTGGGGGGATGTTGAGGGGAGTTTGTTGGAAAATTGCTTGTGAAGTGAGGACAGAATTTTTTGGGAAAAGGATGTAGACTTTTTGGATAGAGTTAAAAAGTCTCGGTCTATTCCTGTCATGAGAAAAGACTCTCTTTTGTTGTTTCATTTTTAAATTTAAAAATGTGAAGAATATTGTTAAAGGATGGGGAACAAATGTAAAAAGGCAATCAGTTGAAGAAAAGAGATATTGTTATAATTACAAGATTTTGAGATCTTGGAGAAAATTAATCCTTTATCACCTGATGACCTAGTGTGTAGATCAAACTTGCAAAAAGAGTTTATGTGCATTTATGAAGCCGATGAGTTCTATTAGTTTAGTAGATCGAATGAAAAAGTGTTATTGTTGGGAGATAACGATACAAAAAAAACTCATAGTTTGGCCAATAGCACAAAAGGAAAACAATTTTTTTAGGTTTCAGTCACTAGAATAGAAGTAGGACATTGAGATTTTGAAACATCCAAGAACCTATTATAAGAACCTGCTTGAAAAGGTTGCCACTTCTTCTTTAAGTTTGGAACTTGACTTATGGTTGGGATGAGAAAACCTCAAATTTTTTGAAATCTTGGAATTGTGTAAACTGTTTGAAGAAGAAATTAGAACTACCATTTTTCATATGGAAAAACAAAGCAGCAGGTCCTGATGGGAATTATTAAAAAGGATTTGGTGCTTTTGTTTGAGGAGTTCACTATGGTAGGTTAGATCTTTCAAGAATAAACTTTGGAGATATCAATCTGATTCCAAAAAATAAGGGAGCATACATAATGCACATGTTTAAACCTATTTATTTATTTAATGTGTTTTAAAGATATTTCCTAAGGCACTTTCAATCCGCTTTGATAGACAAAATTGTGCTTCCTGTCAAAATGCATTTATTAAAGGTAGAAACATTATGGATGGAGTTATGTTTTTACATGAGATTTTATATGAGTCTAGAATTAAAAAAAACAAGGGATGGTGTTTAAAATTGACTTTGAGAAATCTTATGGTAAAACAAATATGATTTTATTGTTTAAAGGTTTGGAACTCAGTGGTTTTAGTGCCACTTGGTGTGGATGGATGAAAAGAGTAGTGGTTGGAGTTACTTTATGTGTTAGAACCAATAATAATTTAGGGAGAAACTATGACACTTTTAAGGAGTGAGACATGAGGATCCAATTTCTCCCCTTCTTTTCAATGCAGCCCGTGATGTTCTTACTAGAATGTTTAGAAATACAAAGAATAATAATTTGATTAAGGGTTGGTCCTACACATTTTAGAAAATAGAATTGGTATTTTACAATATGTAGATTACATCGTAGTAATGTTTCAAGACAATTTTGACATGGCTTTAAATGTCAATATTATTTTATATCTGTTTGAAGATATGGTTGGGCTGAAAATTAACTTTGACAAGCGTGAATTTATTATGGTTATGGAGGGTAGTACAAAACTGGAATAGTATGCTGAGGTGCTAAATTTTCAATAAGGATGTTGGCCCATGAAATATTTAGGTGCTCCTGTTAGTAGACCAAGAGTTAGGATTAGAAAGTTGAGTTTTGTTGAGGAAAGAAGTTTAAAGCTTCTAGATGGTTGGCAACGAGGTTCCATGTCTTTGGCTGGTAGAATTTTTTTAATTTATTCTTCCTTGAATCGGATTTATAATTACTATATGTCTATGTTTAATTTCCTTGTAACTTTTAGTGAAAATCTTGTAAAAATTAGAGAAGATTTTCTGGCAGGGTCAAAATTCTACTAGGAAATATCACATGGTCAAATGGCAAATTCTTTGTGACCAAAGGATAAAGGGGGGTTGGGTATTAAAAACATTGATAAATGAACATCGGTTTGTTATGTAAATTTTTGCGGAAGATAGAAAATGATGAGAGGTTTGACAAGAAATCATATAGAAAAGTAGTTAATGAATAGGCATGTTGCTTTGGTGCATCATAGACATACTGACCTCTGCTTGTTGGTATTATCTCCTGAAAGTTGAATTTTTTTATTTGGAAAATAGGAGCATGAGAATTGAGAATGGAGAGTCATCCAATTTTTGGGATGGTGCTTGGTGCACATCTGATCCTTTAAAGAAGTTATACCTTAGTCTTAATGAAATTTTCAATGAGCAAAGTCTAGCAATTTCAGATGGAGACAACATTTAGAAGATGGTTAAATGAATAACAACAACAACATTTGATGCGGATATGAATAAAGTTCTAACTTGTCCTTTGGATGGAGACAAAGATAAACCAATCTAGAACCTAGTAAAATCGGGAAGGTTTATAATTAAATCCTGTTGGATAACGTAGCATAGAAAACAAAAAATTTCCTACGGCGAACACGCAATCCAAGCCAAGATGCAATCTAGAAGACGGTAGCAACGAGGGGATTATCGAGACTCACCCTTGAAGAGATTCCAAAGCCTACAAGAGGAGGCTCTTGTTGCTGCGGTAGACGTTCACTTGCCGCTTGCAAAAGCACGTAGAAGATCTTGATCACGATCGGTTCGGCGCCACGAACGGGCAGCACCTCCGTACTCGGTCACACGTTCGGTTGTTGATGAAGACGACGTCCACCTCCCGTTCCAGCGGGCAGCGGAAGTAGTAGCTCCTCTTGAATCCGACACACGACGGCATGGTGTCGGTGGCGGTGGAGAAATCCGGCGGAGCTTCGCTAAGCGTGCGGGATATGGTGGAGGAGCGGGCGCTAGGGTTTGGGGAGAGGGGGTGGCCGGCCAAGGGGGCGGCCAAGGTGGTGGCTTTGGTGGCCGGCCCCTCCCTATGCCCTCATTATATAGGTGGAAGCCCCAAGTGTTGGACTACAAGTCTCCGAATAAACCCGAACCCAAACCCCATATGGTGGGAAACCTTCCCAAGCTAGGATTCCCACTAGAGGTGGGAATTCCACCTACCATATGGGGGTGGCGGCCCTGGGGAGTCCACTTGGGACTCCTCCCCCACTAGGCCATGGAGGTGGAGTCCCTTGTGGACTCCACCTTCCTTGGTGGTTTCTTCCGGACTTAGAACCTTCTAGAACCTTCCATAGAACCTTCCGCGACATTTTATTCACATAAAATGACATCCTATATATGAATCTTATTCTCCGGACCATTCCGGAACTCCTCGTGATGTCCGGGATCACATCCGGGACTCCGAACAAATATTCGAACTCCATTCCATATTCAAGTTCTACCATTTCAACATCCAACTTTAAGTGTGTCACCCTACGGTTCGCGAACTATGCGGACATGGTTGAGTACTCACTCGAATAACCAATAGCGGGATCTGGAGATCCATAATGGCTCCCACATATTCAACGATGACTTTAGTGATCGAATGAACCATTCACATACGATACCAATTCCCTTTGTCACGCGATATTTTACTTGTCCGAGGTTTGATCATCGGTATCACACTATACCTTGTTCAACCTCGTCTCTTGACAAGTACTCTTTACTCGTACCGTGGTATGTGGTCTCTTATGAACTTATTCATATGCTTGCAAGACATTAGACGACATTCCACCGAGAGGGCCCAGAGTATATCTATCCGTCATCGGGATGGACAAATCCCACTATTGATCCATATGCCTCAACTCATACTTTCCGGATACTTAATCCCACCTTTATAACCACCCATTTACGCAGTGGCGTTTGATGTAATCAAAGTACCTTTCCGGTATAAGTGATTTACATGATCTCATGGTCATAAGGACTAGGTAACTATGTAATAAAAGCTTATAGCAAATAACTTAATGACGTGATCTAATGCTATGCTTAATTGGGTGTGTCCATTACATCATTCATACAATGATATAACCTTGTTATTAATAACATCCAATGTTCATGATTATGAAACTAATCATCTATTAATCAACAAGCTAGTTAAGAGGCTTACTAGGGACTCTTTGTTTGTTTACATATCACACATGTATCAATGTTTCGGTTAATACAATTATAGCATGGTATATAAACATTTATCATAAACATAAAGATATATAATAACCACTTTTATTATTGCCTCTTGGGCATATCTCCAACAAATCCTTGTGCAATAAATGGCATGAAAATTAAGGAAAATAAATTTAAAATAACCTTGGATGGCTAAAATCCCACCAAAAATTAAAGTTTTGGTTGTGGTTAATCTAGCATAATACAATTGCGACAAAAGATAACATGAAAAGAAGAGGGTGGCAAGATGGTTTCAACCTTTTGTTTTTTGCTTGTTCAGCTCTGAAGTATATGTGAAGTGTGGTTAGCCAAACGCTTGGAGCTTATAATAGGCCTGGAAATTTCTCACAATATTTTGCTTCGATTGCTAGGGTGTATCCTAGGAAAACTAATTTACATGTGGTGGGTGTGACAGCCTTGTGCTGGGCAATGGGGAAGTTAAGGAATATGGCCTATTTTGAAATAAAGCTGAGATTACATGTTCCATTTTAAAGTATTGGATGTGTTTACAACTAGGTGGTGATAGAGAGGATGTCCCGGCAGGTGCTCAAGCTCTTCGGGCGCAGGTGCTTTCACTTTAATCCACTTCTTCTCCTTGGAGTGTTCTGATGATCACGGACCTTCCAACCCCGGTGCCTTATCAAGATGGTCAAAGTTGAACAAAAGAGAGGATGATGATGAGATAAGTTTTTCTGAAATCTTGATGCCTAATATGTATGATGCTTCACCAAGGTCTTTCATTGAAAAACTATTATTCAAATAACCCTTTACACTGCTTAATAGTTCTATATCATTCCCAATCAATAATATGTCATCTACATATAATATCGGAATGCTACAGAGCTCCCACTCACTTTCTTGTAAATACGGGCCTCTCCATGACACTGTATAAACCCGAAGTCTTTGATCACCTTATCAAACGTCGGTTCCAACTTCTCGATGCTTGCTTCAGTCCATAGATTGAACGCTGAAGTTTGCATACTTTGTCACATTTTTAGGATCGACAAAACCTTTGGGTTGTACCATATACAACTCTTCCTCAATGTCTCCATTAAGGAACGCCGTTTTGACATCCATCTGCCAAATCTCATAATCGAAAAATGCAGCTATTGCTAACAAAATCCTCACAGATTTTAGCTTCGCTACAGGTGAGAAAGTCTCATCGTAGTCAACACCTTGAATTTGTCGGAAACCCTTTGCGACAAGTCGAGCTTTATTAATATTACCATCAGCATCTGTTTTTCTTTTGAAGATCTATTTATTCTCGACAGCCTTGCGGCTATCAGGTAAGTCTACCAAAGTCCATACTTTGTTATCATACATGGATCCCATTTCGGATTTCATGGCTTCTTGCCATTTGTTGGAATCTGGGCTCATCATCGCTTCTTCATACGTCGCAGGGTCTTCATCATTGTTATCCACAATCATGACATTTAGACAAGGATCATACCAATCTGGAGTGGCACGATCCCTTGTCGATCTGCGAGGTTCAGTAGCTGTCTCATTTGAAGTTTCATGATCATTATCATTAGCTTCCTCTGTTGCGGTGTAGGTGGTGGGAACATTTTCCGGCTGCGCTACTCGATCAACGAGTAGAGATTCTTCAATCTCATCGAGTTCTACTTTTCTTCCAGTCACTTCTTTAGTGAGAAATTCTTTCTCAAGAAAGGTTCCGTTCTTAGCAACAAAGATCTTGCCTTCGGATCTGTGATAGAAAGTGTACCCTATAGTTTCCTTAGGGTATCCTATGAAGACGCATTTCTCCGCTTTGGGTTCTAGCTTGTCCGGTTGTAACTTTTTTACATATGCTTCGCAACCCCAAACTTTTAGGAACGACAGCTTAGGTTTCTTATTAAACCATAATTCATACGGTGTCGTTTCAACAGATTTTGATGGTGCTCTATTTAAAGTGAATGGGCTGTCTCTAATGCATAACTCCAAAATGATAAAGGTAAATCAGTAAGAGACATCATAGAACGAACCATATCTAAGAGAGTTCGATTACGACGTTCGGACACACCGTTGTGGTGTTCCGCGGTGTCAATTGTGAAAGTATTCCGCATTTCTTTAAATGCATGCCAAACTCATAACTCAGATATTCACCTCCGCGATCAGATCGTAGAAATTTAATCTTCTTGTTACGTTGATTTTCTACTTCACTTTGGAATTCCTTAAACTTCTCGAAAGTTTCGGATTTATGTTTCATTAAATAGATATACCCATATCTACTCAAATCATCTGTGAAGGTTAGAACATAACGATAACCACCGCGCGATGCTACACTCATTGGTCCACACACATCTGTATGTATGATTTCCAATAAGTCAGTAGCTCGCTCCATCATACCCGAGAATGGAGTCTTAGTCATTTTTCCCATCAGACATGCTTCGCATCTATCAAGTGACTCAAAGTCAAGTGATTCAAGTAATCCATCGGTATGGAGTTTCTTCATGCGTTTCACTCCAATATGACCAAGACGACAGTGCCACATATAAGTAGAATTATCATTCAATTTAATTCGCTTAGCATCAATGTTATGTATATGTGTATCACTACTATCGAGATCTAACAGAAATAAGCCATTCTTTTCAGGTGCTCGACCATAAAAGATATTATTCATAAAAATAGAACAACCATTATTCTCAGACTTGAATGAATAACCGTCTTGCATTAAACGAGATCCGATATAATGTTCATGCTTAACGCGGGTACAAAATAACAATTATTTAGGCTTAAAACTAATCCGAAGGTAGATGTAGAGGAAGTGTGCCGACAACGATCACATCGACTTTGGATCCATTTCCAACGCGCATCGTCACTTCATCCTTCAAGTCTTCGTTTATTCTTTAGTTCCTGTTTCGAGTTACAAATATGAGCAACCGAACCAGTATCAAATACCCAGGTACTACGAGAACCAGTGAGATAAACATCTATAACATGTATATCGATATACCTTCTTTCTTCTTCTTGACAAGGCCGCTCTTCAGATCCGCCAAATACGCTTCCAGTGTCCCTTCTCCTTGCAGTAATAACACTCAGCATCAGGTTTAGGGCCAGACTTAGGTTTCACAGGAGGCGTGGCAGCTTTCTTGCCACCCTTCTTGAATTTTCCCTTAGACTTGCCCTGTTTCTTGAAACTGGTCTTGTTGACCATCAACACTTGGTGCTCTTTCTTGATCTCAATCTCAGCAGCTTTTAGCATGCCAAAGAGTTCAGGAAACTCCTTGTTCATGTTCTGCATATTGTAGTTCATCACAAAGTTCTTGTAACTTGGTGGCGGTGATTGAAGGACACGATTAATCCCATCTGTTAGGAATCACTATTCCCAAGTCAGAGTTTCTTCGCATGCCGGTCATGACGAGCATGTGCTCATGGAGCTGCCTTCTTCCATCATACAGCTGAAAAAATGTTTCGATGCTTCATAGCATTCCACGGCCGCATGAGTCTCAAAAATAGTCTTCAACTCTTTCATCAACTCATGAGGATCGTGGTGCTCAAAACGTTTTTGAAGATCGGATTCAGACTGCATAGGATGGCACACTGAACTTGAGAGTACCGAGTTTTCCGAGTCGCGTAAACATTCTTTACTTCATCGGTTTCAGTTTCTGCAGGAGGGTCACCTAGCGGTGCATCAAGCACATATTGCAGATTTCCGCCATTGAGGAAGATCCTCACATGACGGAACCAGTCGGTGAAGTTGCTACCGTTGCTCTTAAGCTTTTCTTTCTCTAGGAACTGGTTAAAATTGATTGGGGACGCCATATCTACAACATATTTGCAATAGTTTAGACTAATGTTTATGACAAATTGAGTTCAAATTTTAATTTAACAAAATTAAAAACTAGGTGAACTCCCACTCAAAACAATATCCCTCGCATTGTCTTAGTGATCACACGAACCAAATCCATCACACCTATGCCCGATCATCACGAGACAAGATGTAATTTCAATGGCGAACACTCAAAGTGTTCATCATATCAATCATATGATTCATGCTCTACCTTTCGGTATCACGTGTTCGAGACCATGTCTGTACATGCTAGGCTCGTCAAGGCTACCTTAGTATCCGCATGTGCAAAGCGACTTTGCCCGTTGTATGCACTTGTTGATTCTATCACACCGATCATCACGAGATGCTTGAAACGACAAGTCTTGGCAACGGTGCTACTAAGGATGAACACTTTATTATCTTGAAATTTTAGTGAGAGGGATCATCTTATAATGCTACCGTCGCGATCTAAGCAAAATAAGATGCATAAAAGGATTAACATCACATGCAGTTCATATGTGATATGATATGGCCCTTTTGTCTTTGCGCCTTTGATCTTCATCTCCAAAGCACGGACATGATCTCCATCATCAACGGGCATGATCTCTCATCATCGTCGCGAAGCACCAAGGTCAATGGCGCCGTCTTCATGATCGTCCTCCATGTAGCAACTATTACAACTACTTTGAAATACTACTCAACATGAAATTTAAAGACAACCATAAGGCTCCTGCCGGTTGCCACAATACAATAACGATCATCTCATACATATTCATCATCACATTATGGCCATATCACATCACCAAACCCTGCAAAAACAAGTTAGACGTTCTCTAATTTGGTTTGCATATTTTACGTGGTTTAGGGTTTTCGAGCAAGATCCAATCTACCTACGAACATCAACCACAACGGTGATACTAGTGTTGTCAATAGAAGAATAAATTGAATCTTCACTATAGTAGGAGAGACAGACACCCGCAAAGCCACTTATGCAATACAAGTTGCATGTCAAGCGTGGAGCAAATCTCATGAACGCGGTCATGTAAAGTTAGCCCGAGCCGCTTCATCCCACTATGCCACAAAGATGCAAAGTACTCAACTAAAGATAACAAGAGCATCAACGCCCACAAACCATTGTGTTCTACTCGTGCAACCATCTATGCATAGACACTCTGATACCACTGTTGGATAACGTAGCATAGAAAACAAAAATTTTCCTACGGCGAACACGCAATCCAAGCCAAGATGCAATCTAGAAGACGGTAGCAACGAGGGGATTATCGAGACTCACCCTTGAAGAGATTCCAAAGCCTACAAGAGGAGGCTCTTGTTGCTGCGGTAGACGTTCACTTGCCGCTTGCAAAGCGCGTAGAAGATCTTGATCACGATCGGTTCCGGCGCCACGAACGGGCAGCACCTCCGTACTCGGTCACACGTTCGGTTGTTGATGAAGACGACGTCCACCTCCCCGTTCCAGCGGGCAGCGGAAGTAGTAGCTCCTCTTGAATCCGACAGCACGACGGGGTGGTGTCGGTGGCGGTGGAGAAATCCGGCGGAGCTTCGCTAAGCGTGCGGGATATGGTGGAGCGGGCGCTAGGGTTTGGGGAGAGGGGGTGGCCGGCCACTAAAGGGGCGGCCAAGGTGGTGGCTTTGGTGTGGCCGCCCCCTCCCCTATGCCCCTCATTATATAGGTGGAAGCCCCAAGTGTTGGACTACAAGTCTCGAATAAGACCGAACCCAAAACCTTCCATATGGTGGGAAACCTTCCCAAGCTAGGATTCCCACTAGAGGTGGGAATTCCACCTACCATATGGGGGGGTGGCCCCCCTAAGGGGAGTCCACTTGGGACTCCTCCCCACTAGGGTTGGCCGGCCATGGAGGTGGAGTCCCTTGTGGACTCCACCTTCCTTGGTTTCTTCCGGACTTTCTAGAACCTTCTAGAACCTTCCATAGAACCTTCGCGACATTTTATTCACATAAAATGACATCCTATATATGAATCTTATTCTCGGACCATTCGGAACTCCTCGTGATGTCCGGGATCACATCCGGGACTCGAACAAATATTCGAACTCCATTCCATATTCAAGTTCTACCATTTCAACATCCAACTTTAAGTGTGTCACCCTACGGTTCGCGAACTATGCGGACATGGTTGAGTACTCACTCCGACCAATAACCAATAGCGGGATCTGGAGATCCATAATGGCTCCCACATATTCAACGATGACTTTAGTGATCGAATGAACCATTCACATACGATAATTCCCTTTGTCACGCGATATTTTACTTGTCCGAGGTTTGATCATCGGTATCACACTATACCTTGTTCAACCTCGTCTCTTGACAAGTACTCTTTACTCGTACCGTGGTATGTGGTCTCTTATGAACTTATTCATATGCTTGCAAGACATTAGACGACATTCCACCGAGAGGGCCCAGAGTATATCTATCCGTCATCGGGATGGACAAATCCCACTATTGATCCATATGCCTCAACTCATACTTTCCGGATACTTAATCCCACCTTTATAACCACCCATTTACGCAGTGGCGTTTGATGTAATCAAAGTACCTTTCGGTATAAGTGATTTACATGATCTCATGGTCATAAGGACTAGGTAACTATGTAATAAAAGCTTATAGCAAATAACTTAATGACGTGATCTAATGCTATGCTTAATTGGGTGTGTCCATTACATCATTCATACAATGATATAACCTTGTTATTAATAACATCCAATGTTCATGATTATGAAACTAATCATCTATTAATCAACAAGCTAGTTAAGAGGCTTACTAGGGACTCTTTGTTTGTTTACATATCACACATGTATCAATGTTTCGGTTAATACAATTATAGCATGGTATATAAACATTTATCATAAACATAAAGATATATAATAACCACTTTTATTATTGCCTCTTGGGCATATCTCCAACAAATCCTTGTGCAATAAATGGCATGAAAATTAAGGAAAATAAATTTAAAATAACCTTGGATGGCTAAAATCCCACCAAAAATTAAAGTTTTGGTTGTGGTTAATCTAGCATAATACAATTGCGACAAAAGATAACATGAAAAGAAGAGGGTGGCAAGATGGTTTCAACCTTTTGTTTTTTGCTTGTTCAGCTCTGAAGTATATGTGAAGTGTGGTTAGCCAAACGCTTGGAGCTTATAATAGGCCTGGAAATTTCTCACAATATTTTGCTTCGATTGCTAGGGTGTATCCTAGGAAAACTAATTTACATGTGGTGGGTGTGACAGCCTTGTGCTGGGCAATGGGGAAGTTAAGGAATATGGCCTATTTTGAAATAAAGCTGAGATTACATGTTCCATTTTAAAGTATTGGATGTGTTTACAACTAGGTGGTGATAGAGAGGATGTCCCGGCAGGTGCTCAAGCTCTTCGGGCGCAGGTGCTTTCACTTTAATCCACTTCTTCTCCTTGGAGTGTTCTGATGATCACGGACCTTCCAACCCCGGTGCCTTATCAAGATGGTCAAAGTTGAACAAAAGAGAGGATGATGATGAGATAAGTTTTTCTGAAACTATTGACAAGTTATTTTTATTCTAACACTTGTTTAAAAGTCATCATACTTGTAAGAGCTTTTGAGCATTGGAGTGCTAAATCTGTGAGTTGCTTTGAAATGTCGCTTTTTAGATGGTTTCTAGGCAATTTTCTCTGAAAGGATGTTTTTCAGATGTTTTGATCGTTAGACGTTGTTTAAAAAAGGCCGAAGGTGCTTTCATTTTAGTTTTTCTGTTTTTTCTATTCTCTTATCTTTACTATTAAGGTGAAACATGCAATGTCACACCTTTTTTGATGTCACACTACTTATGATGTCTCACTTCATACTATTTACGGAGAAAAGACCACCACACGCACAATTAATTAGTTCGACGAAGCATTTTTTCAAACTCTCCCCGATATTTTCTATCAAAGGCCCCACACGACCACATCATCTTAGCACCGCCGCCACCAGTACTCCCTCCATCCCCATATCCACCACTACGCCCACCCCCGAGATACCCAACAACATAGCCGCCCTAGCACCATAGCAGCCCCTGACCGAGGCATGACACATCCGCCGTGATATGCAGATTGCATCACCGGTCGGGTCTCGGTCCTCCTACCGCCCCAGCCTCTGGCTCTGCCTCCCTCTCATTCTCTTTCCATCCATTGGCATCCACCAATAGTGGTGGCTGAAGGTCCTCCGCTTCCTCCGTGGAAGAACATGACGTGGATAGAGAGGTGGATTTCTTCCTCAACTAGGAAGATCGACCCTGTCGTCGACATTATGACGAGGAGGAGAAGGATCTAAAGGACTATGTAGATAAGGGAGGACCACCTCAGTTTCTAGTTTGACTTTTTTGGTCGAAGGCCACTACCCTTATCCATCCCGACTCCTGCCTAAGTCCTCCCTTCCTTGCATATTCTCCTGAACCATGGTTCAGGGCCCTTAGTTCCTCTAATCCACATTGGTTTACTATTTCAACAGCTGATAAATCCCGGATGAGAAGAACCTTCATGCCTTTGATAATTTCTCTGCATGGCCTTGTTTTCAAAGAAGTATATCAAATGGAATCAGCAAGAGGATGTGTGCAGACACACATGCTGGAGAGGTCCGGTACTATATATCCGCAGATCTAGATTATTTTCTGCTCAAAGACATGATGATGTGTGCGATTCGAACTAGAGTGAAGTTTCAGCTGATGTCTCCGGGATGGTGGTGATGCGAGATGTTGTGATCTCTCACTATGGGTATACTTAGTTTTACTCAGATATCTCTTATTGGGGTCATTGGCCTATTGCTCTTGCTGCTCAAAGTTCATATATTTTAACTGGTGGAGATCTGTAGCGCACTAGAAGAGGCTCTAGGGAGATAGGGAAGTCAGAAAAACTAGGAAAGACTTGAGTGAGGGTTTAGAAGATAATCTCTATGCTATGTTTCGTGCACATACAACACATACGTACAACGCACATGGCATAGCTAGAAGAAATGGCATACCTTGCTGTGATTTTGAGTCTTGCGCAAGTCCATATGAATTAATCATGTTTAGGTTTAAGAAAATTGCTGCATTTGATGCCACGTTACACTATTTTCCCTGACTTAGTCCCAAGGTACTACGAAAACAGAAACTTATGTGTTCCCTCTTATCTCTGTTCATCCGTGTACTATATAATCTTTCCTAGATGTATACATTACATGTATTTTTTCTTACTAGATGTGTAACCAACTTTTCTATGCTCTACCCATCCATTATGTTGTACTGCATAGGTTATTATATATTCGTAGAATTTTCATTGTGATCACTATTTTGCATCTTTGTTACGCATCAAAGTGTTAATTTTTTCTTACTCAGAACAATCATGTATTATCAACGAAGCCCTTTTTCAATTGCAGATCAACTTCTTCAATCCGGCAACACAAAGAAGAAGCTGCAAAGAAGAACGAAGAAGGAAAAAAAGTTGGTATGTGCATATTTGCTACCGGCTACCGCTAATAACATTTTCTGCTTTCCTTTGAAACTAAATATTATGCTGGTAGTTTTCGTATGATATTAAAATACAAAGTATTCTCTAGGTTTCCGTGTTCGTTGCTTACACATTATTTCTGATTTGCGACGTTGTTTTCAGTAAAAAGGTCGATACATGATTTAGTTGTAAGGTCTAGGATTTTTAGCATTAGTTGTTTTATTATGTTCAATTATTCTTGGACTAAGTGATACCCAGTTTATGGAATTCCATTAGTATGGAGGAGGTTTGTTAATTTTCCAACCTTCAAAGATGTTGCAAAGACAGTTCCCCATAGCCAAACACATTTGGTTATTCAGATTTGATATTAGATAGGTATGAAATGTGAGGTGCATTTAGTGCTATATTTCTGTCCAGGTTCAGTTACAGAGAAAATTACTTAGTTGATCTCAGGTTCAGACTACAAGTACGATCTCAGATTTTAATGGCTGATCTTACCGTTGCAAATATGTTTACCTGCTACATGTTTGTTCTATTTTTTTAACCCAAGAAGTTTGGTTTGTTGGTTTCCTTAGATTTGTATTGTAGCTTACATGTTGCATGCAACCACATATTTGCAAGAATTCCTATTATTCTATCAGCAAAGTGGCGGGATCGACATGCCTGCCATCATGGTCTACTAAGAACTAGCCCGAAACTATCACTACAACATAATCGTGAGGCGATGTTACGTGGAAGAGATAACCGATATACATTTTTCTAGCAAGGTTTTATGTGTTGGTTGTGCTGATGTTGTACCCTGAGATCATGAGATAACTCGGGAAACTTCATCGCTACAATGAGTATTGTATAGGATTCTCTAAACTGAAACTGTAAGCTTTAGAGGTAATAAAATGTTAACAACATATATACTATAGTTATATGCACCTTGAGGAAAGTTTTGTATCGCCCTATATAATGTTCAGTTATATTAAGATTCAAATGTACTACGACTACAACAGCATGCTATCGTCATCCACATGCACATAAGGGATCAAGAACAAACTGAGCTTCTGCCTGCACCAATTGGAGACAGTGAAGGCAGTAGTGCGTTGTTGCCTCGGCGGAGATGAGTCTCTCAGTGGATGCTGACATGCTCGGCGTTTAGGTGAATGGGAAGAAAGTTATTGTCAGGCACTTCGTCACGGACACCTCCACGGCCACGAAACAGAAGTAGTTTTATAGGGCACATTCAAGATATCCGGTGGAGGAGGTGCAAATGCGGAGTGAGGCGACAAGCTTCGAAGCTACTTGGACCCGTTTGGTACATCCGTGCCTCTTTGGCTCCTCAGTCTTGCGGAACTTCATAAATTCTCTAGCGGAGATTGCTGAGCATAGCTACTGCAATGGTAACCCCATCCAGATATGGCCGAGGGGACCTGACATGTGACATAGGTTGAAAAAGGTTGTGATGCAACCGAATTTGTGGGTAATTGATTATGGACTCAATGTTTGTGGTTTTAGTTAACATGTATGATGAATTATGACGGAAGTTATTAGCCTTTTCAGATGGGTGGGCATGAGTAAATTGATTCTACGACGTGCCGCTGCAAGTCGGTGACTGAATGAAGAAACAAGTCACATACTTGTTTTGTACCCTCTCATTGTACTGATACCATATCAAATAAGGTAACATTGTGAACCAGAACTTCTTTCCTACTGTATTCCTTTAGAAACAAAGTTTTATTAATTTGGAAACATTTTACATAACATGACAAAAACAAGTGATTTTTGAGGTTGTACAACATAGCTCTAATAGAACATGATTCTTGAGCTAGACAGATCGAAAGTTTGAAGATCTACCCCTAACTTAAGAGCCAACTTAGCATAATGGTGTGCTTTGGAGTTCAGACTTCTAGACGCGTAAGATTTGCTGGCTTTAAACTGGTTTCTCTGGATGGTCCTGTGCGGTTGTTTTCACCAAAGTACCATTGTCAAAGAGAAAGCAAAGCTGCTGGAGATGGAGCGCTTCCAATATTGTTATTGGTAGCTGAAAACCAACGGCTTCCGCCTAAAATTCGCAGATGTTGCCGGTGGTGAGTTTCACTAAACTTTATCACCACTAACTAACTAATCATAGATCTCATCTTAATGGTAAAGATAATAAATTTTTAAACGTTACATTTGAGTCTTTTTCAAGCCGTGGCGAGCAGGAGTATTTAACTAGTAAACATAGAGAACTTCTATACCATTATTATCTGATAATAGTGGAACTCGAGGATTGCTCGTATGAAAAAAGAAGATACTAGCAGTTCGCTAGTGGAGTAATACACACAAAATACTCTCTCGCGCTGCTACAGTAGCTGCCCGCGTTGAGAGTCGCCCGTGCGTTGTCGTGGTCGCCGGCCCGACCCAGATCCCTCTCCGTCGGCGTCGCCGGCCGGAGTGGAGGATGGAGAGGAGCTTGGCTGACTGTATATAGTAGTTTAGGTTGCAGTTCTTCAAGATCTACCCCTGTGGAGAATGGGAGTAGGAGGCCGGATCTCCTGGGCCAGATCCGGTCCGCCCTCGTCTTCTTCCTCGTCGCTGCACCGCTCTGGTGGCAGGATCGGCGGCAGGCGGCGATGAAGTGGTGCGGCATCTCCTCCAATAAGGCCATCTGCTTCCTCCCCCGTCGTCTGGTTCGGTTGTGTTGGGGCAACAACCGAATCCCAGATCTTCGTCTTCTCCGAGCTCGTCCATGGTGGCAGGGCGAAGGGAGAAGAAGACCTGAGGACGACTTCGTCAATAAGCTCCTCTGGGCAAGCCGTCACCGCCATCATCTACGCCTACATCCCCGAGTCCGTGGCAGGTTCGTCGGGTTTGGCTGGCCGAGTTCTTCGTCACGGTTTCGGTACGCCTGTGCTGCTCCCTTGCCCCAATCTCCTCTGCTGTTCTCTTTGGTACCGAGCGTCATGGTGGCGACGGAATCAAAGGTATGCAAGGTGGTTGAGAAGAGGAGGTGGCGCCGGAGTTCCTCAGAAGCAACCTTCTTGAGCAACACATCGACGGCATCTCTGCCGCTCGTCATCCACGCCGGTGAAGTCCGGCTATATTTCAACCTCCATCGGAGGCCCTTCTTGAGGTCTGCGGTCGCGTACAGCGCCGGCTTTGAAGCAAGTGGTGTAGTCCCCGCTTTGGAGACCGACGGCGACTCTGCTGATCTCCAGCTCATCGGAGGGGAAAGAGAAGGACCTGATTGCGTTTGTATAATCTTCAGCAGGGTCTTTTCTGCAAATACTAGGGGCCTATGTAATATTTTCTCATTTTATGGGGTCTTTTGTAAAAATTGTACACCCACCGACTGGTATCAATGAAAGCTTCTACGCCCTTCGGGGCGCTCCGTGTTCAAAAAAAAAAAAAAAAAAGTTCGCTAGTGGCGCCAAGGAATCGGCCGTCGCACGCAGCTAAGCAAATACCGATGGCACTAGTGTGACACTAGCATATCCGCTGCGCAGGCGACAGTCCTGGCACGCCTCTATCTCCCTTCCTACACTGCAACTGCAAGCACGGCGACAAACGCCCAGTTTGCGTCCGCCCCGCACGTATACGCGGCACCGCGCCCGCGCTCGCCAGGCCATACGTGTCCTCCTCCCCACTCTGCTGAGATCACCTTGTTCCTATCCATCGGTGCGCGCACCGGCGCCCATGCCGGCGTGCGATGCATGCACGCCCTCTGCTCGCCGCGCCGCATCCTTCCAAACTCCGCCAACGCCTTTCCGTTCCGGCCAGCCTCCATCCCACTCTATATATGCCGTCCACGACACCGCACACACCACAAGCACACAGACACTCGTCGTCAAGCAGCACGCACACAGGCCAACAGTAACAAGGAGTGAGTGATATAGCTAGGACGGACAAAGTCCCTTTCAGTAGTACGTGATCTGCTCATCACGACCGCGCGCCGATGGCCCGGGTGATCGGCCCTTGCGCTCTGCTCGTGCTGCTCGTGGCGTGCAGTGCGCTCGCGGCCTCCGCGGCGCGTGAGGGGCCAAGCGAAGCCCGGCTGCTGTGGGGCGGCGACGGAGGGAGGGGGAGGAAGGTGGGGGCAAGGACGGAGGTGAGGGACGTGGAGGAGAACCGGGAGGTGCAGGACCTCGGGCGTTACTCCGTCGCCGAGCACAACCGCCGCCAGCGGGAGGAGGAGGGCGACGTCCGCGGGCGGCTCGAGTTCGACAGGGTGGTGTCGGCGCAGCGCCAGGTGGTCGCCGGGATCAAGTACTACCTCCGCGTCGCGGCCGCCGATGACCGCGTCTTCGACGCCGTCGTCGTCGTCAAGCCCTGGCTCCAGTCCCGCGCGCTGCTCAGGTTCGCGCCCGCCGACGTCGAGTGATCGAGCTGCTGCATGCTCTGTTGAACTGCAGCAGGTTTTTGGTGCGCGCCTTCTCGTAGTAGAATAAAGTGCGTGTGTAGCGTGACGTAGAGATCGATCGGCGAAGAAGGCTGTACGATGCGGCCGTCGAAGTTTTGTAAGAAGATATGAGAGTGTCAGACTCAGAATAACTACTATATAAAGACTGTATTTCAGCTTTTGATGGCGCATTCAGTCGCCAAATCGTTCCATCCATGACTTCGGGATTTCTAAAATGTTCACGAGGTGATCTATAAATTATGCAAGTATAGTTTAAAAGGATGAACCCAACGCGAAACAGTGGCTGGATGCAGAAATTAGGAACAAAGTTCAGAATCATCTGCACTTCGTCCACTTCTCCCACGCTTTTCTGAAAAGAGACGTCTAGCTACTGTCGAGGCCGATCGCCGGCACGCCATGTACTACTCACTCCTACACGCCTGCAAAGGCAGCAATTAGGATAGCTCCGAAAATATGAAACAAACTCTTCCAAGACGCGTGACACAAACGTACGGGGAGTTCAGGCAATCCCCGCGCGCGCCACAGAATGAACCGCGCGCGCTCGGTTCTGCTCCTCTCTCCAACCCTTTCAAAGTCCAAACCCAAAATGGTACTTTCCTCCATTTCAAATCGACGGACTGACTAGATAGTATATATCAGTGGACAGAGATTTATTTAAATATCAGTCGATTTGTAGATGTATTGTGTGCACTGCCGTGTTAACTTGTCTTTGCTTTTCTGAAAATGCTTGTAGCTCCCGAGCTTAAGTGATCCCGCTTATCAAAATTTCAAAGATATTTTATATTTACAAATTTTCTAAAAAAAACTTATGAAATATCTTTTTTATATGTGGTTCGCACAAAAAGAATAAATGTTAGACGAAAAAATGAGCTATTTTTTAATCTTTCCAAAGCCACGATTTTTGTGTAGCCTACAATAAAACATGTTATCTAGAACAACTCTCGCATGCGTAGATAACATGTTTATGTACCCACATATTTTTTTCCATTTTCTTGAAACTTCAAAACACCCTTTTTATTAAACCAAGAGCAGGGGCCAGAACACCTTATTCTTGCTTTTTCATGCATATCGTTACTCATGGCGACCACTGTCAAAGATTGGGCTTGTGCTTCACAATACGTGGGCTTCAAGTGAAAAGCTAGGCATTATAAGAGGAAGAAATAAGCCATGTGTTATTTTTGCAAGTTTCTTGTCACAAGTTTGGGTTTCATGTCACCCTCGACCTCTTCCCATGGTTATCCCACCAGCTAGCACAAAGGATTGCTTTAGGCCATTGAGATCATGGTGAGTCAGAGGATTGCTCTAGGCCATGGGAGATCACGCCGAGTCTAGCGGCATGGCAAAGTGAGGCAAGGACACATTTGAATTTCTTCTCAGTAGACTCAATTTAAACGAAAAGGAAGCATATGAGTTTGTCTTCAAGGATGAGATCCGTGATCCCCATCATGAAGGCTAAGTGGCTTCTGACTGGGAGAGTCCACATGCCAAGGGGTTTTTATCTCTAGTCCAGTAAACACAGAGATCAACGTGGAATCTGCCAATCTGGCCAAATAAGGGACATGGAGGAAAAGATTGAGGATAATATGTTCACATTCTAGTTTAGATGGAGGATGTTTGAACAAAGCTATGCTCATTCTTACTGCTTGATATTTTTTGATTTTCTTCGGAAAATAATCACCAATATCTGAATTTGAACTCACATTTTTAGTCACAGAACTTTGGTAACATCATCTACTTTTGGCTTCCTAGACTTGTTGCATCCAGATTGTTGCTTTTCCAAAACATCTATGTATGCATACCTCCTAGAGGTGTTTAATTTGAATAAGAATCTAGGTTTGGGAGTGTAATCATTGTAATGCAATCCTGGGTCTTGAAGCATGTCAAACCTCATGTCCACATCTCGTCTCTTCCAGGGTTGATCATATACCTATGTCAAATCAACCCGTCACCACCTAAGGGAATATGGATATCATTGAGAGGCACTTTCTTTTTGATTCACTAGGGAGAGTTGCATCACGTGTTTGATGCATTATAGTCCGTTACCATCGCATCAGATCCACTAGTAACAAAATGAACATTATATGATTGTTCCCAACATATCGGGTGCAATAGCAACATGCACACCTCTAAAAAAAAGCAACATGCACATGATCAACTAAGTCAGCAAGTCACCAAAACCATTAATCTCGTTATATCCTCCAACGGGCAGAACTTGAGAATACTACAATAGGTCTCCACCATCCTCACCATTTTCATATCCACCACCCAACCACATTTCCTCAGGAAACATATTCAAGTCCAGAACACTCATCTACACAAGTCCATATAAATATTTCCCCATTATTAATACACGCAACATGGATTTTTTATGCTTCTAAATTGCAGTCCATTGTAGTAACAAAAGAGGAAAATCATTTTTTAGTAAAATTTAGTTGGTACATAAAGCAAATAAAATAGCAAAAATAGGCAACTCAATTTGATTTTCAAGCAATTTAATCACGACATACTATAATACAATTAGTAACAGGCAAGACATCTCCATTTTTGTAGAAAATTTAACCATGATATGTAGGCAATTAAATGGCACAAAAAGGCCATTCCATACATATGTGCACTACACAACTACATTCTAGTAAATTAACACAAAATATTGAAAGTATAGAGATGGTAAACCTAGAGGGGGGGTGAATAGGTTTCTACAGATTTTAATTCTTTCTTTGCAATATTAGGCTTTGCGGAATATAAAGGTGAGCCTAATGCAAACTAGGTGAAGCAACCTATATGAGGATACAACTAACTCAAGCACGAAGGCTCTCACAGGCAGTTAAATCACAAGTAAGGAGTTCGGTTAGAGATAACCGCACGCGGAGACGAGGATGTATTCCCGTGTTCCCTTGCTTTGCAACAAGGTACGTCACGTTTGGAGGAGTGGAGGTCCCACGAAGGATTCCCCGCGCCACGAAGGCTCACCCTATTCTCCGGAGCCTATCCCACGAAGGAATAGCTCTCTCACTTGTGGTAGACTTTGAGGTAGCCTCCAAACCTTCACAATCTTGCCCGGAGCAGATCCACAGCCCGGATGCTTCCGGACTCCTCTTGCCCACCTAGGGTTTCCAAAGAACCCTAGGAAGCAAGCTTCTTGATGAATACAAGGGGGAATAAGATTTGGCTTGGTAGAACGGTAGATCGGGTCCTCCTCTATCGTTTCCCCGGAGGGATTTGAGTTTGGGTGGAGGAGAAGGGAGATCTGAGGCTTTTGGTGTTTCTAGCAATGGAGTATGAGAGAAGGAGCTCAAGAACAGCTTGTAGTGTAGTGCCTAACTGTCTAGAGGTAGGAGAAGGGCTATTTATAGTGTTCTTCGAAATATGGCCGTTGCCACTTGCCACCTCAGCATTTTTCCTCGACAAACCCGGTTGACCGGGCCACAGACCGGACAGCCCGGTCCAGAGGCCGGTCAGACCGGATCAGTGACCGGGGCTCCTTTGCGTCGTCCTGGTGCTTCTCCGGTTGGTGGCCGGTTGCTGCCGGTTGCTCGGTCGGCCGGACGGAGCGCCGGACCCGCCGGTCGGGGCCCGGTTGACCGGTCGCAAACCGGATCTGCTGGCTCCTCCATTGGAACCCGGTTGCCGCCGGTTGACCGGCCAGCACGCCGGACTGGCCGGTTGCTGGCCCGGTTGGACCGGGCTGGTGACCGGATTTCTCCTGTAACCTTTTGATTGTTGTTGAAATGGGGGGGTCTCCTTTAGCCTTCTTGTTCCTTTGATACACCATTTACGCCTCATTGCCTAATACCTGAGATTATCCTTATAAACACATTAGGCCAAATACTTTAGCACGGTGTCATCGTTACCAAAATAATGGATAAGGGTGAAATACCCTTACAATCTCCCCCTTTTTGGTATACGATGACAAACCGAGCTAGAGTCACAAATAGATATTATGATAAGCTCTAAACCTTGATTCCATATAAGATATTACGAAAGCTCCCCCATAATGTGTGCACTTGGAGAATTTGAGTTTGAATGCAAAGTGCACCATTTGTGAAACATGAGAAGCTCCCCCAATATCTTTAGGAAACAAGCATGGTATGGAGATGTGCATATCAAGATATATAAGCATAGCACACATAATCATCCTAACATAGAGTAGCACACATAATCATCCATACATGAATTATTGGAAATAGCAAATGGTTCTTGAAAAATCAAAGCAAATAAGCACAAGCCATATAAAATCCAAATAAAGCAACTCCCATGGCTTGTGATAATCAAAGAACCCCGTGGTTCCCTAGACTCTACTCTCTTCTCCCCCTTTGGCATCGGAACACCAAAAAGGCGAAGGAAAAAGTAGAGATGCTATCGCACCCATCAATAGAACTCATGCCCGGTGGAGTAGGAGCCCTCGTCATCATCACCGGCAGCCGAATCAACTTCATCCTCATCACCATCACCATCAGCAGGAGGAGGAGTAGGAGTACGAGCAGTCCTAGGAGGAAGACCACCATGAGCATACATGGAGAAGTCAAAGTTCTGGATCATCTCATCGGTGATGGGAGGCATCTCCCACTGAGGTGCAACCACAGGTGCCAACTCGGGTCCAGGAGGAGGAACAGGGACATTCCTAGTAGCCATAAACTCGTTCTGTCGCCTCCTGGTCTCCTGGTTCAAAGCAAGACTCTGATGTGCAACATCATTAGTGTTCTTGCAAATTTGCCACATGCTAGAGAAGAAGCGAGCGGCACCATGCTTGGGGCGCCGAGAGTAGCTGGAGCTAGCATCATGATCATGGCGTTCCTTGGAACGGCGCTCAGCAGTGGGCATCATGGAGGGAACATCCGGACGAGTGGCCTCCTGAGTGGGGATCTTGAAGGCGTCCATGATGACTTTTTCACCAATAACGTTCCGAGGAGCGGGAACAATGTAGTTGATGAGCCGCTGAACATACTGGGCGTAGTTGGGAGTCATACGGTCCATAACTGCTCTCTTCAGTTCACAGTAGATAAGATCACAGCCATCAATCTTCCTTACCCTGTCAGGATGACAATAGTACATCAAGTTGAGGTGATAGTTCCGGACTTCACTGTGGTCGCCAGACTTGCTGATGAGGTTCTCACGGAACAGCTTGGCAAGTACCAGATAGGAGTAGTACATCCCAGAGATAGTGGGAGGTCCAGGCGAAGGGTTCGCAGGATAGCAGAAAGAGATGTCACCCCTAGTAAGCCTGGACCGTGAATGAATCTGTACCCTGGATTACTGTCATCACCACAACCCATGGCTGCACGGAACTGAGAGTAGGAGCATGAGTACTTTGTCTTGCCGGTCATCCAGGTGAGGGTGCGGTCCTCATCATCATGGAAGAAGACGGTGCAGTGAAACTGACGGACAAGGAGTGGACAAAAGGTAGGATCATCTTGGGTATCATCAGGCTTGAGGCACACAAGGTCATACACTCCCAGATTCTTCAAGGTTTGAACCACAAAACGGTACTTTGTGGCTTCATGCAAGGCAAGCTCGGCAGGATTGATGGCCTTGGGTGATACAATATTACCATGCTTCATATACTCATGAGAATCATAGTAACCCTCCCAGAGGACTGCTTGTGTGTTGGTCCAGAAGGCCTTGTCCGAACGAGTGTAAGTTGGCTTTGCAAAGCGATACGGATTGACTGTCCTCCATTCCTTCCACTCAAGGCGGTTTGCAGCCCCAACATTGACGGTTGGCACTACCTCATCATCCTCGTGGGCAACATGCTTATCCTTGTGCTTGGTAGCAACAGACTTGGTTCTACCCCCAACTGAGCTGCCACCGTCAGTACCCTGCTGAGCTGGAGGGGGAACGCGGTTACTAGAACGGCGAGGAGGATTAGTCCTTCCTCTCTTGGAAGCATTGCCACGTGTCTCACTCTCACCACTCCAACTACCTGTGAATGAGAAAAAGGGAGCCGGGATAGTAGTGGGGTAAGCGTACATGTCATCAATAAGAGGGAAACCAAAAGAGCATAGCATATATTCAAGTGTAGTGATGAAATTGTGCGAAAAACTGGGCAGCTCGGCGCACAAGCCGGTCAAACCGGGCAGCAGACCGGACTGGCCGGTTTGCGACCGGTTGACCGGGCCATGCACCGGGCCGGCCGGTTGAGCGGCCGGTTGACCGGGCGTGTGACCGGATCTGTCGAGTTGTGATGTTGTGCCCAGATTTTCTACCACAAAACCATGCAAAAGCTCATAAACTTGAATATAGACTATAGCACTATAGTGGAGAAGTGCATTGTGGTGTGAGACACTCTAAAGGCATGAGGACTTTACAAACCCTAACCCTAAATTTTCTCAACTTTCCTCAACATGTGGCAATGGGAGAGGGAAATCAAGAAGGAGAGGGAATAGAAGGGAAATTTACCCGATGACATGGTCCTTGTTGCTCAAGTGAGCAAGAAGAACACGGGAAGAGGGCTTGAGGGCCAAATCCCCAAGATCTTCCAAACGAACTCGAGAGGGACCAAATCCCTTGGTGAAGAAGCTTGAGAGACCCCGATCTACGGTTGGGTGAAGTTTGGGGAAGAACTAGTGGTGGGAAAGACCTAGGCTGTGGTGGAGATGGTCAGGGCGCCGGCCATGGAGGTTGGAGATTGGGGAACAATGGGAAAGATCCCAAGGGGTATCCCTTCCCCAATATATATAGGAGGCTGCGCGACCGGTCAGGAGTCCGGTCAGACCGGACTGGTGACCGGCTGACCCGGCCCAGACCCCGGTTGCCGCCCGGTCAACCGGACCATCCGGTCAGGGACCCGGTCCAACCGGGCCAGGGACCGGCCAGCCCAGAATTTTCTAATTTTGCCTCGTTTTTGCCCCTATGCTTTGTGTAAATGTGTGTGAGTGCTCAATGATGACATGTACATATAGATAGATAGATGATGATGAGATGAGCATAGACATGGGGTTGGAAACACAAAGTTCTCTAGGCATACCCATTGGAGAGAAAATCCAAACAAGATGTGAATAGCAACAATGGGCATGATTCGAAATATAGATCAAGAATCATAAGTCATTTGGAAGTGATTTTTGCAATAAGATCATTTAGCCTTGTAGTAGTCAAATCAAGTTGCAATTGAGACTAAATGAGGGGCGGGGGATTACTCCCCCTATGTGAAAGCGCAAATGTCATGTGACCTCGAAGAGACGTGCTTGGGTCCATATAATGACATTGGGTCTATTTATGTTGCACACATGGGTATGCATCATACCAAGACATGGTAAGATGACTATCCCCATATGTGCTGTGCCTCTAAGCTAGATAGTTAGATAAATGCAAGAATATAGTGCAAGAAGTTGATTCAATCCAAGTTTTTAGGATCAAGAATACCAAGTTCTCCTCTCAAGTTTACAAACCGGGCTTCATCCAAAGGCTTAGTGAAAATATCCGCCAATTGGTAGGTTGTTCCCACATGAGTGAGATCAATATCCTTATTGGCAACATGGTCACGTAGGAAGTGATGGCGAATGTCAATATGTTTGGTGCGACAATGTTGAACCGGGTTATTGGCGATCTTTATTGCACTTTCATTGTCACATAGAAGAGGCACCGTACCAAGAGACACACCATAGTCTTTCAAGGTTTGCTTCATCCATAACAATTGAGTGCAACAAGATGCCGCGGATATATATTCGGCTTCGGCGGTGGATAAAGCGGTGGAGTTTTGTTTCTTGGATGACCAACTCACCAATGACCGGCCAATAAATTGGCAAGCCCCGGAGGTAGACTTCCGGTCAACCTTATCACCGGCCCAATCGGAGTCCGAGTAGCCAATGAGTTCAAAGGTTGACCCCTTTGGATACCATAGCCCGAGAGTAGGAGTGAGAACAAGGTATCTTAGAATCCGTTTGACCGCCATCAAATGGCTCTCCTTAGGAGCGGATTGAAAACGAGCACACATCCCTACACTTAGCATGATATCCGGCCTAGAGGCACAAAGGTAGAGCAAGGATCCTATCATGGAACGGTATACCTTTATGTCCACATCCTTCTCACCGTCACATGAGCCAAGTTGCCCCTTTACGGGCATGGGTGTCTTCATTGGGCTTGCATTGGTCATGTTGAACTTCTTGAGCATGTCCTTCACATACTTTTCTTGAGAGATGAAGGTGCCTTTTGCAAGTTGCCTCACTTGGAAGCCTAGGAAAAACTTCAACTCCCCCATCATGGACATCTCAAATTTCCTAGTCATCAATTGCTCAAAAGCTTTGTTATGATTGGGGTTAGTTCCACCAAATATAATATCATCAACATATATTTGACATATAAACAAGCCACCCCCTTTAACCCGCTTGGTGAAAAGGGTGGAATCGACCGTACCCATGCAAAACCCATCTTGTAGTAGAAAATCCCTAAGGAACTCATACCAAGCACGTGGAGCTTGCTTGAGACCGTAGAGTGCCTTATGGAGTAAATACACATGGTTGGGTCGGCATGGGTCTTCGAAACCCGGGGGTTGAGCTACATATGCGGTTTCTTTTAGAGGACCATTCAAAAATGCACTTTTCACATCCATTTGGTATAGTTTGAAATTGTGGAAAGATGCAAATGCAAGCAAAAGACGAATAGCTTCAAGACGGGCTACCGGCGCAAAGGTATCCTCAAAGTCCATACCTTCTATTTGGGCAAACCCTTGCGCCACTAACCTTGCTTTATTTCTAATAACAATACCATCCTCATCTTGCTTGTTCTTGAACACCCATTTGGTCCCAATGACATTGATGCGATGATCCTTGGGTCTCTCAACTAGAGACCATACTTCATTGCGAGTGAAACACTCCAATTCTTCTTGCATGGCAATGACCCAATCCGGATCAACCAAGGCTTCATGTACCTTGAGTGGCTCAAAACTAGACACAAAAGCATGATGTTGACAATAAGTCATAAGTAATGCATGGTGTCTACGAGTTACCACTCCTTTTGAGATGCTACCAAGGACAAGATCCACTTTCATGTCACTTGCCCTTGTAGCCGCCTTGATCTTCCGAATGGTTCCTTCATGATCAATGAATTCATCTCTTGCTAATACTTGATCATGAGGGACAACTTGAGCTTGAACATGAGTTGAAGATGTTTCTTGATCATCATCATGATCTTGCTCAGTGGGTTGAGGACTTTCTTCTTGTTCTTCGGGATGTGGCTCATCTTGAGTGGAGGATACATCTTGGGTTGCACTTGATGGTTCAACTTGAGTTGAGCTAGGCTCAACTTGAGGTGAGCTTGATACTTCTATTCCATCACCTTGATCATCACTATGCACTTCCATGGGCCGGATGTGTCCAATGCCCATATGCTTGATGGCACTAGATGGATCATCATCATTACCTGCAACACATGGAACAACTTGCTCCACTTGGGAGCCATTATCCTCCAAGAACACCACGTCACAAGATACTTCAATAGTCCCAGTGGACCGGTTGTAGTATCTATAGGCGTGAGAGTTCTCCGCATATCCAACAAAAATGCCCTCTATAGTTCTAGTTTCAAATTTACCAAGCTTCCCTTTATTGTTCTTAACAAGACATTTGCATCCAAAGACACGAATGTACATGACATTAGGCTTGTTACCTGTGAGAAGCTCATATGGAGTTTTGTTGTGGAGGGGGCGGAGGAAGAGCCGGTTGGAGTAGTGGACAGCTGTAGAGATGGCTTCTCCCCAAAAGTTGTGGGGTGAGTTGAATTCACTCAACATGGTTCTTGCCATCTCAATGATAGTCCGGTTCTTCCTTTCAACAACACCATTTTGTTGAGGGGTATATGGAGCTGAAAACTCATGCTTGATGCCCTCATCATCAACAAACTCTTGCATAGTGTAGTTCTTGAACTCGGTGCCATTGTCGGTCCTAATCGCCTTGATCTCGGATTCATATGTACGTTGAGCTTTCTTGGCGAAGGTGATGAACTCCCTATGGGTCTCATCCTTAGACTTAAGGAGAAAGACCCAAGAGTATCTTGAGTAATCATCAACAATGACAAGTCCATACTTGCTCCCACCAAGAGTATCATAATGTGATGGCCCAAAGAGATCCAAATGAAGGAGCTCCAAAGGCCTAGATGTGGTGACGATACTCTTGATAGGATGTTTCTTCTTGAGTTGTTTTCCCGCTACACATGCACTGCATACACGATCTTTCTCAAAAGAAATGCCGGTTAGTCCAACAATGTGCTCACCCTTTAGGAGTTGTTTAAGATTCCTCATGTTAACATGACCAAGGCGGCGATGCCACAACCAACCTTCGTCATGCTTGGCCGCCATTAGACATGTGGAGGGAGATGGGCTCTCTTTCGAGAGGTCAACCACGTAAAGGTTGTTCTCCACATATCCAACAAGGACCAATTTGAGATTGTCACTCCTAAAGACTTGCACATAATACTTAGTAAAATATGAATTGTAACCGGCATCGGCAAGATGATATATAGAAAGCAAGTTATAACCAAGGTGTTCAACAAGCATGACCGTCTCAAGGCACAAGTCCTTAGAGATTGCCACCTTGCCATACCCAAGTACCTTTCCCTTTGAGTTGTCACCAAAGGTAATGCTTGACTTCTTGTTAATATCTTCAATGAATTGGTCAAGCACACCTCTTCCTCCGGTCATATGATTGGTGCATCCACTATCAAACACCCATTTTGGACCACCGGAGGAATACCCCTACAAAATCAAGTAGAGGATTTAGGAACCCATTGATTAATGGGTTCCCTAGTCATGGCAACAAGATCTTTTGGTACCCAAATCGAGTACCCTCTATAAGCATAGCCATTACGAGGACCAACATAGTTAGCATAAACATCACCATACACTACAAGAAAAGTTGCCATGGCCGACGAAGTTGAAGTCGCGCCGTGGTTGCTGGTGTACCATGGCCGACGATTTTGGTCCCTCCGTGGTGCATGTCAAAACTTTTTTTTCTCGTTTTTGAGGCCACCTAGCCCGACGAAAGCGGCCAAAACGTGGCGTATGGTGGCCCGGGACGTGGTGCATCTCGAAATCTCGGGTTCGCCGGCCGAGTCAACGCAAATCCGCACCGCCGAGGGATGTAGGGCCCAGATGGCAGCCTCTCTGGCATTGTTTTTTTCTACATCGCGCCATCTCGTTCAACGTTCTCCGATCGAGCCGTTTACGATGCAGGATCATGGGTCCCGCATGTCATCCTCTATGAACCAAAATTCTTTCTATTCTTGGATTTTTTTGACCCCCTGATTTCTGGCTACTTCCTTTTTCTTTTGATCCCTTGCCGCCTTGGAAACGTTGAGACCGCTGCTGCTAAATGGGACCCGCATGTCATCCTCTATGTGCAATCAACTTTCTTTTCTTGGAGTTTTTTTGGCACCTCAAATTTGGTCACTTGCCTTTTTCTTTCGATCCTGCCGCCTCTCAAACGGTGATACCGCTGCTGCTTGGGACCCGCATGTCATCCTCTATGTACTATAAAACTTTCTTTTCCTGGATTATTTTTGGCACCTCAAATTTGGTCACTTGCCTTTTCTTTCGATCCCCTGCCGCCTCTCAAACGGTGATACCGCTGCTGCTGGGACCCGCATGTCATCCTCAATGTACTATAAAACTTTCTTTTCTTGAATTATTTTTGGCACCTCAAATTTGGTCACTTGCCTTTTTCTTTCGATCCCCGCCTCTCAAACGGTGATACCGCTGCTGCTAATGGGACCCGCATGTCATCCTCTATGTACTATAAAACTTTCTTTTCTGGATTATTTTTGGCACCTCAAATTTGGTCACTTGCCTTTTTCTTTCGATCCCCTGCCGCCTCTCAAACGGTGATACCGCTGCTGCTTGGGACCCGCATGTCATCCTCTATGTACTATAAAACTTTCTTTTCTTGAATTATTTTTGGCACCTCATATTTGGTCACTTACCTTTTTCTTTCGATCCCTGCGCTCTCAAACGGTGATACCGCTGCTGCTAAATGGGACCCGCATGTCATCCTCTATGTACTATAAAACTTTCTTTTCTTGGATTTTTTTGGCACCTCATATTTCGTCACTTGACTTTTTCTTTCGATCACCTGCTGCCTCTCAAACAGTGATACCGCTGCTGCTAAATGGGACCCGCATGTCATCCTCTATGTACTATAAAACTTTCTTTTCTTGAATTATTTTTGGCTCCTCATATTTTTTCACTTGCCTTTTCTTTCGATCCCCTGCCGCCTCTCAAACGGTGATACCGCTGCTGCTAAATGGGACCCGCATGTCATCCTCTATGTACTATAAAACTTTCTTTTCTTGAATTATTTTTGGCTCTGATATTTTTTCACTTGCCTTTTCTTTCGATCTCATGCCACGTTTGAAACGTTGGGGAACCTGCAGGCTCATGGGACCCGCATGTCATCCTCTATGTACTATAAAAGTTCTTTTTCTTGGTTTTTTTTCACCATCTGATTTTTGGCAATTTCTTTTTTCTTTTGATCCCTGCCACCTCTCAAACTGATACCGCTGCTGCTAAATGGGACCCGCATGTCATCCTCTATGTACTATAAAACTTTCTTTTCTTGAATTATTTTTGGCTCCTTTTCACTTGCCTTTTTCTTTCGATCTCATGCCACGTTTGAAACGTTGAGGAACCTGCAGGCTCATGGGACCCGCATGTCATCCTCTATGTACTATAAAAGTTCATTTTCTTGGTTTTTTTCACCATCTGATTTTTGGCAATTTCTTTTTTTTTTTGATCCCTGCCACCTCTCAAACGCTGATACCGCTGCTGCTAAATGGGACCCGCATGTCATCCTCTATGTACTATAAAACTTTCTTTTCTTGAATTATTTTTGGCTCCTCATATTTGGTCACTTGCCTTTTTCTTTCGATCTCATGCCAAGTTTGAAACGTTGAGGAACCTGCTGGCTCATGGGACCCGCATGTCATCCTCTATGAGCAATCAACTTTCTTTTCTTGGAGTTTTTTTGGCACCTCATATTTGGGCACTTGCCTTTTTCTTTCGATCTCATGCCACGTTTGAAACGTTGAGGAACCTGCTGGCTCATGGGACCCGCATGTCATCCTCTATGTGCTATAAAAGTTTCCTTTGTTGGATTTTTTTCACCCTCTGATTTTTGGCTTGCCTTTTTCTTTTGATCCCCTGCCCCCTTTGAAACGTTGAGTAAGCTGTTGGCTCAAGGGACCCGCATGTCATCCTCTATGTCCATCAACTTTCCTTTCTTGGATTTTTTTCACCCCCTAATTACTAGCTACTTTCTTTTTCTTTTGATCTCAAGCCGCATTACAAACATTGAGACCGCTGCTGCAAAATGGGACCCACATGTCATCCTCTATGTACAATAAAGTTTCTTTTCTTGGATTATCTTTTGCTCCTGATATTTTGTCACTTGCCTTTTTCTTTCGATCCCCTGCCGCCTCTCAAACGGTGATACCGCTGCTGCTAAATGGGACCCGCATGTCATCCTCTGTGTGCTATAAAAGTTTCCTTTGTTGGATTTTTTTCACCCTCTGATTTTTGGCTTGCCTTTTTCTTTTGATCCCCTGCCCCCTTTGAAACGTTGAGTAAGCTGTTGGTTCAAGGGACCCGCATGTCATCCTCTATGTCCATCAACTTTCTTTTCTTGGATTTTTTGTCACCCCCTAATTACTAGCTACTTTCTTTTTCTTTTGATCTCAAGCCGCATTACAAACATTGAGACCGCTGCTGCAAAATGGGACCCACATGTCATCCTCTATGTACAATAAATCTTGGATTATTTTTGGCTCCTGATATTTGGTCACTTGCCTTTTTCTTTCGATCTCATGCCGCCTTTGAAACGTTGAGTAAGCTGCTGGCTCATGGGTCCCGCATGTCATCCTCTACGAACAATAAAAGTTTCCTTTATTGGAGTTATTTTTGACCCCTAATTTCTGGCTATTTGCCTTTTTCTTTTTCTTTTGAAACGATGAGGACGCTGTTGGCAGGTCGGTCCCACATGTCATCCTCTATGAACAATAAAAGTTTCCTTTGGTGGATTTATTTTTGACCCCTAAGTAATTTCTGGCTATTTCCTTTTTTTCTTTTGATCCCCTGCCGCCTTGGAAACGTTGAGGATGCTGCTGCCTCATCGGTCCCGCATGTCATCCTCTCAGAACGATAAATGTTTTCTTTTCTTGGATTTTTTTACCAACTGACTTTTTGTTTTTTTATTTTCGACCCACTGCCTTTGAAACGTTAACGACGCTGCTGGCTCATGGGTCCCTGATGTCAGCCTCCCCGTACAAGAAACATGTGATATCTTGATTATTTTGCAGACAATAAACAGTGTATTTCGCTCTGAGCTATTGCAAACGGATAAATTAAATCTTTATTTTTACAACTTATATCTTGAATCTCCTTGTTTTTTGTTTTTGCGAAGCATAGGAAATTCCTTTTTTTTTGAGAAAAATCCGAACTTCCATGTTCTGGAGTGGGCTGAAATTGTACGAATCAAAAGGCCCAGAAGGATAGTTCGAAGGCCCAGATGTCCAGATGCAGCCCAATTGAAATCTTTCTTTTCTTGGATTTTTTCACCCCCTGATTTCTGGCTACTTCATTTTTCTTTTGGTCCTGTGCCACCTTGGAAACGTTGAGACCGCTGCTGCAAATGGGACCCGTATGTCATCCTCTATGTACAATAAAGTTTCCTTTCTTGGATTATTTTTGGCTCTGATATTTGGTCACTTTCCTTTTTCTTTCGATCTCATGCCACGTTTGAAACGTTGAGGAATCTGCTGGCTCATGGGACCCGCATGTCATCCTCTATGTACAATAAAAGTTTGATTTCTTGGATTTTTTTCACCCTCTGATTTTTGGCTATTTCCTTTTTCTTTTGATGCCGCCTTTGAAACGTTGAGTAAGCTGCTGGCTCATAGGTCCCACATGTCAGCCTGTATGAACGATAAAGCTTTCCTTTCTTGGAGTTTTTTTGACCCCCTAATTTCTGGCTACTTTCTTTTTCTTTTGATCTCAAGCCGCAATTGAAACGTTGGGACCGCTGCTGCAAAATGGGACCCGCACGTCATCCTCTATGTACAATCAAGTTTCTTTTCTTGGATTATTTTTGGCTCCTGATATTTGGTCACTTGCCTTTTTCTTTCGATCCCATGCCACGTTTGAAACGTTGAGGAACCTGCTGGCTCATGGGACCCGCATGTCATCCTCTACTACAAAAGTTTATTTTCTAGGGTTTTTTTTCACTCTCTGATTTTTGGCTATTTCCTTTTTCTTTTGATCCCCTGCCGGCTTGGAAACGTTGAGTAAGCTGCTAACTCGTGGGTCCCGCATGTCATCCTCTATGTACAATCAACTTTCTTTTCTTCGAGTTTTTTTTATCCCCTAATTTCTGGCTACTTTCTTTTTCTTTTGATCTCAAGCCGCATTTGAAAAGTTGGGACCTCTGCTGCAAAATGGGACAGCATGTCATCCTCTATGTACAATAAAAGTTTCTTTTCTTCGATTATTTTTCACACTCTGATTTTTGGTCACTTGCCTTTTTCTTTCGATCTCATGCCGCCTTTGAAAATGTTGCGGAACCTGCTGGCTCATGGGACCCGCATGTCATCCTCTATGTACTATAAAAGTTTCTTTTCTTGGATTTTTTTCACCCTCTGATCTTTAGCTATTTCCATTTTCTTTTGATCCCCTGCCGCCTTGGAAACGTTGAGTAAGCTGCTGACTGATGGGACCCGCATGTCATCCTCTATGTACAATCAAGTCTCTTTTCTTGGATTTTTTTCCCTCTTATTTTTGGTCACTTGCCTTTTTCTTTCGATCTCATGCAGCCTCTGAAACGTTGAGGAAGCAGCTGGCTCATGGGACCCACATGTCATCCTCTATACTATAAAAGTTTCTTTTCTTGGATTTTTTTTCACCCTCTTATTTTTGGCTATTTCCTTTTTTCTTTTGATCCCCTGCCGCCTTGGAAACATTGATTAAGCTGCTGACACATGGGGCCCGCATGTCATCCTCTATGTACAATCAACTTGCAAGATCTTGGAGCGAAAGAGCTTGTATAAGTGGGACCCATATGTCATCCTCTATGTACAATAAAAGTTACTTTTCTTGGATTATTTTTTGCTCCTGATATTTGGTCAGTTTCCTTTTTCTTTTGATCTCATGCCGCCTCTGAAACGTTGAGTAAGGTGCTGGCTCATGGGACCCGCATGTCATCCTCTATGTACAATAAAGTTTCTTTTCTTAGATTTTTTTTGATTTTTGCTAACTTGCCTTTTTCTTTTCGATCATATGCCGCCTTTGAAATTGAGGTCGCCGCTGGCTCATGGGTCCCACATGTCAGCCTCTATGGACAACAAACCTTTCCTTTGTTGGATTTATTTTTTACCCCTAATTTCTGGCTATTTGCCTTTTTTTTACACACTGGGACTGTACAATAAAGTTTCATTTCTTAGATTTTTTTTACCCACTGATTTTTGCTAACTTGCCTTTTTCTTTTCGATCATATGCCGCCTTTGAAATTGAGGTCGCCGCTGGCTCATGGGTCCCACATGTCAGCCTCTATGAACAATAAACCTTTCCTTTGTTGGATTTATTTTTTACCCCTAATTTCTGGCTATTTGCCTTTTTCTTTTGATCCCCTGCGGCCTTTGAAACGATGAGGACGCTGCTGGCAGGTCGGTCCCACATGTCATCCTCTATTAAGAATAAAAGTTTCCTTTTTGGATTTATTTTTACCCCTAATTTCTGGCTATTTGCCTTTTTCTTCTGATCCCTGCCGACTTCGAAATGATGAGGATGCAGCTGGCAGATCGGTCCCACATGTCAGCCTCTATGAACTATAAATGTTTCCTTTGTAGGATTTATTTTTTACCCCTATTTTCGGGCTACTTGCCTTTTTCTTTGAAACGTTGAGGACGCTACTGTCTCATGGGTCCCACATGGCATCCTCTCTGAACGATAAACCTTCATTTCTTGTTAACGACAGGTTTATCAGTATTATTTTCGCAGACTAATACAAGCTCTTTCGCTCCAAGATCTTGCAAGTTAATAGAATAAATCATGGAATTATTAGGATATGTTTTAAATTTCAAATCCACTTTATGAATTTTTGAAAATACCGTGATCTATGTGGGTATGGAGCGATCAAGGATTTTCATATTGGCCATGAGCAGTTTCAAAAATTGCAACCCAATAATTCAAAATAAATACAAACAACTTTTATGTAGAATCTCCGTGTTTTTGTTTTTTGCCAATCATACGATCTGTGGTTCTTTAGAAAAGGGCCAACATTGCATGAGCAGAAAGGCCCATTTGTAGTTATTGGGCTTCGACAGCCGGAGCAAGTAGGCCTATAGCAAATACCTTGTAGATGGCCGTTGGAACCCAAAAGTATTTGTTGCCTAGACTTAGATGCCAAACTCAGCCTTATTGACATGAACCTTGCTATGCACACGACAATTTCAGTCCGATCCGTGTACGAAACACAAGATCCAACCCTTCGTGTGAGGAAGCAGGTGGCAGCACACCTCCAGATGCTCAATCGTACATACGCATATCATATAGGAGTTGTCGTATGTACATCAGTTCCGTATTGACATGTTTTTTTCTTTGGTTCACATGTGGGGTCCGCACAGTCACCTAGGTCGCACATCTACTTCCTTGCTCGTAGTTGATGCATGTTCGGTTTGGGGATGGGGTGGAACCCAACACACCCCCGTGCCAGTGGATGTACTTTACCCTTTAGCGGCGAAAAAAATAGGAATGGTCCTCTCATGACTATGATCAACAAGAGGTGGCTATATTATAAAGGACGTACACACATTGTAATTATAGTGCTGAACGGCGAGGGATACTTTTTCCCTACATGGGTGGCAGCATAGTCTACGGATTGCAGCACCACCCACACCATAGGCGATTTATGATTCATCGTTCCGATATGTATTTCGCCTAGTTTTTTTTCTTTACATTGTTGGTTACAGACTCTTTGAACAGCTGTGTGCATCCTGGTTATGCAGAGGCTGGATGTAATTGCTTTCCAAAAGTAATAAAGCATCCTTTATCGAAAAAATTATAGTGCTGAAATAAAGTCAATCCTAAAACAGCCATGCATGGGTTATAATATGAAGGCAACACGAAATACAAAAGCAGGGCAGTGTTCAAATAAACTGATTCAAACTAGTACATACTAAAAACAGTGTACTACTTCTCAACACTTCAAGCATAATAAAAAAGTGTCACTGTTTTTTTAAAGGTAACACCGAACGGGCAATGTTTAAAGCAGGCTTAAACCACATAGCCGCTTGTCGGACACTATCCCAACCATCCTTGGGAAGGCTGATAACTCCCACAGTCTCACCTTCATCTGGCTGGAGGTTGCAGCGCAAAATTTTAGGGTATTGATTATAACGAATATTCCGGTATGCTGTGTAGACGCAGTTTTTCCTCCTGAATGGAACCAATGTGCCATCAGGAGCTTTGGATTCACGCTTCTTCAGGTTGGCAATGATTGGGTAATTGAGTCCGAGGAACAGAGAGTGGTCGCTGAGGCTGTTAACCTGCCTCCAAAGAAAGTCCCCTGCACGTGCAGTAGATAAGGGATCCAGCTCAAAGACGTAGGTGGCAACAGGAGGATACTGCCGTAGCTGAAGCCCATTAGCAGCATAGGGAATGTCAGGAGGTACTTCAGCATTGGCAATCCCAATCTTGTTTACTGTAAGGATGATCATCAATCGCTTGCCATCAGCAGATGGAGCGAGGAACCATGCGTACTGCTGATCATCCACCACCGGTGGCGGGATTACAAACGGGAGCATCAGGTTTTCTGCAATATTAGAAATGGAGACGAATAGGGTGTTACTGGCAACCATATTCAAACAGCAGCATTGTTCATCGTTCATGCTCACAGTATAAATACGACTATGTAAGCTAAGGACATTGGTCATTCATGTGTTCAAATCAAGTGTCCAATATATCAGTTATACTGCATCCATCCCACGAAACTAGTCTAAACTTCGCCAAAACTAGACACTAGTTAGTGTATACACAGTTATATACTACCTCTGTCCCACCGAAAGTGTCTGAGATTTGTCCAAATTCAGATGTATCTAGACAGTGAAAGCATATAGATACATTCAAATTTTGACAAATATATATCATCTTAAGTTTAAGTCCTGTGCTGTAGTTAATTCCCTTTGTCTTAAGTGATCTATTAGAGAGCTTCCCTGTGACCACCCGAAGGGTAAGAAATGTTTAACTGTATAAGTGGATTGCCTAGACCTTTCCATCAGTTCGGACTTTTGGTTGCGTTGGCTAGTCCATGAAGCTTGACATGGTGTCAGAGCCAGGGTCTCGAGTTCGAGTCCTGGCTTTCGCAATTTATCCTAAAATTGTTGTTGCCCCCTCGGAGTCCACTTATATGCCTCTTGAGCTATACCTCTGAGTCTTTCCACATGTTGACTTGTCTCCCATCACATGTGACGGGGGGTGTTGAATTGTATAAGTGGATTGCCGCCCTTGCGATCAGTTCGGACTTTTGGTTGTGTTGGTAGTGCATGAAGCTTGACAAGAAAGAAATGCTCTTTATAGCTAACCCCAAGTCTGGTAACATTTGCAAAATAGGTATCAGATGCAGCTATCCATTCAGTAGAAGAATTTGCATTTTAGAGTTGAAGGTTCATAATCTCTTCTCTACTATTGATAGTAAAGGGTACACATGGTATTTGTTTACCTCATTTTCGCGTTCTAAAAAAGGTACGCTATATGGTTGTGCTAAGTTAAACTGATTTAAGTCTGTTCAAGTTTATCGAAAATTATACTACCAACATCTAAAACATCAATATAGGTTCATATATTACAAAAGATATTTAGATTTTCTTTTCTCGAACACATGCCTAGTCGTGCATCATTATATATTAGAGCATACAGGGTTGTAGCAAGGCTACGAAAAACTGAGAAAGCAAAAAGAAAGAACTATACAGGGGACTAGAGGCAGCTAACTTTGTTAGGCCTGCAGGTGCTAAATCTTATATATATATGAGGTTGTAGATATTAATCGTAAACTTACTCAAACTTAAATATCACTGAATTAGGAAAAAGATAACCTGAGTTATTTTGAATGAGGGGACGTCACAATCACTAATGAAAGATAATTGTGGGAAACTGAAATCTATTCAAGAAAATGGGAGAAAAAATGTATCAAAAACAAAATTAATTATACCATTCTGCAGATTGTTCACCGATATAAACAAAGAACTGTTTGATCTGCATGTAGGTACATCCAATCAAGGCTTTTTCCCCGATCTCTAGAAAATATAAGCTACGCATGTAATTACAAACGATTTTCTTCTATTTTTCTGTTTCTACGTTAACATTTGAGATACTTGTTAATTACATCCATATTCTGCAGTTGCATAGAGTTACTAATTCAGGAATGCATTCACATACGGAGTATACTATGTTTGCTGATGACTGACTAGTACTAATTCATTGCAAGCAACGGTTCATTCATATTCAGATAAAGGATGTGATCGTTAAGTCATATACTTATGAAAGTCCTTATGCATCTCTCTGATGCAGATGGCGGGGGTCTCCCGTCCTCCTTTTGGAGGCAAAATCAATTAGTTATATATGAAACAATGGGTGTAAAAGGTTATCAAAAAGGGTGCCTTCATAGTGCCACGTTATCTTTTGAGATACTGGTTAATTACACCCATATTCTGCAGTGGCGTAGAGTTACTAATTCAGGAATGCAATCACATACTGAGCATACTATGTTTGTTGGTGACTAATTAGTACTACTAATTCATTGCAAGCAACGGTTCATTCATATTCAGCAAAAGGGGGTGTGATCATTAAGTCATATAAGAAAGGTAAAATATAAACAAGGTAGTTCATGAATAACTTCATTGGTTAAGGCAGTGTATCATGCAATGCAACATAAGGACTGAAAAAATACCATTTGCGGTGTCCCAGAAGTACGTGGAGCCGTCAGTTTCGTCCACCGCAAAAACGTGGCCACGGAGTTCAATGGCATCACAGTAATTTGGATAATCAGGTGCAGGTGTAAGGGCCTCCAGCATTCTCCAGTCGCCACCCCCTTCAAGGTAGAAAATCGTTTTGTCGAACAAGGCGATGAGCTTGTAATCTGCGTACCTCCCACCTTTTGTGGGCACTTGGCAGATTACAATCTTCAACAAATCAATTGCTGGACCCCAGTTAAAAGAGTATGCAGGTTGATATGAAAAACTACTATGATCGATCTTCGAATCAGGTAGGGATGGAAGGGGGATATGTCGCTCGGTGTAGACGTTCACGAGGCACCACTCATGATGATCGGCGGCGGCGATCCAGTCACCGTTCGCGCCAAGCCATTTTCTGTCGTGCATGAACGGCAGGGCGACAGAACGGCGAGGATGGTCGAGGGGCACCAGGTCGTACACGGTATCATGCAGACGAGATGTTCTCGCCACGTCCCAGTGTTCATCGAACCAATAAGCAGGCGGAGGCATCAGCAGGCAGGGTTCATCCCAATGGTGCATCTTACCTTCATCCTTGCTGATCATGTCGTAGAGCTCCCTGGAACATGCAGCAAGTCGGACGGTGTAGGTAACGTCCAGATGCGCAGCGATGAGGTTGATGTTGTCGCCGGTGAGAGCCTCCAAGTGGCCGTCCCCGCCGCCTCGGCAAAGCCTAGAATAATCCATCACGTGAAGATGGATTTAGGTGGATGGCGGATGCAACTGCGCTTGGGGTTTTCGGAGGAGAGGGCGAGCGCTATGGAAGGAACGATGCGGCGCGCGGCCGGCCGGGGTAAGGAGAGAAAGGTATACGGAGTAGTACTAGTGATGCGGCGTGGTGGGGATCGAGATCCTGCGCGTGCGCGTGATTCTGGGAGGGTGAAGAAGAAGTTTTTTTTTTGTAACGGGGTGAAGAAGAAGATGATAGACATGCAAGGGGCAAAAACTAGGTAGTACTCTAGGCTGCTGCTGCGACTGGGCGCCGATTTGACTGTTGGTAGACTAGCACGCCACCCATCTATAAATTTGCGACGACGTTTGGTGCAGTGATGTCTCGTCACATCAGGTTGACCAGAGAGGGCTTTTTTTTTACAGTTTCCATTTCGATATATTTTTCGCCAATAATCGTAGTTCTCTACATGCCAGAGACACGTACCTTAACACGTGGGCAGCATGCAACCGCGCGAGCACCAAAATGGAATGAGAAATGTTTTAGAGCAGAACTTCATTTTCAATGCCTTTCCTAGCTTGGTTTGGAAACCGGACAGAGCTTCAGTGACTTGATGCTTCCAAGATACATTGTGACTGTGTCCCACCATCTACCATCCATTTGAGATCCAACGTTCCAAACTATCTCTTATTTCGAAGCTAAAAAAGAAAAACTATTCAGAAAATTTTGAAAAAAAATCCAGTAATATGTAGATTCCTTGTTTTAAAATCTATGAATATTTCATCCCATTCGGATGACTAGCTTGTGATTAAATAGATTCTTACGTACTCGAGCACTAGTTTAAACTAAATATATATTTGCTCACAAACCTATGATTCAAATCGAATGAAACTTCACCAAAATATAAATCGAAATATGCATGATTTACTGGAAGTTTTTCAAAATTTTCATGGTCCATGGGGTCCTCCAAAGTGCAAGCTTTTTTTTCTTGGTTGGTACTTCAAAACCGAGTTTGGATGGTGGCAAGACTTGCACAAAGAGGATGTCAAAATTTTGGCCTTTGTGAACTTTGCAATCAACATCAAGTGTCGGACTCTCGAGAAAAAAATATGAGTTGGCGCCCACCTTTCTTTCAACCGTTGGTTCTCAATCCGAGGGTGGTCCAACTAGCTAACAAAATTGGCTTGGTATTCATGGTCTTGAACCAACGATTTGGAATGGCTTTCAATCGGTATGAGAGGTGATGTATGGAGGAGATTCATACGAGAGGGCAATAAAGAAATGTTTTGTCATCCTCGCAAAGCTAGTCTATTTGGAAAGAAATGAATAATTGGTTTTTCGCAACATTGCATGATACTAATTCATGATACTATGCATTGAAGGTGTTGTATCATAGACTAGTATACTTCCCATTGTGACTAGTCTAAGTGCTTTTGCACCATGAACACTAGCTATGCACAGACCTCAAAAAACACTTCTCCATCATTCTACTATTCACACTTTCTTTTTCTAATAGAACTATGTACCATTGTTTTTAATATAATCTTGTGTCGAGAGTATATATTTCTAAAATAGTCATTTATGTTTCGCATAAGCTCAAAGAGGGGTACTTACTTATGAGAGATATCTTTCAACTAATACGTTGTAGGAGTACTTTAATTATGTGAGCTATAGTGTGAAATGCTTACTAGAACGAGTACAAAAGGTGTTTGATAACATTACAGGCCACACGCCCAGTGTAGCGTGCATTGTAGGAGCATTACATCAATTTAACAACTACGGAGGAGTAGCCTAGGTAGAGATAACATGCAAAGGAAATAGTTCAACAGATAGTACAACACAACTACGGAAAGGGAGTAGCCTAGGTAGAGATAAACATGCAAATGAAATAGTTCAACAGATACAAATCTTGCATTACAACACGAGTATTACATAAAGTACATCAGCCCTTCTTTCTGGACCTGTGACGCGAAGGCAGGTTCCATTGCCGGGCGTTGGCGAAGCTTGGGATGAGCCACAACGGAACCTGCCGCCATGTCCATCTAATGTTGGTTTGGAAACCAACAGTACAGTCTTCAGAATTCAAACTGAAGCGGCAAATTTCTGGAGAAGGAGGATATGCAAGGCCTACTGCATGGTGCGATGTGTAAACAGAGTTGCTTCTCGCCATATTTGGACGGTCATGTTCTGCCCCGTCTTCTACTGGAATGATAATCGGATAGTTCACTCCAAGGAAGAGAGAATATGATCCAAGGGAAATAATCCTCCTCCATGGCCTCGGTGGCATCAACTGACTGGTGTCCATGCTGTACACCTCGCAGCCAAGTAAACCCTTACCATACCCGCGAATAGTGCGACCATGACGACCCTCAGAGGTAGCAGCAGCAGGTAAAATCCGAACCAGTCCAGTATAATCCCGCCCGTCAGTAACGCCCCAGGTATGGACCAGAAAAAGTCTAGAACCATCAGGAGATCGTGCTAACCACCAGGAGCCAAGATTGTACCGACCTTGTTCATCAAGTTCTGGCGGAATAGGTGCCGTGCTGATCAACAAAGGACCTTGCAAAGGAAAGCACAGCTTGAAGTCAGTTCAGCAAAACTTGATTAGTTCATTACATACATGAATAATGATGTAGCTAAAATACTGCCTCCGATCCAAATTAATTGACTCAACTGGATGTGTCTAGCTAGATATGCACAAATTAATTGACTCAAGTTTGTCTAGCTAGATGCACTGGCTAGACAAAGCTGAGTCAATTTGATTTGGATCGGAGGGAGTACTTTATTTTGACTCAAAGGCATATCGCTGCTGATTTTGATTGAATATAGAGGGGGAAAGGTACAGGCATGACACGAAAACTGCACAACAAAAAGAAAAAGGCTAAAGCTAAATCTGAAACTAGCAGGTAATAGCGAAAACACATCATATGAGATGAGAAAAATTACCCCAAGAAAGTTGATTCCATGCATAAACTTCGCCTGTCTGAGTTACAGCAAATACAATACCCTTGTGGATGATTGCATCGGAGTAGCCGTACGCTAAGAACTGGTTGTCAAGAACTGTCCATCTGCTAGAAGCACAGTGAAGGACTGCAATTGCCGCGTTGAAGATGGCAAGAACAGAGAAACTAGTATAATTTGAAGCAGCTGTTGGAACTCGGCAAATAGCTATCTTCAGCAGTTGAAGATGTTGATCATTAGACTCGAACACAAGTTTATCCGGGGTGGATTTAAACTCACTTATTGGTGGTAGAGGAATCCGGCGACCAGTGTACACATTGACAAGCTCCCAATTCCAGGGGAAGCCAAGAAGGGCGATCCAATCTCCATTCGCGCCTGCCCACATGCCCGTACCACCATCTGGAATCACGGCATCGGAAGAGATCCTGTCCAGCGGCGTCAGTTGGCACAAGGTACCCTTGCGATCTTTTGCATCATGCTGCTTGTCCTTCTGCGCACCCTCCTGCTTGAACTTGTGGACGCGGTAGAAGGGATTGTGCGCGGGCGGTACCTCAGTTTGGTGAGTATGAAGAACACAGGGCATGCCAAACGGCTGAGATGCAGGCAGAGCTACACTTTGTGTTGCTGAATCATGATAAAACTTGCATGAACCGACGAGGCTCGCGGCGGTGATGACATCGCATCGGGATGCGATTTCTTCAAGGGGGCCATCAGGAAACACCCAAGAACTGCCACTCTCATTGATCGATCTCGCCATTGGAAGGATGCGGTCAAGTGGGTGTGGGGGTGTGGTAGTGGGACGCTGGCGTTTGGGTATGAGGTATTGGAGGACAGTGCGAGCGGCAGCTGGTAGAGCGATATGGATAAAAGTCAACAACTCCTACTAGTACCATCAAACAGGTGGCTCGAGATGATCCGAAAAAGGCATGGCGGCGGTGGTGCAGGGGCTGCTGGTGTAGGCGGGGTCGCCAGAGAAGATGGAGATGAAGAAGACGGAGAAGCAGGCAAAAAAAACAATTTGAATTGAAATCAATAATACGAGTACTACGGGCGTGCCTTCTCTCTCTGGTCTCTGCTGCACTACTGCACCTGGCGTGAAGGCGTGTGACCCGAGAAGAAGCTAATGTACTGTATACTGTCCTTGCACGCCGTGGAGCTGTATTTTGTCTCATCAAATCAGCTCTGGACAGTTTCAGCAGAGAAAAGATCCTTTGCCATCATCATGATATATTACCACGGGCCCACGGCAGTGCACATTCATCTTGGAGGCCTCTTCATCTTGTACTACCATATACTCTACTGCTCTATATGTTGCACAAACCACCACTTGGACATTTTTTTTGCAGTTTCCACCATGTGGTGGTCTAATATGTTGCAAATTTCACCACTTGGTTATCTAATCAGCTAGTTAGTCATGTTGATAGCAAAATCGACAAGTGGGTTCAACATGTCAATGCTCCAATTAATGTTTTAGAAAAAATAAATTTTTCAAAATTCGTACTTCTTTTATTTAGCTATTTAAAAATGCTTATTCATTTATTTCAACAAATATTGTGCGGTCTTGAATTTTTTTCAAACAAATATTATGGCATCGGGTTCGGGACTCCTGAAAAGGACTGGCCGTGGTACGGGAACCCGAAATGATGCCCACAACATGGTCGAAAGTGGCAAGGAACCCATCGAGGTGGATGAACTCGGGAAACCTTGGTAGAGGTAGGGATCTTGAGGAGGCCATTAGGGTTAGCCTACCCCCCAATAAGCGTATGAACGAAAAAAATTCACATAAGTAGTAGCTATTATTAAAATTTCACAAATATTACGCGCTTTTGAATATTTCAAAAGTATTGTGGCGTCACGCTGGCCTTGCCCGAATTTTACCTTTCATGCTGGATGTCACGAGCATGATCACTCAACCAACCGGGTCCAAACATATATATACAATTGGCCTCCTCGAGCCTACACCGACCAGATTGTCGCTGAAACTGGATCATATAGTTTCTATTGGATTGATGTCCTAAGGAAATATTCCAACAACGGAAGTTGTTTGATTCGTTGTATTATATTCCTTTGGAATCTTGTTGGGCTTGTTTGGTTCGAAGAAAATTCATAGAAATTTTGTGGGATTCAAATCTCAGTGGCTCCTTTGATTCTTGAATACATGATAATTCATACTAATTCACGTGTTTTTTGTGTAGCACTACAACCAAAGAACATGCAATTCAAATTTGTGTGATTTCTCTCATATAGGATTAATTCAACATGCAATCATATTCAATTCCTACATTATTTCTATTTTAACATTATGTACACATCATGCATGCGACCCAAACAATGCGTACATGGTGGGGGGGTTGTTTCGTTGCAAAAGCAGTTGGTCACACCACAAACAAACATGCAACAATTAATCTAAATTCACGCGGTTTCCCCGCGATGCAACCAAACAATATTCGATGAAACTAAGCATGGCATAAACATATACAATACACACCATAGATTTTGGCTGCTTTGATTATTCGCAAGATTTTCAAAGTGCGGGAATATGAAAATTGTATGATTAGAGAGTGATGATCATCTCCAAATATATAGGATTGAGAAACAACGGTATTTGGATCCAATAACATTTGATTGCGTGTGAAAACCAAAAGAAATACTAGTAGTAACATACGGTTACACAATGAAGGATTTTTTGTTTTTGTATAAAAATGTATTGTCAATGAATTCTGAAAATTGCAATCCTATGAATTAAACAATCAGAAATCGTGTCAGACTAATTCCTACGTTTCGAGATTCTAGTACGGAGTATGATTTCTTTGAAGGGGCGCAGAGGGACGTGGGTAGCAATGTCTAGTCCCTGTCTTGTCTGTATACACTGTACTTACGTCAGACTAGTGTTGCTCATGAAGTCTTAATCTGGCGTACTCTGAAGCTAGATGCATCACCGTTTCCAGTCTCTGTCCTCGTTTTTTCGGCAAAATAGACAGAAATAACCCAAAGTCGAAAAGATTGGGAAAAACAAACTTTCGACATACTAGCAAGATTGGGTTATTTTTGTCCAAATTCTCGTTTTTTTCTCTTGGCTTCCCTACCCTTGAATCCATGTCACTTACGTGTGTTGCCCATGCATGCGTCATGTCCCACACTTCAGTGAGCACAAGTGACGTGATGTACGTACGCAAACTCCCAGCAATCTTCTTTGTCAAGAGAAGACGCATCAAGATTCAAGACCCGATCGCATTTCTTGCTTTCAGCCTGGGGTCCTCCATGTAAAAGTTAGGGATTTAGATGTAATTTCATGTTTATTTTGTGTGCTGTTGTAAACTGTTGATTTTTTATGTCCATTTGAATCTTGGTCAAATCCTAGGTTTGACCTAGATTTAAACAAGTTTAAAATATGAAAATGAAAAAGTAAGCCTGGATCCTCCTTAGTCAATCCAAAATGAAGCTTTTGGGAGGTTTTTGAAATTTCCATGTTTGAAACCCAAAACCACTTCTTTTCATGCTAGACTTCATAAGACATAGTTTAGGGATAGGGGTAGATACATGATTTGTCTGGTTTCAGTATGTCTAGAGCTTGTTTATCCACTTGAATGCTTACTATATGACATAAGAAGACTATGTGCTATGGTTTTTCATTTATCTATTTTTTTGAATTTTATGCCCATTTGAATCTTGGTCAAATCCCAGGTTTGACGAGGTTTTAAACAAGTTTAAAACTTGAAAATGAAAAGGTGTAAGCATGGATCCTTCGTAGTCACTCTAAAATGAAGCTTTATTTTGGGAGGTTCTCGAAATTTCCATGCATGCTTGAAACTCAAAACCACTTTTCTTCAAGCTTGACTTCATAAGACAAAGTTTAATTAGGGTTAGGGGTAGATACACGATTTTTCTGGTTTGAATATGTCTAGACCTTGTTTATCAACTTGAATGTTTACTATATGACATAATTAAGAAGGCTATGTACGTGCTTTGGTTTTTCATTCTTTAATTAGATTTTTGTCTGAATTTTTATGCCCATTTGAATCTTGGTCAAATCCTAGGTTTGACCAAGATTTAAATAAGTTTAAAACATGAAAATGAAAAGATAAGCATCGATCCTTCTTACTCGCTCTAAAATGAAGCTTTTGGTTTTTTGAAATTTCCATGTTTGAAACCCAAAACCACTTCTCTTCATGCTTGACTTCATAAGACGAAGTTTAGGGTCGATAGGGGGTAGATACATGATTTGTCTGGTTTGAATATGTCTAGACCTTGTTTATGAACTTGAATGCTTACTATATGACATAAGAAGACTATGTGCTTTGGTTTTTTTATTTTTTATTTTATGCCCATTTTAATATTGGTCAAATCCTAAGTTTGACCAAGATTTAAACAAGTTTAAAACATGAAAATGAAAAGGTAAGCCTGGATCCTTCTTAGTCACTCTAAAATGAAGCTTTTGGGAGGTTTTTGAAATTTCCATGTTTGAAACCAAAAACCACTTCTCTTCATGCTTGACTTCATAAGACAGAGTTTAGGGTTAGGGGTAGATACATGATTTGTCTTATTTGAATATGTATAGACCTTGTTTGTCAACTTTTGAATGCTCTTACTATATATATATGTGACATAAGAAGACTATGTGCTTTTGTTTTTCATTTTTCTGATTTTTTAAATTTTATGCCCATTTAAATCTTGGTCAAATCCTGGTTTGACAATGATTTTAACAAGTTTAAAATATGAAAATGAAAAGGTAAGCATTGATCATTCTTAGTCACTCTAAAATGAAGCTTTTGGTAGGTTTTTGAAATTTCCATATTTGAAACCCAAAACCACTTCTCTTCATGCTTGACTACATAAGACAAAGTTTAGGGTTAGGGGGTAGATACATGATTTTTCTTGTTTGAATATGTCTAGACCTTGTTTATCAACTTTAATGCTACTATATGACATAAGAAAACTATGTGCTTTGGTTTTTCATTTTTCTGATATTTTTTGGAATTTTGATGCACATTTGAATCTTGGTCAAATCCTAGCTAGGTTTGACCAAGATTTAAACAAGTATATATAGAACATGAAAATGAAAAGGGAAGCATGTATCCTTCTTAATTAGTCACCCTAAAATGAAGTTTTTGGAAGGTTTTTGAAATTTCCATGCATGTTTGAAACCTAAAACCACTTATCTTCATGCTTGACTTCGTCATAAGACGAGTTTAGGGGTTTTAGGGGGTAGATACATGATTTGTCTAGCTAGTTTGAATATGTCTAGACCTTGATTATCAACTTTAATGCTTACTATATGACATATAAGAAGACTATGTGCGCTTTGGTTTTTCATTTTTCGGTTTTTTTATTTTATGCCCATTTGAATCTTGGTCAAATCCTAGATTTGACCAAGATTTAAACAAGTTTAAAACATGGAAATGAAAAGGTAAGCATCGATCCTTCTTAGTCGCTCTAAAATGAAGCTGAATTTTGGGAGGTTTTTGAAATTTCCATGTTTTGAAACCCAAAACCACTTCTCTTCATGCTTGACTTCATAAGACGAAGTTTAGGGTCGATAGGGGTAGATACATGATTTGTCTTGTTTGAATATGTCTAGACCTTGTTTATCAACTTGAATGCTTACTAGCTATATGACATAAGAGGACTATGTGCATTGGTATTTCATTTTTTGATTTTTATGCCCATTTGAGAATCTTGGTAAAATCCTAGGTTTGTTGAGCAAGATTTAAACAAGTTTAACATGTGAAAATGATAAGGTAATTAAGTCTGGATCTTTTTTGAAACCCAAAACCACTTCTCTTCATGCTTGACTTCATAAGACGAAGTTTAGGGTCGATAGGGGGTAGATACATGATTTGTCTTGTTTGAATATGTCTAGACCATGTTTATCAACTTGAATGCTTACTATATGACATAAGAAGGCTATGTGCTTTGGTCTTTCATTCTTTCGATTTTTTTCTGAATTTTTATGCCCATTTGAATCTTGGTCAAATCCTAGGTTTGACCAAGATTTAAACAAGTTTAAAACATGACAATGAAAAGGTAATTAATCATGGATCCTTCTTAATTAACCAGCCAGTCTAATTAAAATGAAGCTTTTTGGGAGGTTTTTGAAATTTCCATGTTTGAAACCCAAAACCACACTTCTCTGCTTCATGCTTGACTTCATATATAATTAAGACAAAGTTTAGGGTTAGGGGGTACATGATTTGTCTGGTTTGAATATGTCTAGACCTTGTTTATGAACTTTTGAATGCTTACTATATATATGTATGTGACATAAGAAAACTATGTGCTTTGGTTTTTCATTTTTCTGATTTTTTTGGAATTTTGATGCACATTTGAATCTTGGTCAAATCCTAGGTTTGACCAAGATTTAAACAAGTATAGAACATGGAAATGAAAATGGAAGCCTGTATCCTTCTTAGTCACCCTAAAATGAAGTTTTTGGGAGGTTTTTGAAATTTCCATGTTTGAAACCCAAAACCACTTCTCTTCATTCTTGACTTCTTAAGACATAGTTTAGGGGTTAGCGGGTAGATACATGATTAGTATGGTTTGAATATGTCTAGACCTTGTTTATCAACTTTAATGCTTACTACATGACATAAGAAGACTATGTGCTTTGGTTTTTCATTTTTCTGTTTTTTTTTTGAATTTTCTGCCAATTTTGTTTGACCAAGATTTAGACAAGTTTTACACGTGAAAACGAATAAGTAAGCCTGGATCCTTCTTAGTCACTCCAAAATGTACCAATTGATAGGTGCGTTAACTTTGCTTCATGGAAAAAATAATGTCATGTAAATGAGTTAACTTGGATTTCCTACCCTTGAATCCATAGGAAACTTTGTTCTAATGCACTATAATAATCAACCGAGTTTTTACACCAACAGGTCTGTCACTTACGTGTGGTGCCCATGCGTGAGGTCCCACACTTCAGTGAGCACAAGTCACGTGCAATAGGTACGCAAACTCCCAGCCATTTTCTTTGTCAAGAAAGACGCATCGGGATGCGTATTGGAGTCTGTGGGTCCTTCTGGATCCTTCGGTCGTCCCTCTAAAAAAAAAATCTCTCTCATTCTCGGCCTCGCTCGACTCGCTCGCTCGCTGCACCTCCTGCTCACTGACAAACCCTGCACAAAAGTCAACATCATCACCCGAAAAGGGGAGACACCATAATTCTCTCCCTTCTTCTCTCCTTCCGAGTGATCCCTCTTCCTCCGAGTTTCACTCGACGGGCAAACACACATGTGTTGCATAGTAATAATAAAAAAGGTAGAAAAATCGACCTACGAATCTATAATTAAATAGGTTAAACTAGGGTTTTGCCCAGTACTACAGATCAAGGTTCAAAAAATCCAACTACGGGGTTCGAACAACCCCATTTCTAATCCAAGATTTTTTTCATCCAATGGCCTCAAACTATAGGCCGGGTTAGCATCTAGTGCAGTATGTGTGAGAATGTATGCACTATGTGTGCTATAACTTGTGTGTCTTTCAAATTTGAACCAAATTTGAATAAGTTTGAAATATTTGAAATGGGGCTTTTGGCTTAAACGTTTGAAACCCAAAACGACTTCTCCTCATGCTAGACTTCATAAGACCGAGTTTAGGGTCGATAGGGGGTAGATACATGATTTGTCTGGTTTGAATATGTATAAACCTTGTTTATCAACTTGAATGCTTACTATATGACATAAGAAGACCATGTGCTTTTGTTTTCATTTTTCTATTTTTAAGAATTTTATGCACATTTGATTCTGGTCAAATCCTAGGTTCAACCAAGATTTAAACAAGTTTCAAGCATGAAAATGAAAACGGAATCCAACATCCTTCTTAATTAGTCACTCTAAAATATATGAAGCTTTTGGGACGTACTTGAAATTTCCATGTTTGAAACCCAAAACCAATTCTCTTCATGATTGACTTCATAAGACAGAGTTTAGGGTAGGGGTAGATATACACATGATTTTTCTGGTTTGAATATGTCTAGACCTTGTTTATCAACTTGAGTGTTTACTATATGACATAATTAAGAAGGCTATGTGCTTTGGTTTTTCATTCTTTAGATTTTTTGTCTGAATAATTTTTATGCCCATTTGAATCTTGGTCAAAGATCCTAGGTTTGTTGAGCAAGATTTAAACAAGTTTAACATGTGAAAATGATAAGGTAATTAAGTCTGGATCTTTCTCTTAGTAACTCTAAAATGAAGCTTTTGGGAGGTTCTTGAATTTACCATGTTTGAAACCCAAAACCACCGTACTTCTTTTCATGCTTGACTTCATAAGACAGAGTTTAGGGTTAGGGGTAGATACATGATTTTTCTGGTTTGAATATGTCTAGACCATGTTTATCAACTTGAATGCTTACTATATGACATAAGAAGGCTATGTGCTTTGGTTTTTCATTCTTTCGATTTTTTTCTGAATTTTTATGCCCATTTGAATCTTGGTCAAATCCTAGGTTCGACCAAGATTTAAACAAGTTTAAAACATGACAATGAAAAGGTAATTAATCATGGATCCTTCTTAATTAACCAGCCAGTCTAATTAAAATGAAGCTTTTTGGGAGGTTTTTGAAATTTCCATGTTTGAAACCCAAAACCACACTTCTCTGCTTCATGCTTGACTTCATATATAATTAAGACAAAGTTTAGGGTTAGGGGTACATGATTTGTCTGGTTTGAATATGTCTAGACCTTGTTTATGAACTTGAATGCTTACTATATGACATAAGAAGACTATGTGCTTTGGTTTTTTATTTTATTTATTTTTTATTTTATGCCCATTTGAATATTGGTTAAATCCTAGGTTTGAACAAGATTTAAACAAGTTTAAAACATGAAAATGAAAAGGTAAGCCTGGATCCTTCTTAACTAGTCACTCTAAAATGAAGCTTTAATTTTGGGAGGTTTTTGAAATTTCCATGTTTGAAACCCAAAACCACTTCTCTTCATGCTTGACTTCATAAGACGAAGTTTAGGGTCGATAGGGGGTAGATACATGATTTGTCTGGTTTGAATATGTCTAGACCATGTTCATCAAATCCTAGGTTTGACCAAGATTTAAACAAGTTTAAAACATGAAAATGAAAAGGGAAGCATGTGTCCTTAGTCACTCTAAAATGAAGTTTTTGGGAGGTTTTTGAAATTTCCATGTTTGAAACCCAAAACCACTTCTCTTCATGCTTGACTTCATAAGACATAGTTTAGGGGTTAGGGGGTAGATACATGATTTGTATGGTTTGAATATGTCTAGACCATGTTTATCAACTTTAATGCTTACTATATGACATAAGAAGACTATGTGCTTTGGTTTTTCATTTTTCTGATTTTTTTTTAGAATTTTGATGCACATTTGAATCTTGGTCAAATCCTAGGTTTGATCAAGATTTAAACAAGTATATATAGAACATGAAAATGAAAAGGAAGCCTGTATCCTTCTTAGTCACCCTAAAATGAAGTTTTTGGGAGGTTTTTGAAATTTCCATGTTTGAAACCCAAAACCACTTATCTTCATGCTTGAGCAAGATTTGACCAAGATTTAAACAAGTTTAAATCATGAAAATGGAAAGGTAAGCCTGGATCCTTCTTAGTCGCTCTAAAATGAAGCTTTTGGGATGTTCTTGAAATTTCCATGTTTGAAACCCGGCCAAAACGACTTTTCTTCATGCTAGACTTCATAAGATCGACACGGGGTACATATATACATGATTTGTCTGGTTTGGATATATCTAGACCTTGTTTATCAACTTGAATGCTTACGATATGACATAAGAACACTATGTGCTTTTTGTTTTTCATTTTTTGTGCCTATTTGTATCTTGGTCAAATCCTAGGTTTGACCAAGATTTAAACAAGTTTAAAACATGAAAATGAAAAGGGAAACATGTATCCTTCTTAGTCACTCTAAAATGAAGTTTTTGGGAGGTTTTTGAAATTTCCATGTTTGAAACCTAAAACCACTTCTCTTCATGCTTGACTTCATAAGACAGAGTTTAGGGTTAGAGGGGTAGATACATGATTTGTCTTATTTGAATATGTCTAGCTAGACCTTGTTTATCAACTTTTGAATGCTTACTATATATATATGTGACATAAGAAGACTATGTGCTTTTGTTTTTCATTTTTCCGATTTTTTAATTTTATGCCAATTTAAATCTTGGTCAAATCCTAGGTTTGACAATGATTTAAACAAGTTTCGAATATGAAAATGAAAAGGCAAGCATGGATCCTTCTTAGTCACTCTAAAATGAAGCTTTTGATAGGTTTTTGAAATTTCCATATTTGAAACCCAAAACCACTTCTCTTCATGCTTGACTACATAAGACAAAGTTTAGGGTTAGGGGGTAGATACATGATTTTTCTTGTTTGAATATGTCTAGACCCTTGTTTATCAACTTTAATGCTTACTATATGACATAAGAAAACTATGTGCTTTGGTTTTTCATTTTTCTGATTTTTTTGGAATTTTGATGCACATTTGAATCATGGTCAAATCCTAGGTTTGACCAAGATTTAAACAAGTATAGAACATGAAAATGAAAAGGGAAGCCTGTATCCTTCTTAGTCACCCTAAAATGAAGTTTTTGGGAGGTTTTCAAAATTTCCATGTTTGAAACCCAAAACCACTTAATCTTCATGCTTGACTTCGTCATAAGATAGAGTTTAGGGGTTAGGGGTAGATACATGATTAGTATGGTTTGAATATGTCTAGACCTTGTTTATCAACTTTAATGCTTACTACATGACATAAGAAGACTATGTGCTTTGGTTTTTCATTTTTCTGTTTTTTTTTTGAATTTTCTGCCAATTTTGTTTGACCAAGATTTAGACAAGTTTTACACGTGAAAACGAATAAGTAAGCCTGGATCCTTCTTAGTCACTCCAAAATGTACCAATTGATAGGTGCGTTAACTTTGCTTCATGGAAAAAATAATGTCATGTAAATGAGTTAACTTGGATTTCCTACCCTTGAATCCATAGGAAACTTTGTTCTAATGCACTATAATAATCAACCGAGTTTTTACACCAACAGGTCTGTCACTTACGTGTGGTGCCCATGCGTGAGGTCCCACACTTCAGTGAGCACAAGTCACGTGCAATAGGTACGCAAACTCCCAGCCATTTTCTTTGTCAAGAGAAGACGCATCAGGATGCGTATTGGAAGTCTGTGGGTCTTTCTGGATCCTTCGGTCGTCCCTCTAAAAAAAAAATCTCTCTCATTCTCGGCCTCGCTCGACTCGCTCGCTCGCACCTCCTGCTCACTGACAAACCCTGCACAAAAGTCAACATCATCACCCGAAAAAGGGGAGACACCATAATTCTCTCCCTTCTTCTCTCCTTCCGAGTGATCCCTCTTCCTCCGAGTTTCACTCGACGGGCAAACACACATGTGCTGCATAGTAATAATAAAAAGGTAGAAAAATCGACCTACGAATCTATAATTAAATAGGTTAAACTAGGGTTTTGCCCAGTACTACAGATCAAGGTTCAAAAAATCCAACTACGGGGTTCGAACAACCCCATTTCTAATCCAAGATTTTTTCGACCTCATCCAATGGCCTCAAACTATAGGCCGGGTTAGCATCTAGTGCAGTATGTGTGAGAATGTATGCACTATGTGTGCTATAACTTGTGTGTCTTTAAAATTTGAACCAAATTTGAATAAGTTTGAAATATTTGAAATGGGGCTTTTGGCTTAAACGTTTGAAACCCAAAACGACTTCTCCTCATGCTAGACTTCATAAGACCGAGTTTAGGGTTAGGGGGTAGATACATGATTTGTCTGGTTTGAATATGTCTAAACCTTGTTTATCAACTTGAATGCTTACTATATGACATAAGAAGACCATGTGCTTTTGTTTTTCATTTTTCTATTTTTTAAGAATTTTATGCACATTTGATTCTGGTCAAATCCTAGGTTCAACCAAGATTTAAACAAGTTTCAAGCATGAAAATGAAAACGTAATCCAAGATCCTTCTTAATTAGTCACTCTAAAATATATGAAGCTTTTGGGACGTACTTGAAATTTCCATGTTTGAAACCCAAAACCAATTCTCTTCATGATTGACTTCATAAGACAGAGTTTAGGGGTAGGGGTAGATATACACATGATTTTTCTGGTTTGAATATGTCTAGACCTTGTTTATCAACTTGAGTGTTTACTATATGACATAATTAAGAAGGCTATGTGCTTTGGTTTTTCATTCTTTAGATTTTTTGTCTGAATAATTTTTATGCCCATTTGAATCTTGGTCAAATCCTAGGTTTGACCAAGATTTAAATAAGTTTAAAACATGGAAATGAAAAGGTAAAAGCATCGATCCTTCTTAGTCGCTCTAAAATGAAGCTGAATTTTGGGAGGTTTTTGAAATTTCCATGTTTGAAACCTAAAACCACTTATCTTCATGCTTGACTTCGTCATAAGACAGAGTTTAGGGGTTTTAATTAGGGGGTAGATACATGATTTGTCTAGCTAGTTTGAATATGTCTAGACCTTGTTTATCAACTTGAATGCTTACTAGCTATATGACATAAGAGGACTATGTGCATTGGTATTTCATTTTTTGATTTTTATGCCCATTTGAGAATCTTGGTAAAATCCTAGGTTTGTTGAGCAAGATTTAAACAAGTTTAACATGTGAAAATGATAAGGTAATTAAGTCTGGATCTTTCTCTTAGTAACTCTAAAATGAAGCTTTTGGGAGGTTCTTGAATTTACCATGTTTGAAACCCAAAACCACCGTACTTCTTTTCATGCTTGACTTCATAAGACAGAGTTTAGGGTTAGGGGTAGATACATGATTTTTCTGGTTTGAATATGTCTAGACCATGTTTATCAACTTGAATGCTTACTATATGACATAAGAAGGCTATGTGCTTTGGTTTTTCATTCTTTCGATTTTTTCTGAATTTTTATGCCCATTTGAATCTTGGTCAAATCCTAGGTTCGACCAAGATTTAAACAAGTTTAAAACATGACAATGAAAAGGTAATTAATCATGGATCCTTCTTAATTAACCAGCCAGTCTAATTAAAATGAAGCTTTTTGGGAGGTTTTTGAAATTTCCATGTTTGAAACCCAAAACCACACTTCTCTGCTTCATGCTTGACTTCATATATAATTAAGACAAAGTTTAGGGTTAGGGGTACATGATTTGTCTGGTTTGAATATGTCTAGACCTTGTTTATGAACTTGAATGCTTACTATATGACATAAGAAGACTATGTGCTTTGGTTTTTTATTTTATTTATTTTTTATTTTATGCCCATTTGAATATTGGTTAAATCCTAGGTTTGAACAAGATTTAAACAAGTTTAAAACATGAAAATGAAAAGGTAAGCCTGGATCCTTCTTAACTAGTCACTCTAAAATGAAGCTTTAATTTTGGGAGGTTTTTGAAATTTCCATGTTTGAAACCCAAAACCACTTCTCTTCATGCTTGACTTCATAAGACGAAGTTTAGGGTCGATAGGGGGTAGATACATGATTTGTCTGGTTTGAATATGTCTAGACCATGTTCATCAAATCCTAGGTTTGACCAAGATTTAAACAAGTTTAAAACATGAAAATGAAAAGGGAAGCATGTGTCCTTCTTAGTCACTCTAAAATGAAGTTTTTGGGCAGTTTTTGAAATTTCCATGTTTGAAACCCAAAACCACTTCTCTTCATGCTTGACTTCATAAGACATAGTTTAGGGGTTAGGGGTAGATACATGATTTGTATGGTTTGAATATGTCTAGACCATGTTTATCAACTTTAATGCTTACTATATGACATAAGAAGACTATGTGCTTTGGTTTTTCATTTTTCTGATTTTTTTAGAATTTTGATGCACATTTGAATCTTAGTCAAATCCTAGGTTTGACCAAGATTTAAACAAGTATATATAGAACATGAAAATGAAAAGGGAAGCTGTATCCTTCTTAGTCACCCTAAAATGAAGTTTTTAAAATTTCCATGTTTGAAACCCAAAACCACTTATCTTCATGCTTGAGCAAGATTTGACCAAGATTTAAACAAGTTTAAATCATGAAAATGGAAAGGTAAGCCTGGATCCTTCTTAGTCGCTCTAAAATGAAGCTTTTGGGATGTTCTTGAAATTTCCATGTTTGAAACCCGGCCAAAACGACTTTTCTTCATGCTAGACTTCATAAGATCGACACGGGGTACATATATACATGATTTGTCTGGTTTGGATATATCTAGACCTTGTTTATCAACTTGAATGCTTACGATATGACATAAGAACACTATGTGCTTTTTGTTTTTCATTTTTTGTGCCTATTTGTATCTTGGTCAAATCCTAGGTTTGACCAAGATTTAAACAAGTTTAAAACATGAAAATGAAAAGGGAAACATGTATCCTTCTTAGTCACTCTAAAATGAAGTTTTTGGGAGGTTTTTGAAATTTCCATGTTTGAAACCTAAAACCACTTCTCTTCATGCTTGACTTCATAAGACAGAGTTTAGGGTTAGAGGGGTAGATACATGATTTGTCTTATTTGAATATGTCTAGCTAGACCTTGTTTATCAACTTTTGAATGCTTACTATATATATATGTGACATAAGAAGACTATGTGCTTTTGTTTTTCATTTTTCCGATTTTTTAATTTTATGCCAATTTAAATCTTGGTCAAATCCTAGGTTTGACAATGATTTAAACAAGTTTCGAATATGAAAATGAAAAGGCAAGCATGGATCCTTCTTAGTCACTCTAAAATGAAGCTTTTGATAGGTTTTTGAAATTTCCATATTTGAAACCCAAAACCACTTCTCTTCATGCTTGACTACATAAGACAAAGTTTAGGGTTAGGGGGTAGATACATGATTTTTCTTGTTTGAATATGTCTAGACCCTTGTTTATCAACTTTAATGCTTACTATATGACATAAGAAAACTATGTGCTTTGGTTTTTCATTTTTCTGATTTTTTTGGAATTTTGATGCACATTTGAATCATGGTCAAATCCTAGGTTTGACCAAGATTTAAACAAGTATAGAACATGAAAATGAAAAGGGAAGCCTGTATCCTTCTTAGTCACCCTAAAATGAAGTTTTTGGGAGGTTTTCAAAATTTCCATGTTTGAAACCCAAAACCACTTAATCTTCATGCTTGACTTCGTCATAAGATAGAGTTTAGGGGTTAGGGGGTAGATACATGATTAGTATGGTTTGAATATGTCTAGACCTTGTTTATCAACTTTAATGCTTACTAGCTACATGACATAAGAAGACTATGTGCTTTGGTTTTTCATTTTCTGTTTTTTTTTGAATTTTCTGCCAATTTTGTTTGACCAAGATTTAGACAAGTTTTACACGTGAAAACGAATAAGTAAGCCTGGATCCTTCTTAGTCACTCCAAAATGTACCAATTGATAGGTGCGTTAACTTTGCTTCATGGAAAAAATAATGTCATGTAAATGAGTTAACTTGGATTTCCTACCCTTGAATCCATAGGAAACTTTGTTCTAATGCACTATAATAATCAACCGAGTTTTTACACCAATAGGTCTGTCACTTACGTGTGGTGCCCATGCGTGAGGTCCCACACTTCAGTGAGCACAAGTCACGTGCAATAGGTACGCAAACTCCCAGCCATTTTCTTTGTCAAGAGAAAGACGCATCAGGATGCGTATTGGAAGTCTGTGGGTCCTTCTGGATCCTTCGTCGTCCCTCTAAAAAAAAAATCTCTCTCATTCTCGGCCTCGCTCGACTCGCTCGCTCGCTCGCTCGCACCTCCTGCTCACTGACAAACCACTGCACAAAAGTCAACATCATCACCAGAAAAAGGGGAGACACCATAATTCTCTCCCTTCTTCTCTCCTTCCGAGTGATCCCTCTTCCTCCGAGTTTCACTCGACGGGCAAACACACATGTGCTGCATAGTAATAATAAAAAGGTAGAAAAATCGACCTACGAATCTATAATTAAATAGGTTAAACTAGGGTTTTGCCCAGTACTACAGATCAAGGTTCAAAAAATCCAACTACGGGGTTCGAACAACCCCATTTCTAATCCAAGATTTTTCGACCTCATCCAATGGCCTCAAACTATAGGCCGGGTTAGCATCTAGTGCAGTATGTGTGAGAATGTATGCACTATGTGTGCTATAACTTGTGTGTCTTTCAAATTTGAACCAAATTTGAATAAGTTTGAAATATTTGAAATGGGGCTTTTGGCTTAAACGTTTGAAACCCAAAACGACTTCTCCTCATGCTAGACTTCATAAGACCGAGTTTAGGGTCGATAGGGGGTAGATACATGATTTGTCTGGTTTGAATATGTATAAACCTTGTTTATCAACTTGAATGCTTACTATATGACATAAGAGGACCATGTGCTTTTGTTTTCCATTTTTCTATTTTTTTAAGAATTTTATGCACATTTGATTCTGGTCAAATCCTAGGTTCAACCAAGATTTAAACAAGTTTCAAGCATGAAAATGAAAACGGAATCCAACATCCTTCTTAATTAGTCACTCTAAAATATATGAAGCTTTTGGGACGTACTTGAAATTTCCATGTTTGAAACCCAAAACCAATTCTCTTCATGATTGACTTCATAAGACAGAGTTTAGGGGTAGGGGTAGATATACACATGATTTTTCTGGTTTGAATATGTCTAGACCTTGTTTATCAACTTGAGTGTTTACTATATGACATAATTAAGAAGGCTATGTGCTTTGGTTTTTCATTCTTTAGATTTTTTGTCTGAATAATTTTTATGCCCATTTGAATCTTGGTCAAAGATCCTAGGTTTGTTGAGCAAGATTTAAACAAGTTTAACATGTGAAAATGATAAGGTAATTAAGTCTGGATCTTTCTCTTAGTAACTCTAAAATGAAGCTTTTGGGAGGTTCTTGAATTTACCATGTTTGAAACCCAAAACCACCGTACTTCTTTTCATGCTTGACTTCATAAGACAGAGTTTAGGGTTAGGGGTAGATACATGATTTTTCTGGTTTGAATATGTCTAGACCATGTTTATCAACTTGAATGCTTACTATATGACATAAGAAGGCTATGTGCTTTGGTTTTTCATTCTTTCGATTTTTTCTGAATTTTTATGCCCATTTGAATCTTGGTCAAATCCTAGGTTCGACCAAGATTTAAACAAGTTTAAAACATGACAATGAAAAGGTAATTAATCATGGATCCTTCTTAATTAACCAGCCAGTCTAATTAAAATGAAGCTTTTTGGGAGGTTTTTGAAATTTCCATGTTTGAAACCCAAAACCACACTTCTCTGCTTCATGCTTGACTTCATATATAATTAAGACAAAGTTTAGGGTTAGGGGTACATGATTTGTCTGGTTTGAATATGTCTAGACCTTGTTTATCAACTTGAATGCTTACTATATGACATAAGAAGACTATGTGCTTTGGTTTTTTATTTTATTTATTTTTTATTTTATGCCCATTTGAATATTGGTTAAATCCTAGGTTTGAACAAGATTTAAACAAGTTTAAAACATGAAAATGAAAAGGTAAGCCTGGATCCTTCTTAACTAGTCACTCTAAAATGAAGCTTTAATTTTGGGAGGTTTTTGAAATTTCCATGTTTGAAACCCAAAACCACTTCTCTTCATGCTTGACTTCATAAGACGAAGTTTAGGGTCGATAGGGGTAGATACATGATTTGTCTGGTTTGAATATGTCTAGACCATGTTCATCAAATCCTAGGTTTGACCAAGATTTAAACAAGTTTAAAACATGAAAATGAAAAGCGAAGCATGTGTCCTTCTTAGTCACTCTAAAATGAAGTTTTTGGGCAGTTTTTGAAATTTCCATGTTTGAAACCCAAAACCACTTCTCTTCATGCTTGACTTCATAAGACATAGTTTAGGGGTTAGGGGTAGATACATGATTTGTATGGTTTGAATATGTCTAGACCATGTTTATCAACTTTAATGCTTACTATATGACATAAGAAGACTATGTGCTTTGGTTTTTCATTTTTCTGATTTTTTTTAGAATTTTGATGCACATTTGAATCTTGGTAAAATCCTAGGTTTGACCAAGATTTAAACAAGTATATATAGAACATGAAAATGAAAAGGGAAGCTGTATCCTTCTTAGTCACCCTAAAATGAAGTTTTTGGGAGGTTTTTGAAATTTCCATGTTTGAAACCCAAAACCACTTATCTTCATGCTTGAGCAAGATTTGACCAAGATTTAAACAAGTTTAAATCATGAAAATGGAAAGGTAAGCCTGGATCCTTCTTAGTCGCTCTAAAATGAAGCTTTTGGGATGTTCTTGAAATTTCCATGTTTGAAACCCGGCCAAAACGACTTTTCTTCATGCTAGACTTCATAAGATCGACACGGGGTACATATATACATGATTTGTCTGGTTTGGATATATCTAGACCTTGTTTATCAACTTGAATGCTTACGATATGACATAAGAACACTATGTGCTTTTTGTTTTTCATTTTTTGTGCCTATTTGTATCTTGGTCAAATCCTAGGTTTGACCAAGATTTAAACAAGTTTAAAACATGAAAATGAAAAGGGAAACATGTATCCTTCTTAGTCACTCTAAAATGAAGTTTTTGGGAGGTTTTTGAAATTTCCATGTTTGAAACCTAAAACCACTTCTCTTCATGCTTGACTTCATAAGACAGAGTTTAGGGTTAGAGGGGTAGATACATGATTTGTCTTATTTGAATATGTCTAGCTAGACCTTGTTTATCAACTTTTGAATGCTTAATATATATATATGTGACATAAGAAGACTATGTGCTTTTGTTTTTCATTTTTCCGATTTTTTAATTTTATGCCAATTTAAATCTTGGTCAAATCCTAGGTTTGACAATGATTTAAACAAGTTTCAAATATGAAAATGAAAAGGCAAGCATGGATCCTTCTTAGTCACTCTAAAATGAAGCTTTTGATAGGTTTTTGAAATTTCCATATTTGAAACCCAAAACCACTTCTCTTCATGCTTGACTACATAAGACAAAGTTTAGGGTTAGGGGGTAGATACATGATTTTTCTTGTTTGAATATGTCTAGACCCTTGTTTATCAACTTTAATGCTTACTATATGACATAAGAAAACTATGTGCTTTGCTTTGGTTTTTCATTTTTCTGATTTTTTTGGAATTTTGATGCACATTTGAATCATGGTCAAATCCTAGGTTTGACCAAGATTTAAACAAGTATAGAACATGAAAATGAAAAGGGAAGCCTGTATCCTTCTTAGTCACCCTAAAATGAAGTTTTTGGGAGGTTTTCAAAATTTCCATGTTTGAAACCCAAAACCACTTAATCTTCATGCTTGACTTCGTCATAAGATAGAGTTTAGGGGTTAGGGGGTAGATACATGATTTGTCTAGTTTGAATATGTCTAGACCTTGTTTACCAACTTTAATGCTTACTATATGACATATAAGAAGACTATGTGCGCTTTGGTTTTTCATTTTTTCATTTTTTTATTTTATGCCCATTTGAATCTTGGTGAAACCAAGGATTTGACCAAGATTCAAATCCGTATAAAAATTAAAAAACAAAATAAAAAAACAAGGTCTTCTTATGTTATATAGTAAGCATTCAATTAAGTTGATAAATAAGGTCTAGACATATTCAAACCAGAAAAATCATGTATCTACCCCTAACCCTAAACTTTGTCTTATGAAGTCAAGCATGAAGAGAAGTTGTTTTGGGTTTCAAACATGGAAATTTCAAAAACCCTCTCAAAGAGCTTCATTTTGGAGTGACTAAGAAGGATCCATAGGAAACTATGTACTAATACAGTATAATGATCACCCGAGTTATTAGAGCAACAAGTTTGTCACTTACGTGTGGTTCCCATGCGTGAGGTCCCACACTTCAGTGAGCACAAGTCACGTAGTCTTCTTATGTCATATAGTAAGCATTCAATTAAGTTGATAAACAAGGTCTAGACATATCAAACCAGAAAAATCATGTATCTACCCCCTATATATCCCTAAATTAACCCTGACTTATGAAGTCTAGCATGAAGAGAAGTCGTTTTGGGTTTCAAACGTTTAAGCCAAAAGCCCCATTTCAAATATTTTACACTTATTCAAATTTGGTTCAAATTTGAAAGACATACAAGTTATAGCACACATAGTGCATACATGTTCACACATACTGCACTAGATGCTAACCCTACAGTTTAGGGGCGGACCTAGGATAAATTTTTAGAGGGGGCAAACATATGATAAGTGATGCAAATATCATATTACAAGGTTTCAGAAAATTGAGCGGGGGCGGCTGCCCCCCTTGGCTATAGTCTGGATCCGCCCATGCTATAGTTTGAGGCCATTTGGATGACGTCGAAAAAAATCTTTGATTAGAAATGGGGTTGTTCGAACCCCGTAGTTGGATTTTTTTGAACCTTGATCTGTAGTACTGGGCAAAACCCTAGTTTAACCTATATTTAATTATAGATTCGTAGGTCGAATTTTCTGTAGTACCTTTTTATTATTACTATGCAGCACATATGTGTTTGCCCGTCGAGTGAAACTCGGAGGAAGAGGGATCACTCGGAAGGAGAGAAGAAGGGAGAGCATTATGGTGTCTCCCCTTTTTGGGGTGATGATGTTGACTTTTGTGCGGGGTTTGTCAGTGAGCAGGAGGTGCGAGCGACGGCAGCGAGTCGAGCGAGCCGAGAATGAGAGATTTGTTTTTTTTGTGAGAGGGACAACCGAAGGATCCTGAAGGACCCAGAGACTTCCAATACGCATCGATGCGTCTTCTCTTGACAAAGAAAATGGCTGGGAGTTTGCGTACCTATTGCACGTGACTTGTGCTCACTGAAGTGTGGGACCTCAAGCGTGGGCACCACACGTAAGTGACAGACCTGTTGGTGTAAAACTCGGTTGATTATAATAGTGCATTAGAACAAAGTTTCCTATGGATTCAAGGGTAGGAAATCCAAGTTAACTCATTTACATGACATTATTTTTTCCATGAAGCAAAGTTAACACATCTATCAATTGGTACATTTTGGAGTGACTAAGAAGGATCCATGCTTACCTTTTCGTTTTCACGTGTTAAACTTGTTTAAATCTTGGTCAAACCTAGGATTTGACAGAGATTCAAATGGGCGGAAAATTCAAAAAAAAAACAGAAAAATGAAAAACCAAAGCACATACGTAGTTTTCTTATGTCATATAGTAAGCATTCAAGTTGATAAACAAGGTCTAGACATATTCAAAACATACAAATCATGTATGTACCCCTAACCCTAAACTATGTCTTATGAAGTCAAGCATGAAGAGAAGTGGTTTTGGGTTTCAAACATGGAAATTTCAAAAACCTCCCAAAAACTTCATTTAGAGTGACTAAGAAGGATAAATGCTTCCCTTTTCATTTTCATGTTTTAAACTTGTTTAAATCTTGGTAAAACCTAGGATCTGACCAAGATTCAAATGGGCATCAAAAATAGAAAAAATCAGAAAAATGAAAAACCAAAGCACATAGTCTTCTTATGTCATATAGTAAGCATTAAAGTTGATAAACAAGGTCTAGACGTATTCAAACCAGACAAATCATGTATCTACCCCTAACCCTAAACTCTGTCTTATGAAGTCAAGTATGAAGAGAAGTTGTTTTGGGTTTCAAACATGGAAATTTCAAAAACCCTCTCAAAGAACTTCATTTTGGAGTGACTAAGAAGGATCCATAGGAAACTATGTACTAATACAGTATAATGATCACCCGAGTTATTAGAGCAACAAGTCTGTCACTTACGTACGTGTGGTTCCCATGCGTGAGGTCCCACACTTCAGTGAGCACAAGTCACGTAGTCTTCTTATGTCATATAGTAAGCATTCAATTAAGTTGGTAAACAAGGTCTAGACATATCAAACCAGAAAAATCATGTATCTACCCCCTATATATCCCTAAATTAACCCTGACTTATGAAGTCAAGCATGAAGAGAAGAAGTGGTTTTTGGTTTCAAACATGGAAATTTCAAAAACCCTCCCAAGAGCTTCATTTTGGAGTGACTAGTTAAGACGCATACATGCTTACTTTTTCATATTCATGTTTTAAACTTGTTCAAATCTTGGTCAACAAACCTACGATTTGACGAAGATTCAAATGGGTATAAAAAAATTAAAACCAAGGTCTGCTCATGTCATATAGTAAGCATTCAATTAAATTGATAAACAAGGTCTAGACATATTCAAACTAGTAGGAAAATCATGTATCTCTACCCCCTAACCCTAAACTATGTCTTATGAAGTCAAGCATGCATGAAGAAAAGTGGTTTTTGGTTTTCAAGCATGGAAATTTCAAAAACCCTCCCAAGAGCTACATATTGGAGTGACTAAGAAGGATAGATGCTTAATTTTTCATATTCATGTTTTAAACTTGATTAAATCATGGTCAAACCTAGGAATTTGACCAAGATTCAAATGGGCATAAAAATTCAAAAAAATGAAAAACCAATGCACATAGTCATCTTATGTCATCTAGTAAGCATTCAATTAAGTTGATAAACAATGTCTAGACATATTCAAACCAGAAAATTCATGTATCAAGCTAACCCTAACCCCAAACTCTGTCTTATGAAGTCAAGGCATGAAGAGAAGTACGTGGTTATTTGGTTTCAAACATGGAAATTTCAAAAACCCTCTCAAGAGCTTCATTTTGGAGTGACTACGAATGATACACGCTTAATTTTTCATATATATTCATGTTTTAAACTTGTTTAAATCATGGTCAAACCTAGGATTTGGCCAATATTCAAATGGACAAAATTTTAAAAAAAATCAAGGCACATAGTCTTCTTATGTCATATAGTAAGCATTCAATTAAGTTGATAAACAAGGTCTAGACATATTCAAACGAGAGAAATCATGTATCTACCCCCTAACACTAAACTTTGTCTCATGAAGTCAAGCACATGCATGAAGATATGTGGTTTTTGGTTTCAAACATGGAAATTTCAAAAACCCTCCCAAGAGCTTCATTTGAAGTGATTAATTAAGAAGCATACATGCATGCTTACTTTTTCATATTCATGTTTTAAACTTATTCAAATCTTGGTGAAACCTAGGATTTGACCAAGATTCAAATGGGTATAAAAATTTAAAAAAAACAAAAAAGGTCTTCTTATATATGTTATATAGTAGGCATTCAATTAAGTTGATAAACAAGGTCTAGACATATTCAAACAAGAAAAATCAAGCATGTACCCCTAACCCTAATATAAACTATGTTTCATGAAGTAAGCATGAAGATTTGTGGTTTTTGGTTTCGAACATGGAAATTCAAAAACCCTCCCAAGAGCTTCATTTTGAAGTGACTAAGAAGCATACATGCTTACTTTTTCATATTCATGTTTTTAACTTATTCAAATCTTGGTGGAACCAAGGATTTGACCAAGATTCAAATGGGTATAAAAGTTCAAAAAAAAGGTCTTCTTATATGTCTAGACCTTGTTTGTCAACTTTAATGCTTACTATATGACATAAGAAAACTATGTGCTTTGGTTTTTCATTTTTCTGATTTTTTTATTTTGATGCCCATTTGAATCTTGTCAAATCCTAGATTTGACCAAGATAATTTAAACAAGTTTAAAGCATGAAAATGAAAAGGGAAGCATGTATCCATCTTAGTCACTCTAAAATGAAGCTTCTGGGAGGTTTTTGAAATTTCCATGTTTGAAACCCAAAACCACTTCTCTTCATGTTTGACTTCATAAGACATAGTTTAGGGGTTAGGGGTATAGATACATGATTTGTCTGGTTTGAATATGTCTAGACCTTGTTTGTCAACTTTAATGCTTACTATATGACATAAGAAAACTATGTGCTTTGGTTTTTCATTTTTCTGATTTTTTTATTTTGATGCCCATTTGAATCTTGTCAAATCCTAGATTTGACCAAGATAATGTAAACAAGTTTAAAACATGAAAATGAAAAGGGAAGCATGTATCGTTCTTAGTCACTCTAAAATGAAGTTTTGGGAGGTTTTTGAAATTTCCATGTAGGAAACCCAAAACCACTTCTCTTCATGATTGACTTCATAAGACAGAGTTTAGGGTTAGGGGTAGATATATTTATGATTTTCCTAGGTTTGACCAAGATTTAAACAAGTTTAAAACATGAATATGAAAAGTAAGCATGTATCCTTCTTAGTCACTCCAAAATGAAGCTCTTAATTAGGAGGGTTTTTGAAATTTCCATGTTTGAAACCAAAAACCACTTATCTTCACCATGCATGCTTGACTTTATAAGACAGAGTTTAGGGTTAGGGGTAGATACATGATTTTCAGGTTTAATATGTCTATACCTTGTTTATCAACTTAATTGATTGCGCGCATACTATATGACATAAGAAGATCTTGGTATTCATTTTTTTGAATTTTTATGCCCATTTGAATCTTGGTCAAATCCTAGGTTTGACCAAGATTTGAACAAGTTTAAAACATGAATATGAAAAGGTAAGCATGTATGCTTCTTAGTCACTCCAAAATGAAGCTCTTGGAAGGGTATTTGAAATTTCCATGTTTGAAACCAAAAACCACATCTCTTCATGCTTGACTTCATAAGACAAAGTTTAGGGTTAGGGGTAGATACATGATTTGTATGGTTTGAATATGTCTAGACCTTGTGTTTATCAACTTTAATGCTTACTATATGACATAAGAAGATTATGTGCTTTGGTTTTTCATTTTTCTATTTTTAATGCCCATTTGAATCTTGGTCAAATCATAGGTTTGACCAAGATTTGAACAAGTTTAAATCATGAATATGCAAAATTAAGCATCTATATATCCTTCTTAGTCACTCCAAAATGTAGCTCTTGGGATGGTTTTTGAAATTTCCATGTTTGAAACCTAAAACCACTTCTCTTCATGCATGCTTGACTTCATAAAGATAGAGTTTAGGGTTAGGGGTAGATATATACATGATTTTCTGGTTTGAATATGTCTAGACCTTGTTTATCAACTTGAATGCTTACTATATGACATGCAAAGACTTGCTTTGGTTTTTGATTTTGTTTTTGAATTTTTATGCCCATTTAAATCTTGGTCAAATCCTAGGTTTGACCACGACTTAAACAAGTTTAAAACATGAATATGTAAAAGTAAGCATGTATCCTTCTTAGTCACTCCAAAATGAAGCTCTTAATTAGGAGGGTTTTTGAAATTTCCATGTTTGAAACCAAAAACCACTTATCTTCACCATGCATGCTTGACTTTATAAGACAGAGTTTAGGGTTAGGGGTAGATACATGCATGATTTTTTAGGTTTAATATGTCTAGACCTTGTTTATCAACTTAAGTGAATGCGCACATACTATATGACATAAGAAGACCTTGGTATTCATTTTATTTGAATTTTTATGCCCATTTGAATCTTTGTCAAATCCTAGGTTTGACCAAGATTTGAACAAGTTTAAAACATGAATATATATGAAAAGGTAAGCATGTATGCTTCTTAGTCACTCCAAAATGAAGCTCTTGGAAGGGGTTTTTGAAATTTCCATGTTTGAAACCAAAAACCACATCTCTTCATGCTTGACTTCATAAGACAGAGTTTAGGGTTAGGGGTAGCCACATACATGTTTTTTTTGGTTTGAATATGTCTAGACCTTGTTTATCAACTTAATTGTATGCTTATTATATGACATAAGAAGACTATGTGCATTGGGTTTTCATTTTTTTATCCCCATTTGTTGAATCTTGGTCAAATCCTAGGTTGGACCAAGATTTAAACAAGTTTAAAACATGAATAATATGAAAAGTAACCTGCATCGATCCTTCTTAGTCACTCCAAAATGAAGCTCGTGGGAGGTTTTTGAAATTTCCATGATTTTTCTGGTTTGAATATGTCTAGACCTTGTTTATCAACTTGAATGCTTACTATATGACATACACAGACTATGTGCTTTGTTTTTTTGAATTCTTATGCCCATTTGAATCTTGGTCAAATCCTAGGTTTGACCATGACTTAAACAAGTTTAAGACATGAATATGACAAAGTAATCATGTATCCTTCTTAGTCACCCCAAAATGAAGCTCTTGGGAGGGTTTTTAAAATTTCCATGTTTGAAACCAAAAACCACTTCTCTTCACCATGCATGCTTGACTTCATAAGACGAGTTTAGGGTTAGGGGGTAGATACATGATTTTTCAGGTTTAAAACGTCTAGACCTTTTTAACTTAATTGAATGCTTACTATATGACATAAGAAGACCTTGGTTTTTCATTTTTTCTTCATTTTTTGAATTTTTATGCCCATTTGAATCTTGGTCAAATCCTAGGTTTGACCAAGATTTGAACAAGTTTAAAACATGAATATAAAAAAGTAAGCATGTATGCTTCTTAGTCACTCCAAAATGAAGCTCTTGGGAGGGTTTTCGAAATTTCCATGTTTGAAACCAAAAACCACATCTCTTCATGCTTGACTTCATAAGACAGAGTTTAGGGTTAGGGGTAGATACATGATTTTTCTGGTTCGAATATGTCTAGACCTTGTTTATCAACTTAATTGAATGCTTACTATATGACATAAGAAGACTATGTGCCTTGGTTTTTCATTTATTTTGATTTATTTTGAATTTTATGCCTATTTTTATGCCCATTTAAACAAGTTTAAATCATGAATATGAAAAATTAGTCACTCCAAAATGTAGCTCTTGAGAGGGTTTTTGAAATTTCCATGTTTGAAACCAAAAACCACTTCTCTTCATGCATGCTTGACTTCATAAAGACAGAGTTTAGGGTTTGGGGTAGACAGCACGCGCCGACACGTGGACGAAATTTATTCTCTGTCCCCCTGACATGCACTTGCCAGTGTCTTCAACAGTCTGACACGAACAGTGAAGCTTTTATGGAGCCCAGCGGAGAGGGGCTCCATTTCTCGAGCGGTAGCGAGGTGACATGCGGCCTAAATCCAAATTTAAACATTGCGAAAAAATCTGAAACAAATCATGCACGTTCACAGCTCATATTAAGATAACCCCTAAAAATTTCAGATCAAAATTCGAAACATACATCGAGAAACAAAAAAGAGAAACTCAGATGGGAATAGTCTACAGAGAAACTCAGATTTGAATTCGGGAACTATTCATGACAGATTTCTCTTTTTTGTTTCTCGATGTATGTTAGTGGCAGTTAATATGGACCGGAGGAAGTACTAATAATATGAGGCATATTTTTGAGCTGGCCCTGTTTAGTAGAGTTTACATTTGAGAGTTACATCTTTCTACCACCATTATTTTTGATTTAGCTTGTCTTTTTTTGCCCACCATTTTATCGAGCAGGGTTAATGCAAGATCCATAGCAAACTAGCTTGTCATGACATTTTGTTGGCGGAGTGCATCTTCTCATGGCGAGCTAGCGACTTTGCCTACTAGAGTTTTTTTTGTTGAACTACATTTTTTGGATTTTCCCATTTTATTTGTGCACAAGCTATGAGCCGCCCGCAATTCAGCACCATATATTGGCGGGATTTTCTAGTTCAGCACCATAAATTAGCAGGATGCTATCTTCCTACCTCGCTTTCATTTCCCCTATATCCAGCCCCACCCACGGACAAGCAAGGGCCTCTCTCCCTACCTCGCACCTAGTCCGTCTCGCTCCCTCTCAGTCCTCCATCCGTAGCCGACATCCACCGCACCGGAGCCAGCTCAGCGACGCCGTCAACCACACTCCGTCCGCTTCGTCGGATCTGCTTCCCCGACTCACTGGTTCATCTTACCGGCCGGCGAGATCGGTACACAAAGCGCCACCATGATCCACCGAACCAAACCGAACGGCCAACGCGCCACCTCCCCAGTCGACCAAGGTTGAACACTTTGTCCGGCAGCTTTTGTTATGTACTCCGTATTTGATTTCCGAGACTAGTTTATTGCTTGCTTCCACTGCTTGTTATTAGCATCTGTTTTTTTTGTAATGCCTGCTAGATATTCCCCTCGAGAATGCCTACGAAGAATCTCGGAGGCAAAATATCTTGCAGAATATGATAATTGCAGCCAAGCTCGGCATACTGTGGAATGGGACAAAATCACCGCACCCCAAGTCGTTGCCGAGATTTTTCACACGTGTGATGTGCCGCCAAAAGGACGATTCCGTGGGGCAGCTGCTGAAGAAGGTATTTAGCCGCACTGCTCAAATTTCATATGTCTTGTTTGCTGATTGATTTGATGAACTTTGATTTGCAGCAGCTAGCCACTGCTCATGTTCCTAACAAAGACAGTGAGCGCGCCAGTGATGCAGACATTGGTAGAAAGGAGGCGGGATTTGGTCCTATTGTTCTAGCAAGCAATCATTTGAGTGGCCGCCTAGGATCAGCACATCTGGATCCTCCTGAGCTCAACATTAAGGAGGTAATTTTATAATAGTGTTTTAAACATGACATAATCTAATGTACTGAAAGAGATCAAACTGTCAACAGGAGTGGAGTGGTATAGATGGTAGAGATATAGATATAGATTTCAGGTTTCCTAATTTTTTCTTGAAAATAGGGTCGCCCCGGCCTCTGCATCCAAATGATGCACCCACCCTTTTATTGCAATGTTTTAGACTCCATTTAAGGTTTAGAAACTCATGGGTTGCTGAAAGTGGTGACATGAATCAACCAACATATTTCCTTTTAATCTGCTGATTGATTTTATGCATGGCAAATCGCAGAAGCAAGTGACTGCTCATGTCCCTGCCAAGCAGCATTGTAGCACAGATGTCCAGAGTTCCAGTGATGCAAACGTTTGTAGGAACAAAACAGAAGGATGTGGCACTGGGGAAGCTAAGATTAGGCGTCTTCAAAAGGACTTGGATGTGGCCACTTGGCGGAACAAAGAAATGAACCGAGGATGGAATTCTACAATTCAAGATGGCCTACATGCTGTTGCTGATCTGCAGAAGCTAGTGGCTGGCAACTTGGTTACCGCTTTGGCTGATGCAGATGTCCATGAGATCAACTGGACGATCTTGGAACAGGTGAAAGCACGAGCAGAAACTCTGCACTCATCTTTGCAGGTAGATGATTTTCAAAGGGTGATGCAAGAGCCGCTATATGAATAGATTGTTGTTTCAGTTGATGATGTCCCTGGTTCTTTTGTTTACTTATGTGCTGGTAGTACTTAGGGGAACTAGCTTGTACAAGTATTTTTTTCCGATAAAGTTGTACAAGTAAATGGCACATGCTTCGCATGTTTGACCAATTAAGTTAAAAAGCTTCACAAAATCCTGCTATCATGTAGGCGGGCTTGCATTGGCTTTCAACCCAAGTGACTATTGACTGCAATCTGTAATATGTACCCCTCTGTTGCACTTAATGGTATCCAAGCCCTTGGGCCCCCCTCCTTTGTTAAAAAAAGATCGAATTCTTATTGCGTCGAAGTTGTTTCACTAAAAAAAAGAGCCCTCACGTGCAAGGCACGTGTATATATACTAGTACTAGTAGAGATGGTACACCTAGACATTAGAGATTTGTTTGTTTTAAAGATATTTTTAATTGTGTACAAGATGGAAAATATAACTTTAGGCTATCCACAATGTTGCTATTGCCAAATCTGATACGATGGTGAATTTGGCTTTGGTGTGAAATATAGCAATAGCTCCACAATGTAGTGGTTCCAAATATTTATAACGTGGGTCCCGCCATCAAGCTAAAACAACTCATAAAGCCAATATGGAACTACTCTCACAATGTAGGGAACTAGTTCCAAATGCCAAAAGTGAAATTTGGCATCGGAGCACCTATTTGCTCCGGTTCCCTGTTTTTCTGGTTTTGGAACTACCTCTACAATGTATGGAACTAGTTCAAAAAGCCAAAAATCAAATATGGAACCACTTTTGGCTACACGTTGTGGATGCTCTTAGCAAATTCCTAGTATTTTTCATGGTCGATGTAAAAAAAGTATTTTTCATGGTTGATGTAAAAAAAACAAGTTTTTTTCATGGTCGATGTAAAAAAAGAGAGAAAACATGTCTCATAAAAAGCCTTATGGTTAGCACAATTTTTTTACGGAGTAACTCTTTTTTACATAGCCCAAATTACTATTCGATTTTCCATTGAAATATTTTATGTGTATAAAGCAAGCGAAGAAGTACACATGCATTTTTCGTTTTATTCTTTTTTGACATTTCAAAATGTATAGAAGATGAATTTCGAAATAAAGAGATCATATGCACCCAAGAACCAACAAGCATATCCCCTTGAACCCGAACATACTCAGGGCCCTTTTGTTGTGCCTTTTTTTTTTGCCTTTTTGGCTTTTGGATTTTGGAAGCCAAAAACAAATATTATATTCTTTTGGCTTCCAAAATCCAAAAGCCAAAAAGCCACAGCAAAAGGGCCCTCAGCTTCAGACTTGGGATTTCGTAGGCTAGGGTTCCACAGTTTTCCAGCAACCAGTAATAATTTCAACTCTGCCCCAAAATTCCCGCCGAAATCCCCCCCCCGCTTCCAAAATTCAAAGCGATGTGAAATAAGTACAGTGTCGATCTTATCCCCCCGGACCGCTCAATTCAGACCTATCACCGGCGGCGCCGAACCCCGCATCTCTCTCTCACGCTTCCACCCTGCATGACCCACCGGATCATCTCACACGCCGGCGCCGGCCCACTGTCCCACTCCCACACCAGCACTACTGCCTTCTCATCGGCCACCGTAGTGACCGACGACGTTCCGCCGTCTCCCTTGCTTTTTAGCAAGCCGGAGTAGCTTCCACCTCCCCCACCCCCACCGACGACCACTGTACCATACGAGCTCCTCCGTAGCCGACTTCCACCGCCGCCTTGTCAGCGACAGTCACCATCGCCGGGTTCTCGTATCTTAATCCCCGACTCCTTCCGTCCACCGGACTGGAGAGATGGGCGCTTCCATGGTCGACGGCAGGAAACCAAAGCGTACACGCGCCCACTTCCAAGAAGGTTGATATGGCCGCATTCGTTATGCATGTGATTTCGAAAAGTATTTTTTTGCTTACTTGCACCGCCATCTCATTAGCATTTTTTTTGTAATGCATGCTAGATATTATTGCAATACAGAAGAATGAATTAAAAGAGAAACGGATACGGAATATATGTATAAGATATGCAAGCCGTGTGGGCACAAACATGTGTAACGCTATTGCCTCTAGTGCAAACCTGAACAAAATCGGAGAAGAACCCTTTCCCCTTCCCAAAGATAAAGAACAATGTTATGATTCACAATTTGATCATGCTGAGCCTCTTGGAGAGCTGACTCAGGAAGATGCCTTGCCTGACCATTCTCCTCAACCCCACCAGGTTCTGTGTTTTTTACTTTGAGATATCTGTTGCAACTTCCATGTGTTGTATACTTGTATCCTGAATCCCACCAAACATGTTCACATGCCACCTCTAGGTCTCCTTAATGCATCATATATATGTTTCAGCATGCACGTCATCCTTTACTGTTCTTCATTCTATTCCATTTGCATATCATCATATATGGGACTTATGTAGACTGAAATATCGTTTATGTGTGCTAGGAATCTGCAGCTTCAAGTAAGAATTTCGCAGGAACCACCAATGAGAGGAAGACCATTCAACAGGCACCTGAATTGGTGATAGAACAGCTGCAACCAAAAAAGAAACCTGCTTCTGCTACTAGACAGTCTCAGCGATTCATGGCACCAGTTGAAGAAAATAACGAAAATTCTAAGAGTACTGAAATAAAAAAACGTGGTGAACACCCCAAGCGGTTGAATCAGCCACCTGTTACCAATCCAGTCAACCAGCGACAATCGGCAGCAGAACCAGTTTCCACAGCAACTTCTCAGCCACAATTGGCAGCAGAACCAGTTTCCACAGCAACTTCTCAACAACAATTGGCAGCAGAACAAGTTTCCACGGCAACTTCTCAGCCACAATTGGGATCAGCAGTAGCTGTGGTAGGAAATACTGCCCAAGGACACACTGTACCAGTCCCAGCTGACACAACCACAACTGGCCAAACACTGCTAGCACAACATCAACAAACTGTTGATGATCTCCCACTGACCCATATTAGTCCTGCCATAGACAACTCCCCTGAGGATGAGCCCCACACCGAAGAAGGTACATTTTCCAATGCTTATAGTTTCATTCTCCGTTATAAAGTTATACTTTATATATATATATATATATATATATATATATATACCTACCTTGATAGCTTGATGTAATGCTTAACTTTGTAGTTGCACCACGATCAAGAAAAACGAGGGGCCCAACAGTAGGGAAAATGTTCGTAGCTAAGCTTGCTGGGATGGAATCAAGATTTCGCCTTTCATCTATCGTAGGTGGCAGAAGGCCACTGGACCCAGAAGAATCTTGTAAATTAGCATCGGATGTAGGAATTTTCGTCAGGAATGAAATTCCTATCTTCCCAACATGGAAAGAGCACGTAGACACCTCTGCGCATTTTGAAAAATTAGTGCACAGGTTACACGTAAGTCATCTTTCTCTTGGTAATGTTACTCATACTAGTATACCACATTGGCACGTCCCGTTCCTTCTAGCTTGTTGTTGGATCTATGTATATCACACCAACGGTTTATATTGTTGTGAACAGTTAAGGTTCGAGTTCGATGAGGACCAAGAGGAAGTAAAGCATGTTCTCAACAGTCTATTCTCAGACTGTCTGCGCCAGTATCGCAGCAGGCTAAAGAAGAAATACTTCACTGGAAAGATTACTGGGAGTGTTCCAACTATATCTCCTTTTAAGCAAATGACTGACAAACAGTGGGGAGATCTTGTGAAGCACTGGTCTGATCCAAAGAATATGGTATGATTTGTAAGACTGAGACCAGATCACATCTTGGATTCTTATTTATAGCAGTGTCTCACTAGTCTCCTTTTTGCAGAATTTGGCTAAACAGAATCAGGAAAACCGCGGTAAACTACTTTTACCTAGCCGTACGGGATCTCGTAACCTTATAGTGCACATTCGGCAAAAAGTAAGGACATGTTGTTTTATACTGCTATTTAGAAATATTTTAGTAAAAGATCATGCAGAGTATATACACCAGTGTGCAGCTTATATTATGATCCTCCATTTCAACCACGTTATTCGATTTATAAATGGTAGTACTAAAATGCAGATGTTACATAATGCAAGTAAAAGGGAACCAAACAAAGAGATGACTCTGCCAGAGATTTTTGAAGCATGCCAGAAGAACAAACTTGAAGTGATTGGAGAAGTCGCACAGAGTGTTCTTGTAAGTCTTCTCAAAGATTGAAATTTTGTGACGACTCACATCCCAACTTATAGGAGTAGTAAAGTACATGTCAATATGATATTATATATGTTTATTAAAATTCATGTGATGTGAATCAGACATGCCAAACTGTAGGAATAAAAGTAGGTCATACACATGATAAATCTACTATCAGCAAGTTTCTCTGTAGTAACTATCATGTTTACACATGTGTACGAACTGAATTTTTTGCAGGAAGATATGAAATTAGAGATGGCAAAAACCGGTAAAAACGGTCTGGAAAAAACCGATGAAGAATGTGTGAAGGCATTTTCTATGGCAATAAAAAAGAAAGGCATTGCCAAAAACACTTTCTTACGGAATGCTGGACTGCTGAAGTGCAAGTCCATGTCCAAGTCAAAGTATTTGCATGCTCAAGTTCTAAAGGAGCAACTCCAAGTAGAACGAGCTGCATCAGCTGCGCTAAGACTAGAAGTCGACAATTTTAGAACGATAGCAGCACAGAAGGAGGCCCTACTGGAGCAGGTTAGGAATGCTAGTAAGTAGTAAGAAGAGTATCTGCTAGATAATTGGAGATGAACGGGGACAGTGACAGGTCATTACCTTTGTCTTGTAAAATGGTTCCTTAGTCTGAGCATATTTCGTAGGTGCATTTATCTGCAATTGCTATGATCTTGGTGGTCGTTTCCTTGTTGTGATGTGGATTTTTTTGAACCGGAACCCTGCTGATTGTTAATATTATAAGTGGATTGCCTAGCCCTTTCCATCAGTTCTGACTTGTGGTTCCGTTGGCTCGTGGATGAAGCTTGACGTGGTATCAGAGCCCATAGTCTCAAGTTCGAGTCATCGCTTTCACAAACCTTCTCTTCTCTTCTCCCGGTCTAGCCTTTTCTGTCAGTTTGGACTTTTTGTTGCGATGTATAAAGTGGATTGCCTAGCCCTTTCCATCAGTTCGGACTTTTGGTCGCGTTGGCTAGTGCATTAAAGCTTGACACTGATGATTTTCTGTGATCCATTGATTTCCATCTTTCTACATACTGGTCTAGAAGCTTGTCAACTGGTCTGGTTCATTCATCGCTGTATTGAGTGCAATGAACGGAACAGTGGCTTCTCCTTTGTGTTGTGCTGCAACACAACAGCTGTTCCTGCTTCTGTACAGGTGAGTTGTGAACAGAGATACTTATGTATGCTACCAAATTTCGACTCCATATAATCAATAGCTTAACAACCCTCTAATTCAAAATCTCAACATTATTTCACACACTGAAATATTTTGTACGCGTTTTGAATTGGAGAACATGGGAACCGACTTTGGTTTCTGATTATGACTTGATGTGACCCTAGGCCCTGGATTCCTGAGCAGAAGGTATGTGTAAAAACAAAGAGATTACGAAGTGCTAATTCCCTTTTTTTGTAAGTCCTGGTGGCATTGACACTCCTTTCTTACTTGCTATATTTTTTTGGTGTTTATATATAATAGAGAATTACCAGCTTATTGTCGAACCCGTTAGATTTTGGGCAATAATTGTTACGTGGCTGCTTCTTAATTAAAGTTTATCATGTCATGTAGATGGATTTGTGAAAGATGCAGCGGGTCGTTCTTCAGATCGTCTACATGGGATTCCCATCTACATGTATGTTCACGGTTTCATGGAGTACTTCAGCTCATAGCAGCCACATACGATCCTGCAAGATTTGCATTTTTTTTGACCTTGCAAGATTTGCATTCAATGTATCGCCAAGACGCGTCCGTGAGAACTCTAGAAACATCTTCGTCTGACTCGTTTTGGCGCGCGCAGTTCCCGAGCGAATCCAATGAATTTTGACCGTTCTCTTAAAAAAAAGGAACTTTGACCGTTGGATCAAGCGTTGGAGAACTGTTGTGCCAACGGCCAATAATTATGATCGTCGTAACCGATTTTCAACGTGATGATGAATTGATGTGACATTTGGCCGTACTAGTACGGTCTCATATTTTTGTATTACTTGGATTGTAGCCAAATTCGAAATCTCATTCCAGCGGCAAAACTTCCCGCCCGAAAAATACAAATATTTCACACGCTTCTAACTTCCCATTCTACCCTCGTAAAGATGACAACAATGTCCATGTATAAGTCGGTTGGTGGGGGGTCTACCCGTCATTTTTTTCGATCACCACCTCCCTAGCTCCGGAAACTCCCCGAAAAAAAATTCATTTCCCTCACTCTCTCCTCTGAGACCACCCACCGGAACTTCCCAAGTCCCTCTCTCTCCCACCTCCACGACCACCGCACCGGAACATCCCCGCCGGACTTCCCTGGCCTACCCGAGGCCTCGCGATCCTCGTCATCCGGCTGCCTGCCGGAGCCGCTTCATCGACGCCGTCATCAACCGGACCGGATCATCCCCGCCGAACCTCGAAACCATATGCTCATCCAGCAGTCTACCGCAGTCGCTTCAGCTGCGGCGTCCACCCCACCGGAGCCGCTTCGCCGGATCCGTCGTCCACCGCATCGGATCTTGCTCACCGACACCGCTGTGCATGAACCGGATCTGCTTCACCGGCGCCGTGTATGATCTAAACTCTTCTACTGTCGCTTTTCTATTGCTTGCCTGCAAGTTCTTGTTTAATCTTGGGGGAACCTGTTTGTGCTAACGACGCGCCGTTACGTTTTTGCAGACGAGATGAGTAACCATGAAGTGTAATGGCCGTCTCTCCAACCCCAAGTAGCACATGTAGCGTACTTCATCACCGGATCTATCAACCCCAGGAAGATCTGTTGTGACTCCCACAGAGTGCTTCTCCTAATGTAAGTCCCTTGTTTTAGCGCCATGTTCTGGGTTCAGATGCTTGTTTGTCTGAAGCTCTTTTAGTTCATTCCTAGCTATGACCGTAACACCTTGCTATTTTCTACTTCATTGCTAACTTTAAGCGATTGAACATTTTGGTTTGCATTCCCTGCTCTGTAGATGTAGCCATCATAACTTCTATCTTGCTCAGTCGTTGTTACAAAAATTATACTGTAGGTATTATAGTAACATCCTGCTATTATTTAGTTCATGGCCAATTTTAAGTAATTGCACATGTTGGTTCGCATTCCCTGCTCTATAGCTTTTGGCATCGTAACTTCTATATTTGGTTTACATTCCCTGCTCTGTAGATCTAGCCATCATAACTTTATCTTGCTCAGTCGTTGTTACAAAAATTATGGCCTGCTACTATGTTGTTTGTGCCAATTTTTTACTCCATGAACATGTTGGCTTGCATTCCCTGTACTACAGGTGATGCCATTGTTTTGTATCTAGTTCATTGTAAGCTAACAAAGTAAGGACTTAGTTTGGCATGCTATCACTCTGCTATCTAGCCTGTAGTACAAATAAACTTGTCATACTACTAGATAATAATTTTGCGTGCCATCTTGTTCTTCAAAAGCTGCATTATTGACTTGTTTCTCTGACTTGGCATGACGCTCACATATGGAAAGCTGAACATATTGGTTTGCATTCCCTCTTATACAAGTTCACAGGTGATCCCACTATATTCTGTATCTGGTCCATCCTAAGCTCCAGCATTAACTATCCTCCATGTGTTGCTCATTACAAGTTTATATCCCGAAACATCTTGATTTGCATCCCCTTCACTATAAGTTCAGGAGTATTATTTAGTTCACGGCCAAAATGAAGTAATTGCACTTGGCACATGTTGGTTCACATTCCCTCCTCTTTAGCTTTTGCCATCGTAACTTCTATTTTTGGTTTACATTCCCTGCTCTGTAGATGTAGCCATCATAACTTCATCTTGCTCAGTCGTTGTTACAAAATTTATAGCCTGCTACTATGTTGTTCATGCCAATTTTGTACTCCCTGAACATGTTGGTTTGCATGGGACTCGACAGTAGTAAGTCTGCTGTTTCATTCTAACATGCTCTGTTATATTGGCTGTTGGTATGCGGCATGCACTCTTTGTTTGCTTATTGTGCGCATTACAATGATCTTGTTATAACGACGAAATGATGAGTTCCAAATTCTTTGCCAAACAATATTGTAGTGTCATTGCCTTTCCATTGTTGCTATCTTAACTTGTAATGTCTTTGTTTCAGATATAGGTGCTGCATGGACAACTTAAAAGATTGCCGGATCGCTTCATTGTATTGCTAGGTTTAATTACCATTCAATTTCTCTGGGTTCTGTAATATTTTTTCAATGCCTTGCAGCTGATGTAATATTTAGTTAGTTTTTATAGTTCTTTCGCGCATTTTTTCTTTGGTGCTTGTGGTAAGTGAGGCTATCCGACAGAAATCAATGCTGCGTAAATATTCTCAGTATCTAAATCACGAATTCCCATCCCTTAAACGGCCCAATTAAACGAAATCACATATGTGCCTGCCCGCAAAATCCTAAAGCGCATATTATGCGGCATATAAACGGCAACTAAACGGGCTGGCCTTACTTCTTAGGGCCCATTTGATTTACGGTGGACCCGCACACTAATTGGGCTGGCCCTTGCTTTGGGTGGACCCACCTCTTTGGGCCGACCGCTAAATAGTTGGGCCAGCCCATTTGTTTGGAGGACCCCCCATAATAAATGGGCCGGCCCTTTAAGAGGAAGCGGGACCCACACAGTGTTTTGGCCGACGATATCTTGTTGGGCCGGCCACTTGCTATATTGTGGACCCCACGCACTAGATGGGCCGGCCCTTTAACGAAAGTGGGGCCCGCTTTGTGCTGTGAGTGACCCGCTGTCTTGTTGGGCGGCCGCTTCTCTATGGTGGTCCCACATGGTAAATGGTAGGCCCTTTAAGTGGAAGGTGGGACCCACATGTTTTGGCCGACCGCTATCTTGTTAGGGCGGCCCATTAATAGGAATGTGGGACCCACTGTGTTTTGGCCGGCCCGCTATCTCGTTGGCCGGCCCAGCTATATGGTGGGCCCCACATGCAAATGGGCCGGCCCATTAACGGGAAAGTGGGACCCACATGTGTTTTGGCCGGCCCGCTATCTTGGTGGGCACCCATGCTATATTGTGGACCCCACATACTAAATGGGCGGCCCTTTAACGGGAAGATGGGTCCCACTTTGTGTTTTGGCCGACCCGCTAGCTTGTTGGGCGGCCCATACTATATGGTGGACCCCGCACACTAAATGGGCGGCCCTTTAACGGGAAAGTGGGACCCACTGTGTTTTGCGCCCACTAGCTTGTTGGCGCCCACTTGCTATACGGTGGACCCCGCACACTAAATGGGCCGGCCTTTTAACGGGAAAGTGGGACCCACCTGTTTTTTGGCCGGCCCACTTGCTTCTTGGGGCGGCCCGTTGTTAGGTGGACCCCACATGTTAAATGGGCGGCCCATTTAACACCCGATCAACATTAGAGTTAGGCCGGCCCACGTAACTAATGGACCAGCCCAGCTATATAGTTGACCGGTCAAACTATGTCATCTGGCCCGGCCCGCTTAAGACGTGGCGAGGCCTCGTGTGGGCCTACCATCTACCACGGGGTTTCGCCGGTTAACGCCGTTGGCAGTTAATGGCGTACGCCACGTGTCGGTTGCATGGCGTCGGCGGTCAACGAAAAACTTAGCGGTCCGATTTTCCGTGGCGGAAGGGCGCTAGCGACGGACCGAAAAATCGTCGTTGGACTTTGCAGTTTCGACAACGGAACCCATATCGTCGGGTTAGGCCCATAGGCGACGAAAAATGCCCCTTAGTTGACGATTTTGGGACGTTGTCTATCAGAACTTTTCTTGTAGTGATAATAATCAACAAATAAAGCATAGTGATTGTTTGGCCCCGTGCGGTCACCACTAGCGGCTTTGCCCTTTGGGGCTTTGCCATCATTAGTGACCTTCTTGTTCTTTTCTTGAGCGGGCTTCTCTTTCTTGTAGTTGTTCTTCTTGTAGGGCTTGGGAACATACCCAAGTCCATACTTTTGATTGTTTGACCTTTGCTTACTCAAGAGGTCATCCAATCCCATCTTACTCTTGGTTGTGGTGAACTTGGCAAGTTCTTTCTTCAACCTAACATTTTCCTCAAGAGTAGTTGCTTGCTCACAAGCCGATTCATTAGGATAATAGTTGAGACCATATTTGGTTACCAAAGATTCAAGATATGTATTGGTCTCAACATGCAAAGATAGTTCCTCTTGTAAACGAACATGTTCCGCAACAAGCTTAGCATGCTCACTAGTAAAGGTGGTGGAGGAACTAGCAACATCTTTATCAACAATAGAATCATTCATTGATTCAAGAGCTTTAGAGTAGGTTTCTTGGAGTAGGTCATGGTTCTTTCCAAGTTTCTTGAGCTCATCCTTGACAAGCTTGTTAGCTCTTTCAAGGTGGTCAAGATCCCTAGTGAGAGAAGCATGAGCAACTTCAAGTTCCTCCTTTGAGGCATTAAGCTCTTGAGTCAAAGATTGAGCCCTTTCAATAGTTTCAAGATCCTTAACTTTATCTAGTTCATAAGTTTCAATTTGTTGCTTAAGGCCTTGAGATATGCACCTTTCGGTTTTTAGCTCTTGTCTTAGGAGATTGAATCTCCTTTCCTTATCATTCAAATGATATTCTAATTCCTCAATGGACTCATCCTTTTCTTTGAGAGAGTCCATCAAGAAATCAAATTTGACAAGAGCTTCACCACGAAGGGTGCATCTAACATTGTAAAGTTCCTTAAGCACAGTTAATTCATCTTGATTTTCAGCTTCATTGTCAAGGACACTAGACAAAGAAGGTGGGGGTTCCATTACCTTGGTTTCTCTTGCCATAAGACAAGAGCCAACGGTTGTAGATGAGGAAGAGTCGTCGGAGTCATCATCTTGTGTGATTCTTGCCATGAAGAAGAACCAACATCATTCTCCGTGGAGTAATCCTTGGAGTAGTCATATGTGAAGAGTGACCCGGGCTTAGAGAAAGCCAAACCGGCCACTCCGGCCTCCTTCTCCTCATCTTCCTCTTCTTCATCGGACAAGTACTCGGCCCCAACAAAGGCTCTTCCCTTGTTCCTCTTGTATCGGTCATTGATTGGGTTTGGCTTCAATCTTGGCTTGACCCCTTTGATGAATTTTGGCTTGTCTACCCTCTTCTCATAAGGGCACTCATTTGCAAAGTGGCTCTCTTCATCACAATTGTAGCAAGTTCTCTTCTTCTTCTTGTCATTGAGGAGCATTGGCAACTTTCCCTTGTACTTCTTGGCAAAGAAGGCAAAGTCGGTAGCGATGTCACTAGTTGAGGTCATCTCCTCATCTTCTTCAATTTCATATTCTTCTTCTCCTCCATGGTCAGCTCTAGCCTTGAGAGCAAGGTTGTGTGACGCTTCATGGTTGTGTGAGGCTTCATCAACACGGTTCATTGCCATGAGCATTTTTCCTGCCTTGGCCATGTTTTCATTGGCGGCCACATAGGAGACTAGATCATCGGAGTTCAGATCGGCACTCTTGGTCATGATTTGCAAGTTGAGTGCAAGGTTGGTATCTTCTTGCTTGACAGCAATCATAGCAATGACCTTGGACTTTATGAATCCTTCATTCATTTCAAAGCCATCATCATACTTCTCAGCACCAAGTCCCTTGATCCTTACTTTAAGAGCACCAAGCCTTGCATAGGCATCGGCCAAGGATTCTCCTTCTCGAATCATGAACCGGTGAGCTTCTTGCTTTGCGGTCTCATAAAGAGATGATTGGATCAAATCGGTTCCCTCTTGTGGTACTACGATTCGATCCCACAACTCTTTAGCGGAGCCGATGTCATTGACTTGATCAAGGAGCTTGCGATTGATGCCACTTCTAATCTTGTCACGTGCGGAGGCATTGAGTTGACGGTTGTAGAACTCGGTGGAGGTCAACCGAACGGGATCTTGTGGCTCCCGGTATCCATGAAGAATGATCTCCCATAGCTCCACACTGCAGCTGCGAATATGAGATTCCATAGAAGATTTCCAATGTGGAAAGTGAGTTCCATCAAAATGGGGAACGGTCCCACTATGGTTTATATGAGGCATGGGTGAAGTGTTTCTAGGATAGTCATGGTTAACTTCATGGAAGGATTCCTTAGAGGCCGAAACCCCACTAGGAGCTCCTCCAGTAGTTAGGTTCTTAAGCATGACAGACATTTCTGCCATTTGGCTTTGTAGTTCATCCTCCTTTTTCTTCTTCTCGGCATCATATGCCAAGAATCTAGATTTCATTTCTTTAACCGAAAGGTTAGAGTCATCATCTAGACCCTCGAATAGTTTTTCCATCTCACTCTTAAGGCGGTGAAGCCCTTAAAAAGAGTCCAGGCTCTGATACCAATTGAAAGTATAGAGATGGTAAACCTAGAGGGGGGTGAATAGGTTTCTACAGATTTTAATTCTTTCTTTGCAATATTAGGCTTTGCGGAATATAAAGGTGAGCCTAATGCAAACTAGGTGAAGCAACCTATATGAGGATACAACTAACTCAAGCACGAAGGCTCTCACAGGCAGTTAAATCACAAGTAAGGAGTTCGGTTAGAGATAACCGATAGCACGCGGAGACGAGGATGTATTCCCGTGTTCCCTTGCTTTGCAACAAGGTACGTCACGTTTGGAGGAGTGGAGGTCCCACGAAGGATTCCCCCGCGAAGGCTCACCCTATTCTCCGGAGCCTATCCCACGAAGGAATAGCTCTCTCACTTGTGGTAGACTTTGAGGTAGCCTCCAAACCTTCACAATCTTGCCCGGAGCAGATCCACAGCCCGGATGCTTCCGGACTCCTCTTGCCCACCTAGGGTTTCCAAAGAACCCTAGGAAGCAAGCTTCTTGATGAATACAAGGGGGAATAAGATTTGGCTTGGTAGAACGGTAGATCGGGTCCTCCTCTATCGTTTCCCCGGAGGGATTTGAGTTTGGGTGGAGGAGGAGGGAGATCTGAGGCTTTTGGTGTTTCTAACAATGGAGTATGAGAGAAGGAGCTCAAGAACAGCTTGTAGTGTAGTGCCTAACTGTCTAGAGGTAGGAGAAGGGCTATTTATAGTGTTCTTCGAAATATGGCCGTTGCCACTTGCCACCTCAGCATTTTCCTCGACAAACCCGGTTGGCGGGCCACAGACCGGACAGCCCGGTCCAGAGGCGGTCAGACCGGATCAGTGACCGGGCTCCTTTGCGTCGTCCTGGTGCTTCTCCGGTTGGTGGCGGTTCTTTGCCGTTCGCGCCGGTCGGCCGGACGGAGCGCGGACCGCCCGTTCGGGGCCCGGTTGACCGGTCGCAAGCCGGATCTGCTGGCTCCTCCATTGGAACCCGGTTGCCGCCCGGTTGACCGGCCAGCACCCGGACTGGCCGGTTCTTGGTTGGACCGGGCTGGTGACCGGATTTCTCTGTAACCCCTTTTTGATTGTTGTTGAAATGGGGGGTCTCCTTTAGCCTTCTTGTTCCTTTGATACACCATTTACGCCTCATTGCCTAATACCTGAGATTATCCTTATAAACACATTAGGCCAAATACTTTAGCACGGTGTCATCGTTACCAAAATAATGGATAAGGGTGAAATACCCTTACAAATATATATGGGTAGCTCTACATAAGAACAATGCAACTATGTTTTTTTTTGGATCATCCAAACTAATGAAACCAAACTCAAGTCACACAATTTTGACATCATTTGAGATAATTAAGTACACACGATCAACCAACCTAGTGAATTTTAATCACATATTCACATGCAAGTTTGATGTGGCATATGGCATGCACCCTTCTCAACAAGTTGTCCATGCTTAGTGGGTGATAACAACCTGGGCAACATGTTGCATGTGTTTAGGCAAAAAAAAAATGATGGAAGGCTCAAAATTACCCCGACTTTGAATTAACGAAACCATCTACCAGCTAAGACAAGTACATTACAATGACCTGCTGAGGTTGCTAGCTACAAATAAAAGCATAAAGAACACACAAGACTACCAAGAAGAAGAAAAAAACAAGCAGACCAAGGTGGCTTGAATCCACCTAGAGAGCCATTTCTTCTGTTGCTTCTATTTCACGGGGGTAGCACATGTACTATCAAAACCAACAAACCTCACTCGCACCGCAACTGCTACCATTGGACTTCCAAAGCACGGACATCGACCACACAAGACGCAAAAGTCTAAATGAAGGGCCTTCACAAGACACCTCTGGGGAGGAAAACGACAGAGCGTCGTCGTCATATCCACAGACCAAGGTCATGCAAGGCTTTCGCACAGGCCGCAAAACACCATCCCAAAAATCAATCATATAACCGAGCAACCAACAAACACTATCCACTAGCTTTAATTTGGGAGAAATCATCGGCATGCCCCATGGCACGACCGAACCAAGTCAAGCCCGTTAGTTTCTGATGGTGTCACAAGTAAGGAAAATTACCTGAATATAAGTAGCCACGCCAACGTCGGTGGTGAACGGAAACCACGATAAGATCACAAGGACACTCTGCAGCCATGTAGAGGCATCTACCAAGCTGAGATCACAAGAAAAACAACCTGAGGTGGAGAGGCGGACCTCCAATCCAGCCAATATGGGCTTCATGGTGATGCCTTCAAGAAGGAGAACGACACCCAAAGGCATCACCATCATCAGTGGTGGTTAGAATCAACCCAATGTCTCGCCGAGGCACCATCCATGGCCTGGAGTTGGCCAACACCATGAGGTGGCCGAGATGGAGTGGGAAGCAACCACTGGACCCACAAACTGAGAAAACACGTGGTATTCCGGACCCAACCAAGAAGACAAGATTCACGCAAGTAGGGTCCATAATTGGACACAACCCTAGAATCGAATCCATCTCGGTGCAGATACAACAATCACCTCGATGGCGCTGGATCTAGCAAAAAAACACGCCGCCTACAAGCCCCCCAAACAATCGTCATCCCGACGAGGCAGGGCTCAGAGCATCATGACAAGGGAGGATGACTGAGGGAGAGGAATTGTGCACTCTCGCGGACATATCTGAGCCCAACAGCCAAGCGTCCCAGCATATGTGACCATGGAGCCATCAGATCCGAGCATGTTGCCAACCCTGGCGAGCATGTGCCGGCCTAGGGACCCTACCCCAACCGTCGGTGGGGATGTCAACCAAGCAGCGCCAACTGCAAGAACCCTCCAAAAGCAAGTGCATGCATGGAAGATGAAGCACACCGAGACGTCCCCATTGTCGATGTCCGCCGCGGGGGTTTGCCCGAAGGCTTCTTCCGGGAATAACGAGAAGGGGGGAGCTGGAGCGTTAGGGGTTGAGCTAGAGTAATGACCAAATTCTAGTGGGCAAGAACAAGTAGGCAAGTTGTAATATAACATATGAAAATAGAAAAATGTCACAAAGATACACCATGCAAGTATTTTTTTTCTTCTGAAATCCTCGGAGTTAGTGTGAGGATGGATTTGCTATTGTTTTCTTTGTGTGAATACCGGTGATGTTTTCCAAAAAAATTGTGCTAAAAATGAGAAGGATGATGGGGATATTTGTGATGTGTGAATTAGGTGATAAATTACCTTTTTGGTAGTATCTTCTTTTAGCAGGACTTCTTTTTTATATGTATGTCTTCGTTGTTGCATCAAGATTTGCAAACATGCATGACAAACAACTAGACACTATGCAAAGATATTTAGTTTCTTCAAAGAGATCTTGAGGAAGACAAAGAACACGTCATGCATGAGAACCAGCCAAACGTAGGCTGTCCACTTCAATATCCGGACCTGAACACGTCACAACAGAGGCATGAAACCAGCCTTATTAGGCATGGACGCGTGAAGCTTGCATGCATCCGCATGCCTTTCCAGCTTGCTCGATCCTCTCTAGACGGTACTGCTACTTATACGCATCGTGGTGCCCGTTCCATAGCTCACCAAGCTGCAGCTCGACCACTTCACTCCACTGTCAGTCCCTCAGCATTCGTGCATCCATCAGCAACTAGCTACAAAACTGAAATGGAGTACCAGAACAAGGAGGTGGATGCCCTGGTCCAGAAGATCACCGGGCTCCACGCCGCCATCTCCAAGCTGCCGTCGCTGAGCCCGTGCCCCGACGTGGACGCGCTCTTCACCGACCTGGTCACCGCGTGCGTCCCAGCGAGCCCCGTGGACGTCACCAAGCTCGGCCCGGAGGCGCAGCAGATGCGGGAGGGCCTCATCCGTCTTTGCTCCGAGGCCGAGGGGAAGCTGGAAGCTCACTACTCCGACATGCTCGCCGCCTTCGACAACCCGCTGGACCACCTCGGCATGTTCCCCTACTACAGCAACTACATCAACCTGAGCAAGCTGGAGTACGAGCTCCTGGTGCGCTACGTGCCGGGCGGCATCGCGCCGGCCCGCGTCGCCTTCATCGGGTCCGGCCCGCTGCCGTTCAGCTCCTTCGTCCTCGCCGCGCACCACCTGCCCGACACGGTGTTCGACAACTACGACCTGTGCGGAGCCGCCAACGAGCGCGCCAGCAAGCTGTTCCGCGCGGACACGGACGTGGGCGCCCGTATGTCGTTCCACACGGCCGACGTGGCTGACCTCGCCGGCGAGCTCGGCGCGTACGACGTGGTCTTCCTGGCCGCGCTGGTGGGCATGGCCGCCGAGGAGAAGGCCAAGGTGATCGCCCACCTCGGCGCACACATGGCGGACGGGGCTGCCCTCGTCGTGCGCAGCGCGCACGGGGCGCGCGGGTTCCTGTACCCGATCGTCGACCCCGAGGACATCGGGCGAGGCGGGTTTGAGGTTCTGGCCGTGTGCCACCCTGATGACGACGTGGTGAACTCCGTCATCATCGCACGCAAGTCCAACGACGACGTGCAAGCCGATGGGCTCCAGCACGGGCGTGGACAGCACGGGCGCCGTGCGGTGCCGGTGGTCAGCCCGCCGTGCAGGTTCGGTGAGATGGTGGCGGACGTGACCCACAAGAGGGAGGATTTTGCCAAAGCAGAAGTGTCCTTCTGATCGATGCGAGGGAAGCAATAAGCCAATAAGGACGTGCCGTGCATGCTCTCCCTGCTTGATCGTGTGCATCCAAATCGTGCGTGGTTTTTTCTTCCGAGTACTTGTCTTCTTCAAGTTATGTGTGTTGTTTGTACCCTATAAGGTAAGTGTGGCGTTCAATAATAATCATATAAGTACAACTGATAATTTTGTGATTCATGTGTCATGTGTAATCAGCATCATGTTGAGACGAGAGATCATCTGTTTTTCAGTACTCATTTGGTGTGTTGTGCTGGCAATATCTGTGTCCTTAGTGGATTCCTCCTGCCTTGGGACAACTTGATCTTCAAGATACATTGTCTAGCCTTAATTTTGGTATCTCCAAGCCTTTTTTATAAAGTTGATAATGTTTTTTTGCGAAAAAATCATTGATCTATTAATAATCATCAACAGTAGTACAAATAGCCTAAAAAGTAAAGAAAATTACAAATTGGTACTCGGACCACCTAGCGACGACTACAGACACTAGCACGAGCCGAAAACGCGCCGCTGTCCTCGCCCCTCCATCGATGTTGATTACATGGTCTATCTGGATCACTCGTAATGACTTTATCTCCAAATGTTTATCCAAATGTTTACAGATGTTGGAAGAGATTTAAGGATGAACTTGCCCTTCTAGCCCACAAATTAAGAGGAAACCATATCATCGCATAGCTACTTGGACAACAAATTTTAGATAGTTTTCTTTCTTCTGGGCTTATGGCCTCTTTTAGTTGCTCATCTCAAGCGACTATTTTTTTCTTCTTTTTGTAGACCTTTATTTCATTATAAAAAAAATAAAAAATACACAACAGAGAAATCCACTGTCCAGCCTTCAAAAAATATAAATACAACTCTCCCTGAAAGATAGAGTAGAGGAAAATCCATGAAGGAAATTGCTAGAGGTGCTTAGCCTAGGCTTCGCGGCCTTTTGCTTCTCCGATGTTAAAGGTGTGGACGGATTTCCTTGCCCATGTGCGACCCCAGCGGAGTCGTCTTTAGCGGTGGCGATATCTGCCTCCTCCATCTCCATGTTGGTGGACGCGGGCATCGTCTTGGCGCTGTTGGACATGCCCGCATCAGTGGAGATGAGGACAAGCACGGCTGCTCGAGCACGCCCTCCAGATCGAGCGTCGTGCCGCGAGTAGCGCACCCATGCCGTTGCTCTAAAGACAGATAACGAAGCATGCCAAGATACTGACCTTGCCATTGTCCAAGGTAGTCAGAGGCGAGGGTGACGCCGATCCTCTCGTTGATGTTGGATGACAACCTCTTCCTCCTTCCCCTAGTACTTGATGAACATGATGTTGTTCGACGACTGGCCTTGTGGCCATCACCACCCACTCGACTGTCATTTGGGACTCACCACCGTTGCCAAGGTTCGATTTTTAGGAGCAAATCTGGGGAGTGGATGGATGCGCGTGGGAGTGGAGCAGGAGGAATGAGTGGGGGAGCTGCGCGGGGGAGTGTACTAGCTTGATACCTGGACGGATTAGCATAGGTGAGACGACTAAGCGGCGGGGAAGGTGGCAGAGTGCGGGAAAAGGACAAGGTTGTGGAGTGCGGGGAGATGACGACGAGTTCGGGTTCCGTCGGACAAAACATCGACAGTTTTTTCGCATAATTACCGTTGTGACGGTTAAATGGAGCTGGAGGGAGTAGCTATCATTAATTAATATATTTGTTTCATTTGATAACTTCTGCACATTTTGCATTTCGAGCAATGTACAATATGAAGCACACCAATACATATGTAGCCCGAAAGATGGGAGTGGAGTTTTGGCACCCGGATCTATATGAACCTGTTATCTGGACCACAAGAATGTGAGTTGAGATTGTTGAGGCGGGGGGAATTAAATGAGGTTCGAGCTGCGGTAATTGAGAAATACACTGTCAGTTTTGCGTACAGTCGTACATGTGGCCCATGGTACAGTAACAGTCGGTAACAGAGAGGGGACCTAGCGTCAAACCGCGACGATCTGGACCTGCGGAACAGGTCAGTGGAGCCGTCCTGGACCATGGAACAGGAAACGAAAATGGGGATCAGAATGGTGAAAAAGAGGATGCCACATTCCTCTAGAAGCTCATCGGCTGTTCTACGGACTCCGGCGACTCAACGAGCGGCTAGGCAGCGGAAAGGGGGCATACGCTGTAGGAGACGAGAAGAGAGCGCAGTTTCATCGATGACATCGGTGGACTCCCCTGGATCTGGTCAGCAGGTTTGTTGATGCAATAATTTTTGGCGGGCTGTGCGGCAAGTTCTTTCTTCTCCAGCTTTCACATGGTGTCTTGTGTCTTCCTCTCCAGTTCGGATATCTATGAGGGGGCAGCGGAGACAACCGCTAATGGTGCAGCCCCGGGATAATATGGTGAGTGCGGCCATGTCGGGTCAGTTAAGCCGGATCGATCCGTGATGGGCATCGTTGTAGCATTAGGACAAACTGAGTCCGCTTAGTCAGCTAAAATATGAATGCAAAAGCTCCGGGGTGGACCGAGAGGTAAACTTCAGTGCCCAAAGTTGGTACAGTTTAGCATTTAGGACAGTGTGAGCTGAATGACTAACTCCACCGATTGTTCGTCAGTAGCTTTGTTATGTGATTTCATTGCATTCGCATTGCCGGTAGCCCGGTAGTACAAGTTCATTCAAATTGGTACAGATTTCGTATTGTGGACTTGTGGTAGGCTGGTAGCTGGACCAGCTGGTACTCTATCCAATTTAGGAGGTGGGGGTTAGAAAAAAAATGTTGGAGCTAGACCAGAAACTGCTGACAGTAGTAGTTCATTAATATTGGGTACAGATGTTGCAATGTGGTAGATGTCATTATATTTGGATGGCCTTAGGGTATCTCCGGCGACACGACGAAGCGGACGCAAAGTGATCGTTTGCAGCCTAAGCAGCCCGATGCATAATGTTCAGGTTGTCCACCAGGACGCAAATGCTGCCGAAATTTGCTCCATGAATGCCTCTACATGGACGCAACACACGACCTTGTATTGGTAGGCCGCCCCACACGGTAGGGACGGTGAAACGCCTTCGTTTGCGTTTCACGCCGGCGCGGGCCACCCAATCTAAGGAGGTGCGTGGAAGATCCACCGCCTAAATGGCAACCGTGACGATCGGCGTGCCTTCCAAAGCACGGAAACCGTCACAGAAGAGCAACCGTCGCCCTCTTCGATTTCTGCGCCACCTTCTCGGCTTCCTGCCATGGCTCAATAAAATTTGTACGTATGCGGATCGGATCTTCCACCGGCCGCCACCATTCATCTCTATGATTACCATCGCCCCCATGAGCAACCTTTTGTTGCCATCGAACTCCGACAGCGAGGGAAAATTATCGAGATGGCGACATGGTGGGAAAGAGCTGACACGTCGAGCAGCGGAAGCTCCCACCAAGCAACGGCCAGGAGGAGGCGCACGACGCCATCGCCGACGACGGCCAGGAGGAGGAGGGGGACACCGTCGCCGATGGCCAAGAGGAGGAGGAAGAGGATGAAGAGGCAATGTAGGAACGACTGCATGCAGAGGAGGCGGCGACGAAGGACAAGGAGAAATCCCGAGCGAAGGCAGGGACGCAGGCGGCGCACACCGACGACGAGGAAGATCCGAAAGGAGACTCTTCAGAGGGGAATTGTCAGAAGAGGTGACAAGCAGGTCGCACAGCCTATGATTTGATCATCAATTTCCAGTTAATATGTGTAACTTGTTTCAAATATTGCACTATTTTGTGAAAATTTGATCATCAATTTGTGATGTGTTGGGGCAGAATGCGTTGGGTCTCTGGGAGTCAAGCGTGGCCCAACGGCCAATTTCATATCCATGGCTCGACGTAAATGGATGCCAGCTGTTATTTTCAGCGTTTAAAAAGACGCCAGCCTTCAAGCGAAATCGGTTCTAGATGTTAACGTTGGTCTAACAAGTTAGGATTTGTATTCTGGAAAATATATTTGGAACTTGTAATGGAAGAGCAGATTAAACTCCGATATGATAGTACTCACCCACACAATCTTAATTTTCAGAAATAAAAGTTTTAGTGCAAGGGTGCCAAATGTATTTCCCTGGCCCTAATGAAGACTTCCTAAGAGCATATTTAGGGAGCCGACCATCGCTCTCTTGTTTTTATTTTATGGCTGTAAATCTTTCCATGTTGCATCCGTAATGTTTGACCATTATATTTCAATTGCCTTCTCTTTCTATCTTCTATTTGAATTCCATGATTTATCCCGCAAATTGGAGATTAACTGAGATGGTCTAAAAAAAACTCTAAGATGATAGGAGACAACGAAAGTAGTTGCATGGGCTGCGGTCCAAGTTCGTAATATGAAGGTACAGGAAAGATAAGTCTGTCATGTACCATTCGACGGATTGGAGCTGCAAGCATTGATATCTCTGGCCAAGCACTGTTTAAAAAGAGAGATACACACAGGATACATAGTTGAATACACTGACAGATGGAACAGCATGCGGAACGTGATTGGTTCAACAAACGGGAGCATCTAGACCCCAGAGCCAAAATGAGTTTCCGCCTAAAGATAGGCTTTCCACGAGGTCATTCTCATGCTAACAAACATGACGATCATATAATCACGGACTTGGCCAAAATCTGCTGGTGTTCTCTATCATTATAAGGAACAATATTCGGTAAACCCATTATGTAAGTCCTCTTTATCATTTGAAAGCTTCACTTGTGCACACATATAGCATGGAGGTTCAAAAACCATTCAACTCCTTGACACCATATAACACACCCAACTGAGGATTGTAAACATAAAAAATTATGAAAGGAACGCAACAAAATAATCTGAAATAAAAGCCACTTGAATATAAAATCAAGCTAGGATAGCTATACTATAATCCTATAATCAGTTGGCTTTGATTTCTGAAAAAAGGTACAACCATCAATCAATTCAAACCTTCCACGGGCCAGGCCCACGTATGCGCCTGCGGGCGACGCCCCAAATAGCGCCCGCAGCGGGCGGACAATAAGTTTTGCCGGGCACACCTAATCATCGCCTTAAGCGGCGATCGGAAACGGTTCCGCTCAGGGAATCAAATGGTCTGGAGTAAGATGGGCCCGGCCCATATTAGGTACGTGCACCAGTTTACATACTCCTCTACTGTACATTGTCGGTCTGGAGGTTTATTCTTGAAAAATATTCGAATTTTGAAGAAATGTTTAAATTCGAAAATTGATTAACATTTGAAAAAAATGTTAAGATTTTGAAAAGTTTAAATTCGAAAAATGTTCAAACATGAAAATTGTTTAGATCTAAAAAAATGTTCAAAATAAAAAATTGTTCAAATGTGAAAATTGTTAAATTTTGTAAATGTTCAAATTTCAAAATTGTTCAAACTTCAAAAATATCAAATATGAAAATAGTTAAAACTAAAAAAATCAGCTTAAAATTGTTCAAAATAAAAAATGTTCAAAGTTAAAAATTGTTCAAATTCGAAAAAAAATCAAATATAAAAAAATTTCAAATTATAAAAGTTCAGAATTTAAAAAGTTAAAAAAAACGTTGGACAAAACCAGGAACTGGAGTGGAAAAACCCAGTTGAACAAAAAAAAACGAAAGAAAATCGAAGGAAAACTCATGCCCTCGCTAATGGGCCGGCCCAGCCTACCGCGATCTGAGCGGAGCAAAGAATAGCTCCCGCTATGAGCGGGGAATAGGTTTCGCCAGTTTTGCCGCTGAATACAAGCACCTTTACCAGGCTCTGTGTGTACTACAGGCCACTACAGGTCCGGTATCACGCGGGCATAACATTAGGCTCCAATTGTATATATGACGGCCCACTCTTGCAATTCAATCCCAGTTCTTACTTTCGAGCGAAATTACAAATTTTTGTTTTTGCGAAAGTTCTGTGATACTGACATTCTTAAAGCACACCTCCCGCAAGAAGGACTGAAGCTACACCAACGTAAGTAGTAGTACGTCGGGTTTCAGATGCGCGCGGCTAATTACTTGAATTGTAGTAGTACCTCATTGTAATACGGTGTACACATACGTAATGGGTGTGTGTGCACGTGTCAGCTTTTATGTACTACTACAACATACGTAGAGGGGGTAAGGAAAAAGTAGGCTAATTACTACTGTCGCGCTTAAAGCTTTTGTGTTGGACAGGACGGAACTGCAAGGTCGTGTAGAGTGGTAGTAAAGCGCAAGCACGGAACGTACGAAAAGAAAAGACGTACGGGCATGCATGCACGTACGTACGTGACACGTGAGGGCAAAAAATCTCCGTGGAATTCCTGTTTTCTTCGATAAAGAGAATTGATTAATATCGTGGAGATAACAATTATATCCAGCCTCTATAACAACGTGCGGCAATACGGATACACACAACCTAAGAAAAAAGCCCGGTACAGTGATCTATTATTTGAAACAACAATATTAACACTACCAAGTACATGTACATCTTCTCCAAAAGCAACGCCTTGAAGAAGGAAACAGTGTACAAGCGTCGTCGTCGTTCGATCATAGATCTTAGATTTTTACCCTGAAAAAAGTCACCGCTCTTAAAACAATGCCTTTAACAAGGACATTTCCATGCATAACCAATTAAGGCAAGATCTTGGATTTTCATCCTGCCATGTAAGACTATGAGCTTTTCTCATGTGTCGTCGCTCCCACTTGCATGCCGCTGCTTCAGGTCACGAATCACCCACCAAATTCCTCATCGCCCATCAGACTTTAACCACCATTGCTAGTTCTCAGATCTTAGCTTCCATAACATTCTCCAACAATATCATGGAACGAGAACGTGCCCCCTGATATTAACAACCAGCAGAGTTTCGAGTACTCCCTCTGAAACAAAATAACCAGCAAAAAAACACGGGTGCGCACGACCGAACTGCACCCGATCCAGCAATCTTCAGTCATGAATTGCCCAGTGAAACTCGCCGGCGGGACCTTCCAGAACACGACACTTTAGCCAGGTCAATGGAGACACGCATCCAGCAGTTCATCATCTTGACACGAGTTGGATTGCCAAGACAACTACCTTTATTCAAAAGCCTCGCTAGTAGCCCACACGCCACCAGCCGGCAGCCGAGGAGGAGACGAACTGCCGGGATGCCGAACATGACCAACGCATGGCCGCCAAAGTGCAGGTATGCGGGCAGAGGCACACGAACCAGAACCTGGGCCCGATCCTGCACCGCCGCCACCAAGGCTCCCGTAGCCAGTCTAGAGGGCCTTGGTGGCACCTTCTTCGCGCCTCGCCACACCAATGCTCTGCCATGACTGTCCCCTCCGCCTTTCCTTGCAATCTCCGCCCGAGCGCACACCAGGAACAGCGCTGCCACATGCGCCCCGAACCGTTGTCTCTCCTCGCGAAAGGACATACCGCCAGGATGCGCCTCCCCTCCACCCGCACTTTGACGGCTGGGTGCCGCCACCACCGCCACTACCAGTGGTGGCGACGGCCAGGAGAGCCCTTGAACGAGGGTGCGAGGAGGAGGTCCTGCAGGGTCACCTGAGTCGGCCGCACACACGACCCGGGAGGTTATGTTAGGTTAGGACGACCCGTGTGTAAGAGCATCCCCACTCGTTGGCGCTCCCCACGCCCAAATCCGGCGAATTTTTCGTCCGGATTGGAGGAAGATTTGGCGTGGGGAGTAGTAGTTTCCCAGCCGCGTGCCGGGCGAAGTCGACGAGGCGAATTTGAAAAACGGAAACTTGACAAACTACGGCTAAAAACGGGTGAATATAGACTAAATTTAATGATATTTATCATATAACGGGCGGAGTTCATACATAGAGGCCGAATTCGACTATATTTCGAATTCGGCTAGGGGAATTCAAATGCTAATTCTAAAACACGGCGATCTACATGCCTAAATGGCGGTAGAACACCGTGTAGTCGCCGTCGTCGTCGTCGGAGCCGTCGTCCTTCGGCTGCGCGGCTGGGCTGCTGCCCTGGCCGGCGTCTCCCCGCCCCGGGGATGGCTTGTACATGTCGTCGTCGGAGGACTCGAGGTCGACGACGGGGACAACCGCCGGAAGGAGGTGTCGCGGGACGGCGGAAGCGCGCGGCATCGTCGTTGGCGGTTGTGGCGCCGCGGGCGGCGCGGGCGGCGCGTTGGTGTGCGGCGGCCGAGGTCCGGCCGCCGCTGCTGCTCCTCCTCTGCCGCTCCCGTCGCGCCTGGCCCATTCCGGCGCGGCGTCCTCTCGCGCTTCTCCTCCTCCCTGGTCTCAGCGACCTGGCGATCGCCTCCGCCATCGCGGCGTCCTCGCGCGCTTCGCCTCTGTCGGCGAGCGGGTGCGGCGGCCTCTTTCTTCGTCCTCTTCCGGCCGCTCTGCGGAGCGGAAGGCTGGTCGCGGATGACGAGGGCGCCGCTGCTGCGCTGGTCGGCGGCGGAGACGCCGGCTCCTTCTTGACGCGCACCGGCGTCGGGCGACGTCGCCTCCTCCCTCTTCACCGGCGCCAAGGATGACCTCGGCGCCGATCCGGGAGACGACGAGCTGGCAGCCATGCGCCGTGGCTGCCAGACGTTTCCCCGGCGGCGGCTCGCCGACGCCCTCGATGGAGCGGGCATCGTCAGCACCGGGAAGTTGCCGCCTTGGATGTGCTCGATGACGGCCTCGAGGCTCCGGCCCGGCGCGCTCCACCAACGTTTGCGGCCCGCCGAGTTGTTGCGCGGAGGCGGAGGCGGCGGGCGTCGTGCGCGGCGAGCTCCCGCCGCGGCGCGAAATACGAGTTCCACGCCGTGTAGTTGTCGGGGTGGTGGCGTGGCTCGGCGCGTTCCTCGTCCGTCATTTTCATCCGCGCCTCCTCGATCTCGATGTCGAGGAGGTCGCCCGAGGCGGCGGCGGGATTGGCACGCCGGCCTCGGCCCGCACCCGCCGCCGGGCGGCCTCGTGTCCGGGCAGGGTACCCCGCTTTGGAGGAGGTGCCCCTCACGCGTGGAGCGGCGGGGAAGCCGTTGTTGGCTGCGCCGTCGTCGTCGGAGAACGCCATCGTCGGAATGTAGAGGGAGAGTGGAGGGAGAGTGGATCACGGGGTACACCTCGCGGCGAGCGGAGCGGCGTATATATGTGCGGCGGGGGATTAAAATGCCGCGTGGAGTGCGACGCGTCCGCGGCGAGCTGACCGGCGGCAGCCTTTAGTGCGCGCGGAAGACGATGCGTGCGCGGAAGACGACGACATTAACTCGCGCGTGGACGCGAATACGAACCGGCGCGCCTCCACGGCGGATGCGATAGGGGCGACGATCGGTTTCTCTCGCCGACAAGTTGGGGCCACCAGCGCGCGGGAAGGTTCCTCGGTATTTCCGGCGTTTCGTCCGGAGTCCCAGCGCTCCCGAGGGCCGGGGATGGCGTGGGATCGCCGGATGAAGTGGGCAAATCCGGCAACGAGGGGGGCGCGCCCAGGCCGATTTACGCCGTCCGGATGTAAAAAACGCTCGCCGGGGGCCTGTTCGGGGGGACGAGTGGAGATGCTCTAACTCATATGCGTTGATACATCATGGGCATCCCCGGTTGTGTGGATACAAGTCGCGGTGATCTTGGCGCGCGGTGATTCAGCGGCGGCAGGCCACGTGAGGAAAGAAGCCGGGCGGTACGTACAAATCTGATGATCTAGAGTAGATCCCACGAGAGAGACGGCGTCAATCACGTACACCATATCCATCTAGTATGATCTATCCACCGCAAATGAGCGAGTCTGATCGAGGGCATTTCCACGGCCCACGCGAACACATGACGCGCGACTGCGCGAGGGCCATCTCAAATCAAATCGGCACCTAGGTAGCTCCCATATCGATCAGACGTGTGCGATGCATCATGCAACACGTACGAACCCTCCGATGGAGCTGAGCTGAGCTCGACGGGACGTCCCCTCGCCCGCCGACGGCCGGCATGCAACAGGTTGGCGACCGAACGTGTGTAACGTAACGTAGCGTACGTTCCCATGCATATCAGATCGATCCGGAGATGGATCGAGCCGGACGAGCCCAGCGTCGATGGATCGATGCGATGCGTGCATGGGCAGGACCACGTACGTAGGGGTACCACACGCCGCCAGCCCGCCAGCCGTCGCTCTCGGAGGACGCTGTCACACTGACCATGGCCCCAGCCCGCCCCTTTTCATCCACGACATCATCATATCGTCGTTGTCATCAGGGGCCGGCAATGGCAGCGCCAGGCAGCACCGGCAGCGGCCCGGAATATGTGTAAGACGGCCGCAATGCACGTCGCACACGGCGTCGCGTTGGCTGCGGTGACACGCACGCGCGCACACATGCCCAGCCCCTGGTCCAGTACTCCAGTGCTGCCAACGGCAGCGACGGGCACGTACCAACGAATGTATGAAGCGCACACAAACTGCTGGGAGGAGTGGCCCTCCTGCAGCCCCGCCTCCCTGCACCCCAGCCTCTCCACACACGGCCACTTGTCCATCTCTCCACTAGTAGAAACAAGGATTTTGGTTTTTTCCGAAAGGCTTTGGCACTCCGGTGGCAGGGCGCTTGGAGGTGTGGCGGGCCGCGACTCCGCCGGAGGGTTTTAGTTCTTTGTTAGGTTATTTTCAGTGTCTTCCGGGATGGTGAGCGGCGGCTACATCTTGATGTCAGAATAAGGTCCTCCCCGCTCTATCCTCGCTCGGTGGTGCGTCTAGCATCGGCACGGGGCACGTGGAGTCATGTGCCGACGGATCTCGCGGATCCGATCGGTTTTCGTGTTCGTTGGTGTGGTTTCAGGTCGGTTTCTTGATCTAAAGTTGTCATGTTGGGCGACGGTTGCTGCTCTGGTGCGCGGTCCTTTGGGACCTTAGCACGACGACTTCCGTTTGTCTACTACAACAAGCTCTACTACGACAAGCTTTGCCGGGGTGATGGAGGGCGAGGACATCGGCGCGCCTTCGGCTCGCGTCGGTGTTTGTACTCGTCGCTAGGTGGTGAAAGACCTATGTAATTTTTATTACTTTTGGGTCGGTTTGTACTGCTATTGATGATTATTAATAGATCGGTGGAATTTTCGCAAAAGAAAATTTGAACCGGTGCTAAAGGGTCATTAGCATTCGTTTGAGGAACCTTTATAGGTTGTGTTACCAAGTGCAAATAATATCTTTGCCGGTTCGTAACACGAATCGGTCAATAACTGAGCGTTGCGTCGGCCACGAACCTTTTGCCGGTTCGTGTTATGAACCGGAATTCACTCCCATACCTCCACCCCCATGGATCGCCTTTTTAACAACGTAAAATAGAAAAATAATAGAAAATTCAAAAAATAAAATCTTTTGAGATTCATGTATGTTACGCAACCTACTATTAGGGAAAATTAACAAATTTGAATTTCAATTTTTTTGCAATAAAAGTTTTAAAAATGGTAAAACCGCATTAACTTTTGCATATGACGTCGGAAAAAACGTATAATATATCAAAATCATCGTTGGAAAAAGTTATATCCAAATTTAACAGGGTTTACCCGGTTAGCCAATTTTTAGATTCTCAAAATTCCAAATTAAAATATGAAAGCAGGAAGATTTTAGTCTTTTCTAGAAATTTAGGATTTTATTTTTTTTTCAAAATTAAAATTAATAATTGCATCCTGCATAAAGATTACTATTAAATTTTAGCAAATTACAAGTTTTTCCAATTTTCAGGTTTTAGATTTGGCAAAAAAAAATGAAAATAATTATAAATAATACAAATTATAAAGTTAATGTTTATTTATTTATTCAAGATTATTATTATATCATTACTTTTGTTTATTAAAAGAATTATTTGAAATTCGAACAATGGGAATTATTATCATGCATATGATAGTAGTGTACGATATTATCTTCACAATGCATAGTATCATGTACTAGTATCATGTGTTATATGTATTTAATGATTTGTAGAATCTCAATACAAAAGTGTGTACAAGATTTGTTTCGCATTAATTTTTCTAGTTCTACGTGTTATGATACGGTATCTACCTATGATACCACTATCATCTATTTTATCATTAATTGATATGACACATCAGCATTTTGCATGCATGTAGTGCATGATACTACTTATGATACTGTCATTGTGAGTAGTCTTAGAGAAGCTCCACTGCCCCTAATAGCTCCAAAAATGGCCTTTTCAATGTTCGCATGGTCTTTCCCAAACTCTATCTGGCACACCCGCACCGGCACCGACCTATAGGGGTCGCACACCCGCACTGGCTCCAACCTATAGGGGTCGGCTTGAGGGTGTCGGCACCCGTTGCCACGTTGGATTCGCTCGGCTAGCCCTTCCTAGTAGCGGCGCAATGAAACTTTCTATTAGTTTTTTTTTCCTAATCCATTTCCCACCCACCACTCCTCTTCCCACCTAGCACACGCCCTCGCCCACCTCCCATCCGTATCGATGTTGTTTGTTTATTTATATTAGTCGTTGCAAGCTCTAAGGATGTTATGATTCGAGAAATATGACAAAGGATTCCCCTCTATGCATTTCTTCACAAAGATCCAAACTTGTGAGAAATGGAAGGATGTTTAGCGCACTCTAAATTATTCTAAATCTGTTGATTCTGATGAAGCACCACAGCCTCCACTGTCGGGGGATTTACCCCCGGTATGGCGAAGTCCTTGAGTCTACGAGCGCGCAGGAGTTCGCGGATCAAGAAAATATGCAACGTAGCAAAAGATATGAGGAAATCAGCAAAACAAAGAGAAATGATGCGCTCTGGGCCAACCAATTGCGCTGGGGCCGGCTTCCGGCTGCCCCAGCCCGCTCCAGGCCGTCTTCCGCCCTGCGCCCCTGCTGGGCCGGCTTCCGGCTACCCCGGCCCGCTTCTGGCCGGCTCCCGCTCCCGTGGCCTGTCCGGCTGCTGGGCCGCCGCCCACGCGCCTGGGCCGACTGGTGCGCGACCCTCGAACGGGAGCGGCCGACTTCGTCGCTCGGTCGATCGGACCGCTCGCTCCAGCTGCTCCCTCGCGTGATGATGGCCGGCTGGCGCCTGCTCCGTCCCTGGCCGGCTCCAATTATCATCGTGGCCGGCTGCTTCAGCTCCCCTGCATCCACGTGAAGACAAGTGCATGGCCGGGTGTGGTCAATCTCCACGAGCCAGCTTCAACCATCCACAGATAAGATCGATCAAGCATAGGAGGCATTGGATCCCCTGCCAGGAGTACGATCGGGACAACGACCAGGCAACGTGTCAGTCTACGTACGGTCTATCGATAGGCTCCTGTGGTGCAATAGTAGCACTATGTGTACAGTTGATAAGACCCCAGTAGTCATGTCATGTACAGTGCATGCGGGCCATCTCTTGTCCCCTGGGTGCCACTATATAAGGCACACCAGGGGAGGCTTACAGCCTCATGCTCTCAATGGCCAAGAGGGCCATCGCTGCCCTCCCTCTCTCTTAGCTCACATACGAGCAGCCGGCCAGGCTCTCTCCAAGCCGGCCAGGCTCCCCCTTAGCTCACAGTAGCTTCTTCCTTCTCAGGACAAACAGCTCTAGGAGCAACTATGTAACACCATATATTGTCATATACATCAGACATGCAGGAGTAGGGGTTTTACCTCGCGGGGCCCTGAACACTGGGTACATCACCGTGTGCTGTGTACCAGTCCCGCATCCGGATACCGTCGACGCCCATACAGGAACCACTTCTCTTTAGCTACCCCGTAGCATATGCCGTGACGATACCACGACATTTGGCGCCCACCATGGGGCCTGCAGTGGCGCCGACCGGAGTTCGTTCGGACGGGACCCTTCCTCATCATCGTCACCGCCGCGGCATTCATCGCTGCCGGCTTCGCCGCCCTATTCGGGCACGGCTTCGCCTTCTCCATCACCGTCGCGGCCTCAACTGCCGCGAGCTTCCTCACCATCTTCGTCGTCGCCACGGTCGATGCCGTGGCCACCTTGTCCGTTGACGCCGCCGCAGGCTTCACCCTCGCCGCGTTTTCTTGGCCAACATCCGGGGAACTGCCGCACGCCCGGCTAGCTGCGGCCGCGCCCGTGGCGTCGTCTTCTTCGTCACCACCAACGTCTCCAACAGAACCCGGGGGCTTGAGCCCGGGAAAGTCGCCGCCGCACGCTCGGTTGGCCGCGGCCGCGCCGTCTCTGTGCCCGCGCTCCACGACCAGCGCCTTCGCCGTCCTCCTACGTACGCGCAGCAGCAAGCAGCAGGCCGGCCACGCATGGCAAGCGCGGCTAAAGTCCGTTGACCGAGCGCGCGCATGTGCCTGTGCACCCGCGTTTGCGTGCGCCGCCGGCGCTCCTGTGACCATCATCTCCATCGCCCCGCGTAGCGGCAGGCGGCACCTCCGGCGCGGGATCGTGCGCGTGCCGCACCTGCGACTGCGCGCAAAAGTGGCAAGGTAGCAGCCGTGCGGCAAGCGGCAGCGCCAGCAGCATCTCCTGCGCCCAAGCATCAGGCAGAAGCGCGCGCGTGAGGATCAGCAGCACACGCGCGTGCCAACACTTTGAGCGAAGCATCACCAGCAGCGTCATGCATGCGAACAGCAACGAAGCAGCAGCCATTCTTGGAGCTAAGTTGCTCTGCTTCCTCAGTTCCCTAAACTACTAATCTATCCTCTTGCTTTACATCTCTGTAAAAGACAAATAGCTACGATGCATTGTTTCTTGTGTCCTCGCATACAGAGAACATAGGCAGCAGCAAGATAGCAACGCTGCGCCCCTGTGCACGCCTCGACCGCGACGACCTCGCGTGCACGGCGCACCCATGGTCACCTGCGCCGTCGTCCACGCGCCAGCACCGGCATCCAGCTGCTCCTGCCCATGTCTTCGTGCGCGCACGAGGGGCTGCACGCCCTCCGACAGCATCGTGCCCTTGCACGCCCGCGTCTGCCGGTTGCCGCGCTACGACTGCTGCTCGTACCGGCCGCACTGCGCCCCGTCCTGCGCCCTTGCCGGCTCGCGCCACGGCCACCTCCAACTCGACCAACACGCCTGCTGCGGGCCGGGGCACGTACAGCTCCGGCTTGTGCCCGCCGGCCACGCCAGCTCCGCGTCAGCTCTCAGCTGGCTCCAGCTCCCTCGCGCTCGTACGCGACCGCACTGCTCTGACTCGCACGCGTTGACAACCAGCAGCGTCGCCCGCGACCGCACCCGGCTGCGCCCCCGGCGGCATCAAGCCACCGCTCCAACCGCAACAGCGGCAGCATCTTCCGCTGCGCCCCGGGCCGGCTTCCACCAACGTCGACCTCGCCATGGCCGGCTCCCGCTTGCCACGACCACCACCGGTTGCATGCGCGCGAGCGTACAACGGCTCACAGTAGCACCATCGCGGCCGGCTCCCGCGCGAATTCTGTCGCCGCGGCCGGCTCCTCGTCCGGCGCGCCGCGCACCTTGCCGTGGTCGACTCCGGCTGCCCCCCGCCTCTACCGGCTGCGCGCACCATCAGCGCCCGGTCCTCCAAGCAGCAGCAGCAGCGCGCCCACTGCCGGCTCGCGCCATGGCCGGCTCACCGCTGTGTCATGCGGCTGCGCCAGCCCCGACTCCAGGCGCCCGGCAGCGGCCTCGCCAACTCTTCCTCCGCCGCCCGCGCCTCGCTGTGGCCGGCTCCGCGTCGGCCGCGCCTAGCGCGCCCTCCGGCTGCGCCCCGCCATGGCCACCTCCGGCTGCTCCACGCAGCGCCCCGGCCGGCTTCGTCTCCGACTCGCGGCTCCGGCTCTTCCCGCGCGCCACCACGCCAAGCTCCACTACCGGCTGCGCCTGGCTCACGTTCGTCGTCGGCTCGCCGCGGCGGCCGGCTTGCTGCGGCGATGCTCCGCCCGCGCGCCCGTACCGGTTGCCGCGTGAGCCTATCAAAAGAAAAGAGCGCATGGGTAAAAAAAAATATACAAGATGAAAAAGAGTGGCCGGCCGAAATTGGAAAAAGCTTGGCCGGCTGAAAAAAGAAAAAAGGTTGCCGGTTGAAAATAGAAAGAAAAGTGGCCGGCTCAAGCAAGCTGCCGACTGAAAAAATAAAAGGGAAAAATAATATTTGCCGGCTGAAGACAAAAAAAAAAGTGGTCCGACCGGCTGAAAAAAAAATGCTCCGGCTGAAAATACTTCGCCGGCTGAGAAAAAAATATCTGTCCGGCTAAAAACATGCCGCCGAGTGAATCTGCTTGATGTTCGATCGATCGAGCCGGCTACGCTAGTGCCGGCTGGGCGGGTTGTCTTTAACCCGGCTGGGGCTGGGTTCGTTTGGTTGGTCGCTCGACTCTGCTCGTACCGGTTTCGCCTGTCCAGGCAGTGGGAATGGAATGAGTGGAGCTGCGTGTGACCAGCGAGCGCGTTTGGTCGCCCGTCCGCTGAATCTGTGGCGGAATCTCGTCGACTCGTACATCGCGCGCGTTTGGTAACCCTTGGTGAGTCAAGCCGGGTGGCCATCGACCATCGACACTTCGCGCGGCGAATCAGCCACCCAGAGACACTCGGGGCTCTCCCCCTCTCACACCAGCGCCTCCGCTCATCCATTGGCAACCGCCGCCCCACTGCGCCGCGCCTCTTCGGTGCACCTTGGCCTCTTGTAGCGCTTGCAGCTCGCCTCGTTGCCCCTCGAGGCGCCACTCGCGGCGCGAGTGGCCGGCTGGAGCCAAGCGCGTGAGGCCACCAGCCACTCCTCGCCTCTGGCTTCGACAACTCGTCATCACTATCGAGACCAACCCTACGGCGAAAACAAAATGTAAGTCTTCTGAGTAACTCTCTGCACCGCTGCTCAGCCGGGTAACCCGAGTTACACTCGGGGGCTACCCCTCTTCCGCCGCACTTCGCTGCTTAACCCCGGACCGACTCAACTCGTCCCGGGGGCTCGCCGGCTGGTCCACGATGCTCTATCCCAAAGACGGCTTAGTAGTGTGTACGGTACCAAAGGCCCACTCTTCGACTCAGCTGTTGTCCGCAACCCGGCTTCATGGCTAGCAAGAGCAAAAGCCGGAGGTAACCTCACATGAACAACGTCCAAAGAGAGATCACCTTGGGCAATCCGGCCTTCGCCGATGTCAGCTCGAATGAGTCTGCCCCTCAAAGTCTAAGTACTGTGCGCTCCACTTTGCGGCCCACTCTTGACCTAGCTACAGACCGCAACCCGGCTGTATGGCTGGCAAGAGAAAAAGCCAAAGAGCGGGGGGACATGAAAATGACTCCAGGGGGCTCGGACGAAACCGAGCCAACATCCCTCTACATAAAGCTAGCACTGCTAAGGCTCCATATATTATATGTCTTTACTGACTAACTTTGTCTCTTATATGACTATCTCCGATGGACTCCATCGTTGGCGGACCCGGGTCCACCTTCGGTGCTCTTCGGCACGAGCCGGCGGACACGCGTCCACCTTGCCGGCGGCGAGCCTTGGCGCGGTCCTCGCGACCACTTCCGGGTGCTCTTCGGCCACGAGCAGAAGACACCGCGTCCACCTTGCCGCGGCCCAGAGCCTTCGAGCTGGCGGTCCTCGGCGACCACTTCCGGGTGCTCTTCACGGCCGGCGGCCCCGAGCCTTCGAGCGGCGGTCTCGGCGACCTTCCGGCCGCGCCGCCGTCATCGTCCGCGCCTTCGCCGCCTTGTTCGGCTGCGCCTTAGCCGCCTTGGTCGGCTGCGCTTTCGCCGCCTCGCCGGCTGCGCCTTGTCGCTGCGCCTCCGCCGCCGTCGTCGGCCGCCTCGCCGCCTCGCCGGGCCGCCTCGTCGGCGCGCCTTCGCCGCCTGGTCGTGCGCCTCCGCCGCCGTCGTCGGCCCGGCCGCCGCCTCGCCCGGCTGCGCCTTGTCCGGCTGCGCCTCCGCCGCCGTCGTCCGGCCGCTTCGCCGCCTCGTGGCGCGCCTCGTCCGGCTGCGCCTCGTCGGCTGCGCCTTCGCCGCCTTGTCGGCTGCGCCTCGCCGCCTCGCCGCCTTGCGCCTCGCCCGGCTGCGTCTCGTCCACCTGCGCCTCGTTCGGCTGCGCCTTCGCCGCCTTGGTCCGGCTGCGCCTTCGCCGCCTCGTCCGGCTGCGCCTCCGCCGCCTCGTCCGGTTTCGCCTCGTCCGGCTGCGCCTTCGCCGCCTCGCCGTGCGCCTCGTCGGTTGCGCCTTCGCCTTGTTCGGCTGCGCCTTTGCGCCTTGGTCCGGCTGCGCCTTCGCCGCCTCGCCCGGTGCGCCTCGTCCGGCTGCGCCTTCGCCGCCGTCGGCCCGGTGACCATGTTGCCGCGGCCAGGCCTTTGGTGGCGGTCTCGGTGACCACTTCCGGGTGCTCTTCACACGACCCGGCGGACACCGCGTCCACGTTGCCAGCGGCCCAGCCTTTGAGCTGGCGGTCCTCGCGACCACTTCCGGGTGCTCTTCGGCACGAGCCGGCGGACACCGCGTCCACGTTGCCAGCGGCCCAGAGCCTTTGAGCTGGCAGTCCTCGCGACCACTTCCGGGTGCTCTTCGGCACGAGCCGGCGGACACCGCGTCCACGTTGCCAGCGGCCCGAGCCTTTGAGCTGGCGGTCCTCGGTGACCACCGGGTGCTCTTCGGCACGAGCCGGCGGACACCGCGTCCACGTTGCCAGCGGCCCGAGCCTTTGAGCTGGCGGTCTCGGTGACCACTTCCGGGTGCTCTTCAGCACGAGCCGGCGGACACCGCGTCCACGTTGCCGGCGAGCCTTGAGCTGGCGATCCTCGGCGACCACTTCCGGGTGCTCTTCGGCACGAGCCGGCGGACACCGCGTCCACGTTGCCAGCGGCCCAGAGCCTTTGAGCTGGCGGTCCTCGGCGACCACTTCCGGGTGCTCTTCGGCACGAGCCGGCGGACACCGCGTCCACCTTGCCGGCGGCAGAGCCTTCGGCGGCGGTCTCGCGACCTCCCGGCTGCTCCTCGAACGCCGGCGGACTCCGCGTCCACCTCGCGCGGCCCGCGCCTTGACCTGGCGGTCTCCTCGACCCTCCCGGCTGCTCCTCGCCACGAGCCGGCGGACTCCGCGTCCACCTCGCCAGCGGCCCCGCGCCTTCGAGCTGGCGGTCTCCTACGACCACCTCCCGGCTGCTCCTCAGCACGAGCCGGCGGACTCCGCGTCCACCTCGCCAGCGGCCCCGCGCCTTCGAGCTGGCGGTCTCCTACGACCACCTCCCGGCTGCTCCTCAGCACGAGCCGGCGGACTCGCGTCCACCTCGCCCGGCCCGCCTTCGGGCTGGCGGTCTCCTATGACCACCTCCCGGCTGCTCTCAGCACGAGCCGGCGGACTCCGCGTCCACCTCGCCGGCCACGCGCCTTCGGCTGGCGGCCTCGACCACCTCCCGGCTGCTCCTCAGCACGAGCCGGCGGACTCCGCGTCCACCTCGCCAGCGGCTTCGCGCCATCGAGCTCCACCTCTTCCGGCTGCTCCTCAGCATGAGCCGGCGGACTCCGCGTCCACCTCGCCAGGGTTCCACGCCCACGAGCCGGCTTCTGCGCCATCGGCTCCATCTTCGCTGCGGGTGTCTCCGCGCCACCCTTTCGACGGGTGCCACCGCCATTTTCGCGTCGCCCTCGCTGCGGCCGCGACCGCCGTCTACTCCGACAGTCGGCGTCTCCGCCATCGACTTTGTCATCTTCAACCAAGCCCGGGGGCTTGACATCGCCATTGCGGCCCCTTGCTTGCGGGCCGCGTTAGCGCCCGCCGACTGCGTTCGCCGCACGTTCCACGACTTGCGCGGTTTCCCGCGCGCTGGCTTCCTCCCATGCGGCTCCCGCATGGTTGAGACCAGCCCTGGCGCCTCCGCGCCTTTCACCTCCGCCATGCCTTGGCGGCACCGCGCCGCTTTCTACAGCGCCGCGAGCTACATCAACATCGCCATCATCATCTACATCAACAACATCGCGTTTGGGACCCTCCCCGCGACTCGACTGCTATTCGAGTCCCACGTAGGCTCGGGGGCTAATGTCGGGGGATTTACCCCCGGTATGGCGAAGTCCTTGAGTCTACGAGCGCAGGAGTTCGCGGATCAAGAAAATATGCAACGTAGCAAAAGATATGAGGAAATCAGCAAAACAAAGAGAAATGGTGCGCCCTGGGCCAACCAATTGCGCTGGGGCCGGCTTCCGGCTGCCCCAGCCCGCTCCAGGCCGTCTTCCGCCCTCCGCCCCTGCTGGGCCGGCTTCCGGCTACCCCGGCCCGCTTCTGGCCGGCTCCCGCTCCCGTGGCCTGTCCGGCTGCTGGGCCGCCGCCCACGCGCCTGGGCCGACTGGTGCGCGACCCTCGAACGGGAGCGGCCGACTTCGTCGCTCGGTCGATCGGACCGCTCGCTCCAGCTGCTCCCTCGCGTGATGATGGCCGGCTGGCGCCTGCTCCGTCCCTGGCCGGCTCCAATTATCATCGTGGCCGGCTGCTTCAGCTCCCCTGCATCCACGTGAAGACCAAGTGCATGGCCGGGTGTGGTCAATCTCCACGAGCCAGCTTCAACCATCCACAGATAAGATCGATCAAGCATAGGAGGCATTGGATCCCCTGCCAGGAGTACGATCGGGACAACGACCAGGCAACGTGTCAGTCTACGTACGGTCTATCGATAGGCTCCTGTGGTGCAATAGTAGCACTATGTGTACAGTTGATAAGACCCCAGTAGTCATGTCATGTACAGTGCATGCGGGCCATCTCTTGTCCCCTGGGTGCCACTATATAAGGCACACCAGGGGAGGCTTACAGCCTCATGCTCTCAATGGCCAAGAGGGCCATCGCTGCCCTCCCTCTCTCTTAGCTCACATACGAGCAGCCGGCCAGGCTCTCTCCAAGCCGGCAGGCTCCCCCTTCACAGTAGCTTCTTCCTTCTCAGGACAAACAGCTCTAGGAGCAACTATGTAACACCATATATTGTCATATACATCAGACATGCAGGAGTAGGGGTTTTACCTCCACCGCGAGGGCCCTGAACCTGGGTACATCACCGTGTGCTGTGTACCAATCCCGCATCCGGATACCGTCGACGCCCATACAGGAACCACCTCTCTTTAGCTACCCCGTAGCATATGCCGTGACGATACCACGACATCCACTTCCATCTCGGCAGGGCGCTCTATCAACAACAAGAAGGCCAAGTCCGTGAGGAATGCCACGGTGGAGCCGGGGCCTTCCATCAAGGAAGAGACGACGCCGAAGGGCATGGAGGAGTTGTCGATGTCCATATGATCGTTGGCCTTGGATGGCGCGTGGTGATCACCGGCCTTGGGTGGCCTTTTTGGATGTGTCAAAACTTACGACTTTTAAACTATTTGAACAAGTCGATGGCCGGACTGCGGGCCTTTGCATATTAATTTGTTCTACATTTGGAACCATTTGTGTGGTTTTTTTATTTGAACAATTTAAGTTTATTTAAAAAATAATGGAATGCTGTTGCCGAAAATAATTACGGGCGGTGAAGATGATCTAAGCAACGGATATATGGATTGTATGCAAATTATGCAATGATGAATCTGCGTGTCCCGTCCCATGCATGAGTTGAGTCTCATCCTGCCGAAGCGACGACGGGGACGTACGCGCGAACGCGGACGGCTCACCCGCAGCTTTATTAGTGGCAACATATATGTTGGATCGCATCCGGCTTGCTTGTGTCGGGCGAGATGAGAGTATGAGATGTAGCTTAGGAGAGCGATATACATCACGCCAACTACGAGCTGTCCATGGTGGTGGGGATGGTGGCGTCCGGTAGAACATCCGTGGGATTAATGCAGGGGCCGTGGCGCGCTGCGGAAGCAGGATGTGCTAAGAGCATCTCAGCCGTTGGAGGCCCCCAGGGCACAATCCGGATAAAAATTAATCCGGATTGGACGTAATTTTGGCATGGGGAGCAACGATTTTCCAGTCGTTTTCCCCCACATGGTCGCCCAGTTTTTGGCTAATCTCATTGACACGCGGGCCAGAGCGCGGAGTTTGCTCCATCCGGAGTCCCCGGCAGCACCCCGGGAACCCGAGGATGGCATGGAGAGTCCGAACGGATTTAGGGCTAAATCCGGATGAAAACGAGAAGCTAGGGGCGTGACTAGGTCGTTTTTCGCCGTCCGGATGAAAAAACGTGGTCGTGGGGGCTTCTCGGGGAGACGAGTGGAGATGCTCTAAGTCTGGACCTAACGTATATACATGTTCATTCATGTAATCATGTTGATGTGGTCTAGTACTAACTAATCATGTTGTTTCAGGTACACAGCAGCTTGATTGATCGGATCAGAAGGCTAGCTACTTGTTTTCGCATTGAGTTATTTTTCCTTTTAAGTTCTTCAAAACCGGAGCTCTTCCCGTCTATTACCGTTAAAGAAATCACCATAAGTCTTACAAAGATCAGTGAAGAAAATAAAGAAAAATGCCAAAAAAAAAGGGAAACAGAAAAAGTATAAGATCCAAATCAGCAACACTTTACAAGATAGACCAAACATTTATGGCAAAACAGAACTCGGATCCGAAGATCCAGCGCCCGCCTATATTTCTCCAAAATAGAGAGAATAACATTCGAGAAATCCAAGACAATGAAGATCATGACACATCCATAATCCTTAAACCTAAGAGCATCTCCAGTCGCATCCCTCAGAAAACGTCCGGCACAAATGATTTGGGGCATGTTTGGGACCGCGCCGGATAAAAAGAGACCAAAAATCTGTATAAAAAAAAAAGCCCTTCCCAGCCGCGTCCCTCAAACATCGTCCGGATACATGCATTTTAATAGAGGGAACCACCCCATGTGTCAAAAGTAGGTGAGAGTGTGGGAAAAGAGAATGACATGTGGGGAGTAGGGGCTACATGCATGCGTCCGGACGCTGTTTTTGTGTCCGGCGTCCCCGGTAGAGGGGACGCCGGACATAAAATGAGGCGCTATTTAGCTTTGGGGGACGCGACTGGAACGCGATTTTCCCAATTTCTTGTCCGCCATCCCCCAAACGACGTTTGGAGGACGCGACTCGAGATGCTCTAAGATGATCATATGTCGGGGCCCCACCTCCGAGAGATATTCTCTAGGACATCCGTGTGATATGATTCAGAAACATAACCATGCGCAACTTAACTAAGTGTTAATCAATGTCAGGCAACTAAAGTATTATTCGAATGAGATCACATACCACAGAGACAACAAAAGAGAGTTAAGTCGGCACTAGCATGACGAGTTACTGATGACCCACAAGTATAGGGGATCGCAACAGTCTTCGAGGGAAGTAAAACCCAAATTTATTGATTCGACACAAGGGGAGGTAAAGAATACTTATAAGCCTTAACAACTGAGTTGTCAATTCAGTGCACCTGGAAAAGCACTAGTAACGGGTGATGTGAAAGCAGCGATAATATGAGAGCAGTAGTACAGTAACACAGAGAGTAGCAGTAATATGAGAGCAATGGCACGGAAAATAGTTGATACTACTTCCAATGACATAAGGAACAAGTATATGATGATGAGAGATGGACCGGGGTTCCCAGCTATCTACACTAGTGGTAACTCTCCAATAACAAGTGTTGGGTGAACAAATTACAGTTGGGCAATTGATAGGATTGAAATCGCATTAAGACAGAATATCAAGTCTATTAATCATGTAGGCATGTTTCCCATATATAGTCATACGTGCTCGCAATGAGAAACTTGTACAACATCTTTTGTCCTACCGCCGGTGGCAGCCGGGCCTCTAGGGAATCTCTGGAAATTAAGGTACACCTTTTAATAGAGCACGGAGCAAAGCATTAACACTCCGTGAAAACATGTGATCCTCATATCTAAGCCTTCCCCTCCAGTTGTCCCAATTTCTGTCACTTTGGGGCCTTTGGTTCCGGACATAGACATGTGCATACAACTTGTAGATACAATCTAAGCAATAATTATAGAGCTTAAATCTAAGATCATGCCACTCGGGCCCTAGTGACAAGCATTAAACACAACAAGATTGCAGCAACAATAACTTCACAAACTTTGTAGATAGACAATCATAACGTAACAATCCATCGGATCCCAACAAACACAACACCAATTACATCAGATGAATCTCAATCATGTAAGGCAGCTCATGAGATCATTGTATTGAAGTACATGGGGAGAGTATACCAACTAGCTACAGCTAGAACCCGTAGTCCATGGGGGAACTACTCACGAGCATGATGGAGGCGATGGCGTTGATGGAGATGGCTTCGGGGCACTTCCCCGTCCGGCGAGTGGGACAGACGTCCCCCGAATTGGTTTCGCGATGGCGGCGGCGCCCTGGAGTCTTTCCGGAGTTTCGTCAATTGGTACGGTGTTTTTAGGTCGAAAGGGATTTTATAGGCGAAGATGCGGCGCGGCACACAGGGCTCCCCACCACGGCCGGCGGGCCCGGGCCAGAGCCGCGCCGCCCTATGGTGTGGTGGCCCTCGGCCCCTCTCCGACTCTTCTTCGGTGTTCGAGCCTTCGGGAAAAATAGGAGGTTTGGTCTTCGTTTCGTCGAATTTCGAGAATATTGCCGAACAACCTTTCTGGAACCAAAAAGACAGGAACTGGCCTGTGGCATCTTGTTAATAGGTTAGTTCCGGAAAACGCATAAAAACATCATAAAGTGCAAGCAAAACATGTAAGTATTGTCATAAAACAAGCATGGAACAGAAATTATGGATACGTCGGGGACGTATCACATCCCCAAGCTTAGTTCATGCTCGTCCCGAGCAGGTAAACGATAAAAAGAGTAATTTCTGGTGACATGCTACTTACATAACCTTGATCATACTATTACAAAGCATATGAAATGAATGAAGTGACTCAAGGCAATGATCTATAGTTGCTAACAAATAGGTAACATATAGCAAAACTTTTCATGAAGAGTACTTTCAAGACAAGCATCAAAAGTCTTGCACAAGAGTTAACTCACAAAGCAATAGATTCAAAGTAAAGGCATCGAAGCAACACAAAGGAAGATTTAAGTTTCAGCGGTTGCTTTCAACTTTCAACATGCATATCTCATGGATAATTGTCAACACAAAGTAATATGATGAATGCAAATAAGCAAGTATGTAAGAATCAATGCACAGTTGACACAAGTGTTTGCTTCTAAGATGGAAGGAGGTAGGTAAACTGACTCAACATAAAGTAAAAGAATGGCCCTTCAAAGAGGAAAGCATCGATTGCTATATTTGTGCTAGAGCTTTGGTTTTGAAAACATAAAGAGAGCATAAAAGTAAAGTTTTGAGAGGTGTTTGTTGTTGTCAACGAATGGTAGTGGGCACTCTAACCCCTTGCTAGACAAACCTTCAAGAGCGGCTCCCATGAATTATTTTTATTTTTGGGTGGCACTCCTTCCAACCTTTCTTTCACAAACCATGGCTAACCGAATCTCTGCCTGCCAACAATCTCATACCATGAAGGAGTGCCTTTTTATTTTAGTTTTATTATGATGACACTCCTCCCCACCTTTGCTTACACAAGCCATGGCTAACCGAATCCTCGGGTGCCGTCCAACAATCACATACCATGGAGGAGTGTCTATTTTTGTTAATTAATTTGGGACTGGGAATCCCATTGCCAGCTCTTTTTGCAAAATTATTGGATAAGCGGATGAAGCCACTAGTCCATTGGTGAAAGTTGCCCAACAAGATTGAAAGATAAACACCACATACTTCCTCATGAGCTATTAAACATTGACACAAATCAGAGGTGATAAATTTTGAATTGTTTAAAGGTAGCACTCAAGCAATTTACTTTGGAATGGCGGAGAAATACCATGTAGTAGGTAGGTATGGTGGACACAAATGGCATAGTGGTTGGCTCAAAGATTTTGGATGCATGAGAAGTAGTCCCTCTCGATACAAGGCTTAGGCTAGCAAGGTTATTTGAAGCAAACACAAGTATGAACCGGTACAACAAAACTTACATAAGAACATATTGCAAGCATTATAATACTCTACACTGTCTTCCTTGTTGCTTAAACACTTTTACCAGAAAATATCTAGACCTTAAGAGAGACCAATCATGCAAACCAATTTTAACAAGCTCTACAGTAGTTCTCCACTAATAGGTTTAAACTACATGAAAAAAAAACCTTAATCATGATCTACTTGAGAGCTCAAAACAATTGCCAAGTGTCAATTTATTCAAGACATTATGAGGCATTTTCTATTTCCAACCAAATACCAATAAGTATTGTAGCTTCCAACTTTCATCATTGAACATTAAAAGTAAAACGAAGAACAAGTGTTCATATGAAAAAGCGGAGCGTGTCTCTCTCCCAAACAAGGATTGCTAGGATCCATCTTTATTCAAACACAAACAAAAACACACAGACGCTCCAAGTAAAGCACATATGATGTGACCGAATAAAAATATAGTTTCAATAGAAGAAACCTGATAAGTTGATGAAGAAGGGGATGCCTTGGGCATCCCCAAGCTTAGACGCTTGAGTCTTCTTGAAATATACAGGGGAACCACGGGGCATCCCCAAGCTTAGACTTTTCACTCTTCTTAATCATATATCATCCTACTCTCTTGACCCTTGAAAACTTCCTTCACACCAAACTTCTCATAAACTTCATTAGAGGGGTTAGTACTCAAAAAACTTTAATCCACCTTGGTCCTGTAGTGACACATTGCAAGAACTCAATAAAACATTAGCTACAGCTCTCCACGTCTAGAAAGCCTCACATAAAGTCCACAAGAGACAATGCAAAAAACAGAGATAGAATCTGCCAAAACAGAACAGCCAGTAAACACGAATTTTAAAATGGTACTTTCGTTGCTCAAATCAGAAAACTTTAAACAAATGAAAGTTGCGTACATATCTGAGGATCACGCACGTAAATTGGCAGATTTTTCTGAGTTTCCTACAGAGAAATAAGCCCAGATTCGTGACAGATAGAAATCTGTTTCTGCGCAGAAATCCAAATCTAGTATCAACCTTCGATTAGAGGCTTCACTTGGCACAACAAAACACAAAACTAAGATAAGGAGAGGTTGCTACAGTAGTAAACAACTTCCAAGACACAAATATAAAACAAATTACTGAAGCAAAATAACACATGGGTTATCTCCCAAGAAGTTCTTGCTTTATAGCCATCAAGATGGGCTCAGCAGTTTTAATGATGCACTCGCAAGAAATAGTATTTGAAGCAAAAGAGAGCATCAAGAGGCAAATTCAAAACACATTTAAGCCTAACATGCTTCCTATGAAAAGGAATCTTGTAAATAAACAAGTTCATGAAGAGCAAAGTAACAAGCAAAGGAAGATAGAACAAGTGTAGCTTCAAAAATTTCAGCACATAGAGAGGTGTATTAGTACCATGAAAATTTCTACTACCATATTTTCCTCTCTTATAATAATTTTCAGTAGCTTCATGAACAAACTCAACAATATAACTATCACATGCAGCATACTTTTCATGATTTCCAAACACATAATTTTTATCAAGCTCAAATATAGTAGGATCAAAACTTCCAAACTCACTTTTATCAATAATATAACAAGGTGATCGATCAATCTCAAGAGATATGGGACTCTTAAATAAAGTCAATACTCTTCCAATCCCATTTTCATTAGTAGTACAATTAATATTATCAAGTAACATAGGACCATCATCTAGAGCTTTATCATAAACATTTGCCAAGCAAAATTCTTTAGTACCATGCATTTCGACATCAGGCACAAACAAAGCATTATCATAAGATTTATCAAAGTAGCATGGATTATCATATATAACATCAGCATAATTATTCTCACAAGTTTTACTCATAGGTAATATTTCAAGAGAATCCACAGGAACATAACATTCAACCTCTTTCGGTAAGCATGGAGGACAATCAAATAGTGTAAGAGATGAAGAGTTACTCTCATTAGAAGGTTGGCATGGGTAGCTAATCCATTCTTCCTCCTTTTGTTCATCACTCTCCTCTTCTTTTTCATCCAATGAGCTTTCAGGTTCATCAATTTCCTCCTCTTTTTCATCCAATGAGCTTTCAGGTTCATCAATTTCTTCTTCCACCGGTTCCTGCAAATTATGAGTGCATTCTTGTGCATTAATGTGTCTCTCTTTATAATCAAGGATATACGGATTCCTACTGTAGCATTCTATACAAGAATTAAGGATAGTAGAGACATAATCTTTAAGGTCCTTACAAATAGCACAAGTTTCATAATTCTCAACCATGAAGGATTCTATCTCGGAGGCTCCCATAAATAAGACAAATTGTTCTACCTCTTCGAACCCATAATGAATATAGCAATTCCGATTATAGTTCTTAATTAAAAATTCCTCACTAAAGCCACATTGAAATTTAAGATGTTTAGTATCATGTTGAGAGCAACAGTTTATATCATGGCGTCTAAGAAAGATTCTAGCCATTGTATTCAATTTTTCTATCATAGCACTCATTATTTTACCAGTTCTTGATTCTCTATAATTATTATAACATTCTATAAGCTTCAAGTAGGTTGTGGGTTCTCCCATAACAGCAGTTTTTAATTTTTAGGTTTTTCAAATTTTTATGGATTTTCGGGTATATAGGGAAAATAAAACTAGACAGAAATAAACTAGCAAGACAAAATAAAATAAAAGCGGATAGAGAGGTAGAGTGTACTCCCCAGGTGAACTTATGAGTAGAGCTATGCCTCCCGGCAACGGCGCCAGAAAATAGTCTTGATGACCCACAAGTATAGGGGATCGCAACAGTCTTCGAGGGAAGTAAAACCCAAATTTATTGATTCGACACAAGGGGAGGTAAAAAATACTTATAAGCCTTAACAATGAGTTGTCAATTCAGCTGCACCTGGAAAAGCACTAGTACGGGGGTGATGTGAAAGCAGATAATATGAGGCGATAATATGATAACACAGTGTGATAATATGAGAGCAATGGCACCGAGAAAATAGTTGATACTACTTCCAATGACATAAGGAACAAGTATATGATGATGAGAGATGGACCGGGGTTCCCAGCTATCTACACTAGTGGTAACTCTCCAATAACAAGTGTTGGGTGAACAAATTACAGTTGGGCAATTGATAGGATTGAAATAGCATTAAGACAAAATATCAAGTCTATTAATCATGTAGGCATGTTTCCCATATATAGTCATACGTGCTAGCAATGAGAAACTTGTACAACATCTTTTGTCCTACCAGCCGGTGGCAGCCTCTAGGGAATCTACTGGAAATTAAGGTACTCCTTTTAATAGAGCACAGGAGCAAAGCATTAACACTACGTGAAAACATGTGATCCTCATATCTAAGCCTTTCCCTCCAGTTGTCCCAATTTCTGTCACTTTGGGGCCTTTGGTTCGGACATAGACATGTGCATACAACTTGTAGATACAATCTAAGCAATAATTATAGAGCTTAAATCTAAGATCATGCCACTCGGGCCCTAGTGACAAGCATTAAACACAACAAGATTGCAGCAACAATAACTTCACAAACTTTGTAGATAGACAATCATAACGTAACAATCCATCGGATCCCAACAAACACAACACCGATTACATCAGATGAATCTCAATCATGTAAGGCAGCTCATGAGATCATTGTATTGAAGTACATGGGGAGAGTATACCAACTAGCTACAGCTAGAACCCGTAGTCCATGGGGGAACTACTCACGGAGCATGATGGAGGCGATGGCGTTGATGGAGATGGCTTCCGGGGCACTTCCCCGTCCGGCGTGCGGGACAGAGACTTCTGTCCCGAATTGGAGTTTCGCGATGGCGGCGGCGCCCAGTCTTTCTGGAGTTTCGTCAATTGGTACGGTGTTTTTAGGTCGAAAGGGATTTTATAGGCAAAGAGGCGGCGCGGGGGCACTGGGGGCTCCCGCACAGCCGACGGGCCCCGAGGCAGCCGCCTATGGTGTGGTGGCCCTCTGGCCCCTCTCCGACTCTTCTTCGGTGTTCTGGAGCCACTACAAGAAATCTGCCATAAGTTGACAAAAATAAGGTGTCACTGAAACGTCACTAATGGCTACTTGTGACGTTACTGACGGTTTCAAAACGTCGAAAGCTGGGAGTCAGCAGTGATGCTTAAGACGTTCCACTTGAAAACGTCGTAGAGCTTTGTGACGTTTTAAAATGTCACTGACGGCATGACGTTCCCAAAACGTCATGGGCACCTGCCCCCGAGTCCAGCGTGGCAATCCGACGTGGCAAAATTGTGACGAATTAGAAACGTCGTTATCTGAATTCAGCCCGGTCCATTCAGCTCCTTATGTGGGCTGAGCCCATTAGTTCTGATTATTTTTTTCGGCTTTGTTGGGCCTTGGCCCGTAACTGGCCCAATTACCTTGGCCTTTTTAGCTTATTTTTTTCAACGGCATTTTTAGCTGTTGTACTTACTGGGCCTAGGCCAATTTTCATTGGGCCGTGGCCTTTTCAGGACCCATTACAGTTTTGGACCAGCAGTCAATAAGAACCAGTCAAGCTCATTATTAGTATGAACATAAAACTTAGCAAATCAATCAATTACATTTCAACAACAAGAACTAGCCAAGCTCGTTATTAGTATGAACATAAAACTTTCATCACATTGACTTGGAGCAATAAGACTCAGTCATGCTCGTTATTACAATATAAACATAAAATTTCATTAGAGTTGTCTTCAGGTTCTCCAGCATGCATCTTGCCAGACAATGATGTTGCACGAGTTATCTTCAGGCTCTCCACCTACAGGTTGTTCCGCAGCAACTCATCCTACACCACCCAGAAACAACGCTTCAGGTCAACCCAAGTAAAATAAGCATCAAGGAACGTACACAAGAACAACTTGCAGGTTACACCGATTTAGAAACAAGCATTGAAATCATTTAGCAAAAGTAAATAATTCAGGAACTACTTAATAACTAGCATCCAGATCATGCAACAAGTTTAAAAGTTAAAAGACTACTATAACACACAGGTGGTATCAAATTTGCTTGTAAACAAATACAGGTGGTATACGTAGCTTCAGGTGGTATACATAGCCTGGGAGGTACCAGTGATCATGTTATTGATGAAGTCACGGTGACCAGGAGCAGCAATAACGGTGCAGGAGTTGATAAGCAAAAGTACAAGGCAAATGATTCTGGATAGCGAAGTGATCTTATGAAGACAAAGTTAGCAACATCAAAAATTATTACCTCGCTGATTCTGGATTAAACAAAGACCATGCTCAGCCAATTCAAGTGAATAATAATACTTAGCTAATTCATCTAGTGCATCAAACTAACTATGGCACTACTGCTACGTGTACATAAGAACAACTTGCAGGTTACACCGATTTAGTAAGATACAACATCAGCATGTTAGCGAGCAGAATATGAAGTTATTAACAATAAGAAGGATACAGTCCTCGAAGAAGCTCCTGATCTCAGCGAGGCGGTAGGGAGGGAGCTCCTTGATGTCATTGAAGTGCCTGTACTCTGGGTCGTCAGCGCAGATGGCGGTGATCTTGTCGTCAGCCTCGCCCTGTTCGTTTAGAAATGTGAATATCTGATATTAAGAAACAGAGGAGCTGTCTGGAACTCTGGATGTGTGACAAATACAAACTAAACTGGCAAGCTAAGTTAATTTGTTGAAGCAACAGCTTCTGGACAGCTTATTATTTCACTTGCAGATATAGTAGGACATATGTAACAGTAACAAAATGAAACACTAGATGCATATCATGTTCTTTAGAAACAAGCATTGAAATCATTTAGCAAAAGTAAATAATTCAGGGACTACATAATAACTAGCATCCAGATCGTGTAACAAGTTTAAAAAGTTAAAAGACTACTATAACACACATGTGGTATCAAATTTGCTTGTGGAACAAATACAGGTGGTATACTTAGCTTCAGGTGGTATATCAGAGAAAATGCCACAAATAAGAGAGCCATAAAAATCCATAATCATGCATTCAGGTGGCATGTATAGTAGCAGGATAATGTTGTGATCTGCCAGTAGTGATGCACAGTAGCAATGAACAATTGGTTTAGTAGCAATGAACAATTGGTTTCATGTACAATGAACAAAACAAACGAGCATCAGGAAAGAAAATCATTGAACAAATAAGGGTTCACCTACTTCAGCCCTTGATACTCCATCTTGGCGAGTCTGGTACTGGGTGGCATCATGTAGCCATCGGGAGCTCACAAAAGTAGCAACTACAGAGTGGAAAATGTTGTACTGGGTGCTAGTATTTAACAGGTTATGGAAACCTACAGACTAGTATATCTATTCATCTCAACTATGGGAAAAGGGTATTAAAATGAAAAGGTAATTTCGAATTCAACCATGTCCACATAGGTCAAATTATTAATCAAATGAACACACGCACAAAGGCCACTGCAGCTAGTGCCCAATTGAATTGGACCATGTCATTACCAGGGAGCATGAAGAGGGTGGGGCAAACATACACAAAGCTGCCCATTGAAAACAGAGCGAGCACATAGCGCCGGCCGATCAACAACTACTTGATGTCACGGTGCAGGCTGTCAGGCATCCTTGAGCCCATCTAAGATCAACCCGGATCGACGCCTTCGTGTCAAGTTGGATCAAAGCCTGCATGTACAATTAATGTTATGTTGGTCAATATAGAATAATTATGCTTGATTAATTGAATTGAAGAAAAATAAATTTACAACACAATCTGAGGAAAGTATAAGTGAAAAAAGAACTAAGCTTGGTCAAGTATGTCAATTCGCAAAAGGAACGAACACATAACATCTGCAATTAATCATAAATTTGGGTGGCTGCAGAACATCTCCAGCATAAACAACAGCAACAACCATGGTTCGCACATGCGTGTCAAGTAACAGTTTTGCAAAAGGCACATGCCTACCTATCTACAATTCAGAAATGATAACATGCAAAAGCACCACAGCTGACTTAGAATTATCGTGTTAATGCATACAGTACAAAACATCAAGGAGCGAGTACCCAACCCCTGTTTGTAAGACTACAGTATATTGAAGACATTGATTCGTAATTTAGGCTAGCAGATGCAAGTAAAGGTCCATCTAAGTTCCAACCAACAACTGTTATCGAAAATAACAAACAAAGTGTTCAGATCGCCTTAAGCGTATAACCGTTGTTTCCTAATAAAAGAGGCTGAGAGCAGAGACCCTTCTAACGAAGAACAACAATAACTCTACTCCAGCCCCGTAGTCCCATTCATTCGTTGTGTAGAAGTGAATTAGACGCGACGTTTTCGTGCAAATTACAGCCAAACCCGCACAGTTCTCATTACGCATCGATTATTATGCCGCTGGCACCCGTGACGCCGTAATACTAGAAATCAACAATAGGAACGCTCCCAGAACATGAGCGAAAATCAACATCAGGATTAGCCCGACGTAAACTCTAAGGGTTGCATCCGAACAGAACGATGGGATCAAGAGCGATACAAGACAACCCTTCAGATCCATCGAGATCCCGACCTCACGGGACCGGAATTCAGCGAGAGGCGAGAGGCGAGAGGCGAGAGGAAGGAGGCGACTTACTACTCGGGATTCATGGCGAGATCGGGATCCTGCCGTGGCGGGCGTGCTCCAATCTCGCGGGGAAGCAATTCGCTTCGGGACGGGACGGGACGGGGACGGGGCTTGGAGGCTGGGAAGAACGAGCTAGACGGGGCCATCGGGTCGATGTAGCGGGCGGCGGCGTGGATGTCCTCCTGGAGGTTCGCGGAGGCGTGGAGCTGGCGGTTTGGCGATGGATATCGGCGGCGGGGAACGAAAGTGGATAGGGTTAAGTCAGTCGCGATGGGATCTGAAAATTTCGATTCGGCGCGCACATATCCCGCTCGATGAAAACTTCCCTCTCTTCTTATATGTCCAATACAAACTTCCAGCAATGGGATTGAGGCGGGAGAGGAAAAAATAGGCCACGTAGGCGAAAATTGATGAGGTAGGTCCCAAATGTCTGAGTAAAAGTGATGACATGGCAGCCAACTCACAGCTTCAATTACGTGAAAAGCCTAACGACGATCTTGTTTCATCGCAATAGGCTGCACTAGAACGTCGTAATCCATCCTGGTTAGATTATGACGTTTTCGTTTAAGCAGCTAACGACGTTTTTCCCCAGAACGTCACTATTTTCTAAGGTTTTGCGCCCCTTCAACAGCCAACGACGGTCAAAGCTAGGAACGTCATAAAGCTATGACATTTTGATTTCCAGTCATAAAAAAAACGTCATATTATGGCAGATTTCTTGTAGTGAGCCTTCCGGGAAAAATAGGAGGTTTGGTCTTCGTTTCGTCGAATTCCGAGAATATTGCCTGAACAGCCTTTCTGGAACCAAAAACAGAAAACAGGAACGGCACTGTGGCATCTTGTTAATAGGTTAGTTCCGGAAAACGCATAAAAACATCATAAAGTGCAAGCAAAACATGTAAGCATTGTCATAAAACAAGCATGGAACGACAGAAATTATGGATACGTCGGGGACGTATCAGTTACTCGCATGCAACTTACGACCAATATCTTGAGGAAAGAGGACTCATGTAGAACGTCACACTGATAGGAAATTAGTAGGTAAATGGGAGTCAGCATGCTTTGCTAGAAGCCTATACGGACTAGCAATTAGGGATGCGACTCTGCTTTGAGGGTGACTCAGTACAAAGTGTGAATTGGATCGTAACCGGCTTACTATGAGCCCGTGGGGAAACACACTTAAGAGGATGGGACTATACAAAGTATATCCGGCTGACACAAAACCTAGTCAGGATTCTGGATCGGACCAAGACAGGCCAGTGGGTTGGACCTAGCTTGCTATGGTAATTGGAAGCAGGATACCTGAGGCTATACCCTAACGCACTCCCTATATAAGGAGGGTGTGGGATGGAGGCAAGAGAGGAACAAGCACGCATCCCCGGCGATGAAGAAGAGGCTAGTACCTCTTCGTTGTTCTCCAACCTTGTACATGTGTGAGTCGACAGAGGCACCGCGTGTGTGGTGCTCAAAGCAGCGGGGTCATCGGAGAACAAAGAGGAGAGAAAGCCCGCACCGAAAATGAGGATGATGGAGCCAAACGCGGGATCGTCTTCACTGTACCAATCGACGTAGTTCCCCGACATTCCGTACTTGTCGTCTAGGGGTAAGATCTATTGTCACCTTCCTCATCCAAGTTCCAGGGCGGCACCTTGTCTGGTGCTCGCCAAAAAGTTTTTATCTCTAATGCTAGTACCGACGTGGCCCAATAGAACTCCCACGAGGCCTACCTAACCAACCCAAAAGCACACAACACCACCAGCTGGATAAATTTTGATAGTGTACGTGAGATGATCCACAGTATTCATTCTGACTTAAAAAAATGACAGTGTGCTTTCCCAGTCCAACATATTTTTATGGAGACTGTCCTTAATCAAAATGCTATTTTAGCATTAACCATAAGAAAATCTTCGCCTTGAAAGGAATATTGATTTTCCATAGGACAGTTTCTTTCATATTTCAAATGCAGTTTTAAATCCTTCACTTTGAATTTGTGAGTGTTGTCAATTCTACATTTCATCCTATCATGCAAATCATTTAACTACACATCGTCAACTATTCTTCTGAGTTCATCCCACTATGTTGTAGTTTAACCCAGTAAAGTCTCCTGAAATTAACAAATCCCCATCCTTCTTGTTTCACTTTATGCACTATCACCATCTTAGTGAAGGTCATATTACAAAGTCGGAGTAACTGCCCCGCTATGTGTAATTCATTTACCATGCATCTTCACTTGACAAAGTCATTTTTCATTTTTAATTTCTTTTTGGCAAATTTCTTGAATAAATAATTAAACCCCATGAGCCCTTTCCAAAGGTATGAACAACCAGGCTGGGATAACATTTGATTGTGCAAGTATTTTCTAGATATCAATTTATGCAAGCCCCTTCAACATTTCTAGTTTCCATAACCATTACGGATCACTTATCTTTCTATTCTTAATAGGTGATCCCATTTTCCTGCACATGCAAGGTATCCACCTCATCATCCACCTCCAAGCAATCATAGCTTGCCACCTAAGATAATTTGCCACCTAATCAAAAGAAGAAAAAAAGCTGCACGATTCTGCACGGTTACATGCGTTCAGGACAGTTTCATCCTGGAAAAGAAGACGGTTCTTATTCCTGGCGGTGGCTTTTGGTATCAAAAAAATCCTGGTGGAAGCTCTGTAATAAATAATCGTCTACTGCCGCGACGCACGGTCTTCCCACCACAACTCCCCTCACCGCGGCGGAAGAGCTTCTCGCAACAAATGCTCATGAAACCGTCCAATGTATCATGGCATTCATCGAGTAGAACTATTGTGTTCAATTCAACCGCCCGCATGTTAAAAGCCCATCAAGTGCGGCCGCATGCTTGCCTTCTCTAGCTTTCAGTTCACAATTTGCATCTCCCTTTTATTTTGAAATCCCCTAACATATGTCTCTCAATTTGATAGGATGCGCTCCCGCCTGGATCGAAATCTGATCAACAATATGTCTGATTGGATTGTGCTTCTAGCTCAAGCTTCTCCGAATTGATTGTATTATTCATGGCCGCGTCCCTCCTCCAATCGGAATCGAATTATGAACAGCCCGGTGAGCCTCCCCTTTTCTTCTCCACCTTCAGTATGCAATCTCTCTCCACCGTGAGAAAATCTTTGATCCTTCGAAGTCCTCCCTTGGAAAGCTATTTTTTCTGGATGGTTTTCCAGCTCCACATTCATCGTCTGATTCATGCTTATCGGCTACTGGTGCAGCGCGTGCTGGACAGGACGGACCTGGTGCCTCCGCAGTCACCTGGTCACACTATAATCCCTTGGTGTATAAGGTTAGCCCAGAACTTAAGATTTCCCAATCCTAATCCATCTCTATTGTTTAACCACCACAATATTCTATGGCTGGCCTGTCATTATTTTTCCATGTCTCTCGTGGGTATTTTCATGTACCTTTGCACTTCCTATTGATGGAAAATCGAAGTTAGATATAAAAAATAATTATAAGATCTGGCAAACTGTAGATGCATGAAAAAAAGAAATCTAATGCTCGGGTGAGTTCCGGAAAATTGTCTCCTCTTATTTCAGCAATGGAGCTTTGCACCAGCAAAAAGTAGTACCTTCTTTTTGCATATTTACTGCAATTCATGTCCACGGTCCAGTTTTTGTCTTTCTGCATTTGAAATAAGATGTATAGAAATCTTAAAACACATTCGGTCAGCATGTTCTTTTTGGTTTTTCGCAAAAAAAAAAGCTCATCTTGGTTGCAGGTTATCCAAAAGATTGCAGGTTTAAATCATGTTCAAGGTTGCATGGTATCCAAAAGACATGGCAATACACCATAGGATCTAATACATTTGTACAGGCTTGCATCCGTACCATATTTTATATTCTTATACATGGTCTATCCTTCCTGATTTTTCTCTGCGGCAAGAAAAAGGTAATATACACTGGCAATAAATCATCTAGCATCACCGATTATCTAATGTTAGACAATATTCTATGTGCCTTTTCAACAAAATCTTGGCATTGCTGATTCTCAAGAACCATGCAAGGTAATTCTAACCTCGAATTGTATTCTCTATTTCAGCAATTAATGTTTCACTTGGTGTGAATCAAGCTATTTACATTTCAATTGATTATATTTTTCATGATCATGCAATCTCCATCCAAAAAAGTACTACATCAAGTCTAATATCTAAATCCACCAATCATATGCGTGGGAAAGTTAAGTCTCTTTATGGAATTCTGGAGATGCTAAAGGTAAAATTGATTCAAATGATGAGGTGGCAATAAATAGATATATGTGTTGATGCTCTAACTCCAAACTTGATCTTGAGTGCAGAAGTGACATTGGATAAATAATATTCAGCTCCAATGAAAATATCAAATGGACAATGCAGGGTACAAAAGAATATTTGAATGTATCATATTATTCCTGTCTGGCTTATTCTTTTGTTTGTATATGAAGTATTGCAAGGCTTGATTTTCTTTTCTGAAAAATTTATATTGTACAGTCTAACTCCAAACTTGATCTTGAGTGCCGAAGTGACATTGGATAAATAATATTCAGCTCCAATGAAAAGATAAAATGGACAATGCAGGGTACAAAAGAATATTTGAATGTATCATATTATTCCTGTCTGGCTTATTCTTTTGTTTGTATATGAAGTATTGCAAGGCTTGATTTTCTTTTCTGAAAAATTTACATTGTACATAAACCTTTGATATAAATTCCGCTTAAACTACTAATAATTTCTGATTGATCTCTGTAATCTACCATTTGCACATGTAAAAGTTCCTCTCGCCACCAATTTTGCAATTGGGTAACAATGTGTCATTCATCTGATTTTCGAACAGCTTTTGTAACAATTTATCATCCAAACATGATATTTTGCATATCTTCCCATTTTTCAAGCTGATATATCATGTTTGTGGTTTCCTCACGGTGTTCCCGAAAAATCCAGTAGTTTGTCAAACTTCCATAAACAAATTCATGAGGGTAATACATATCCAGTGTAGTTCGACCTCACAAGTGCTCCTGCATAAGTTGTTCATAGTAATATAATCGAAAGAATTTTTATTATCACTAGAAATGTTAATATAAGCTAAGTTCAACAGCTTTCACAATGTAAGATACAACCTATTCAGGTTGATTTGTAATAAGTGATATCTTGCTAACATTTTCATTTCTTCTATTATTATTATACAAATATGTTTGGCATGCTAATGTTCTGCCGCAATAGACCTCATCTTATTTATTATATGTGTGCGGCTTTGGAAAACCATGAGAAGTTCCCGCAGCAACGCGCGGGGTATCATCTAGTGTCCATAGTTGTTAAGTCTAGCACACCAAAGCCCCCAAAGTCCTTAGGCAAGCACATAGTGTGCAAATTTACAAGATGATATTTTTTTCATGTAGATCATGCCATGAAGGAACTATTCCCTAGAGGCAATAATACACTTCTATTATTTAATTCTAGGTTATGATTAATGTTGATTTTTCTATGCTATAATCGCTTTTATTATAGAATATGAGATCCGAACGAATACTCAAAAGCACGTGTAGAGAGTAAACACTAAGTTATTCCTAATCCCTCCTCTACGACTAACTCACACGTAGATTGATGATCATGTTTTCCTGATCATGAACTTTAAGTAACAAGAATGTCAACAATAATGAGATTATGCCTTCGTAAGAACGAGGGTACTCAACCGACCCAATTATATATGATGCACTATGAGATAGTCTCATCCATTGTTATCAGTATCATAAAGTTGTCAACTTATACATGTTCTTAAACCATGAGAATATCAAGTGAAATTGTACTGGAAGGTCATTTTTCGTTGTCATCAGACGTCACTCGTAACTAGGGACAATAACGGTGACGTTCGGGTGTATTGGAAAGTAGGTCTAGTAACTTAGATAGTTCAAGAATGGAAGTTATTCCTCCGAACGATGGAGCAATACGCTCTACGCCCTCTCGGTATCACGATGTCATCATATCGTCTGGCTAGATACCTTGTGATATGGATTACAAGAACATTGGAATACTTACAGAGATACTAGAATGCAACTGGAACAATGATAGTAGGTATAGTGACCAAGTGTTGTGTCATAGGGATAGAGAACTCTTGACTCGGGTATTCATTCATTATTTTCGCGAGGTAATAATATTAATATTTTCTGTAACACAACGCTCCCTCGAATATACTTTGTGTATGCGTAGGAGCCATCATGGGCGTCCAGGCTTTGCTGTTCATTATTGATCTGAAAGGGTTTCAGAGTCATGTCTTCGTATTAGTAAACTTGCTAGGTCACACACTTAATGTCGTTTGATTTGTTATGAGAGTTATTTGTGGTTTCATTATTTAGAGGTTGACGCCAGAAACGTTCCGGATTCATTGAAATTGTTTCGATTTTTTTTGGAAATGTTCCAGACTTTATACGGGTGAAATTTGGTAGTCTGGACATTATTTATATGTGTCGGAGAGGTGCAAAGGGACATATGGTCTGCAGTACCATCCCTGGCCGCATGGGCCATAGTGTGGCCCATATGAGTCATGCGCCTCATGCCCCAAGACCCCCTTTAGCTTGGCTCCTTGGTCCAAGGAGGGGCAAAGGGGCCGGCTCAGATTTTTCTTGAGGGGAGAAGGGGGCTAGACGGGCGGCGGCGGCTGGTGGGCAGGTGGCGCCCTAGGGCTGCCCCCTCTCCGTAGATTCTTCACTCCCCTTGAACCCTGTATAAAGAGCAGCCGCTTGATGTCTACGTTCCCCCTCCTTTCCTGTAGACAGTGTTGGGCCTCCAAGTGCAGAGGTTTGTAGAACAGCAGCAAGTTTTCCCTTAAGTGGATCACCCAAGGTTTATCGAACTCAGGAAGAGGTCAAAGATATCCCTCTCATGCAACCCTGCAACCACAAAGCAAGAAGTCTCTTGTGTCCCCAACACACCTAATAGGTGCACTAGTTCGCGAAGAGATAGTGAAATACAGGTGGTATGAATAAATATGAGTAGTAGCAACGGTGCCAGAAAATAGCTTGCTGGCGTGTAGTTGATGGTGGTAGTATTGCAGCAGTAGTAACACAGTAAAACAGTAAACAAGCAGTAGTAACTCAGCAGTATTTAGGAACAAGGCCTAGGGATTACACTTTCACTAGTGGACACTCTCAACATTGATCACATAACATAATAGATAAATGCATACTCTACACTTTTGTTAGATGATGAACACATTGCGTAGGATTACACGAACCCTCAATGCCGGAGTTAACAAGCTCCACAATAATGCTCATGTTTAAGTAACCTTAAGTGTAAGATAGATCAAAACGACTAAACCAAGTACTAGCATAGCATGCACACTGTCACCTTCATGCATATGTAGTAGGAATAGATCACATCAATATTATCATAGCAATAGTTAACTTCGCAATCTACAAGAGATCATGATCATAGCATAAACCAAGTACTAACACGGTGCACGCACTGTCACCTTTACACACGTGCAGGAGGAATAGAACTACTTTAATAACTTTGCTAGAGTAGCACATAGATAGTAGTGATACAAAACTCATATGAATCTCAATCATGTAAAGCAGCTCATGAGATCATTGTATTGAGGTACATAGGAGAGAGATTAACCACATAGCTACCGGTACAGCCCCGAGCCTCGATGGAGAACTACTCCCTCCTCATGGAGCAGCGGCGGTGATGAAGATGGCGGTGGAGATGGCAGCGGTGTCGATGGAGAAGCCGGGGCACTTCCCCGCTCCGGCGGTGCGGAACGAGACTCTGTCCCCAGATCTTGGCTTCGCGATGACGGCGGCTGGAACTTTTCTCGTATCGTGGCTCTCCGTAAGGGTTTTCGATGCGGGGCTTTATATAGGCGAAGAGGCGGCGCAGGAGGGTCAACGAGGCGACGAGACCATAGGGTGGCGCGGCCGGGGCCGGGCCCATGTCATCTGGGCCCACCAGGGCCCCCCTCTGCGACTCTCGGGTGTTGGATGCTTCCGGGCAAAATAGGAACCTGGGCGTTGATTTCGTCCAATTCCGAGAATATTTCGTTACTAGGATTTCTAAAACCAAAAGCAAACAGGAACTAACACTTCGGCATCTTGTTAATAGGTTAGTTCCGGAAAATGCACGAATATGACATAAAGTGTGCATAAAACATGTAGATATCATCAATAATGTGGCATGGAACATAAGAAATTATCGATACGTCGGAGACGTATCAGCATCCCCAAGCTTAGTTCTGCTCGTCCCGAGCAGGTAAAACGATAACAAAGATAATTTCTGAAGTGACATGCCATCATAATCTTGATCATACTATTTGTAAACATATGTAATGAATGCAGCGATCAAAGCAAAGGTAATGACATGAGTAAACAATGAATCATAAAGCAAAGACTTTTCATGAATAGTACTTCAAGACAAGCATCAATAAGTCTTGCATAAGAGTTAACTCATAAAGCAATAAATCAAAGTAAAGGTGTTGAAGCAACACATAGGAAGATTAAGTTTCAGCGGTTGCTTTCAACTTATAACATGTATATCTCATGGATATTGTCAACATAAAGTAATATAATAAGTGCAATATGCAAGTATGTAGGAATCAATGCACAGTTCACACAAGTGTTTGCTTCTTAAGGTGGAAGGAGATAGGTAAACTGACTCAACAATAAAAGTAAAAGAATGGTCCTTCAAAGAGGAAAGCATCGATTGCTGTATTTGTGCTAGAGATTTTATTTTGAAAACATGAAACAATTTTGTCAACGGTAGTAATAAAGCATATGAGTTATGAAAATTACATCTTACAAGTTGCAAGCCTCACGCATAGTATACTAATAGTGCCGCACCTCGTCCTACTTAACTTGGACTACCGGGTCTTCGCATGCCATGTTTCAACCAAGTGTCACAAAGGGGTACCTCCATGCCGCCTGTACAAAGGTCTAAGGAGAATGCTCGTATTTCGGATTTCTCGCTTTTGATTATTCTCAACTTAGACATCCATACCGGGACAACATGGACAACAGATAATGGACTCCTCTTAAATGCATAAGCATGTAGCAAAGTTATTATTCTCATATGAGATTGAGGATACATGTCCAAAACTGAAACTTCCACCATGATTCATGGCTTTAGTTAGCGGCCCAATGTTCTTCTCTAACAATTTTGCATGCTCCAACCACTAAAATGATAGACCTTCAGACAAGACGGACATGCATAGCAACTCACATGATATTCAACAATAGTTGATGGCGTTCCCCAGAAGCATGGTTATCGCACAACAGGCAACTTAATAAAATATAAGGTGCATAAGTACATATTCAATACTACGATAGTTTTTAAGGCTATTTTGTCCCATGAGCTATATATTGCAAAGGTGAATGATGGAATTTTAAAGGTAGCACTCAAGCAATTTACTTTGGAATGGCGGAGAAATACCATGTAGTAGGTAGGTATGGTGGACACAAATGGCATAGTAGTTGGCTCAAGGATTTTGGATGCATGAGAAGTATTCCCTCTCGATGCAAGGTTTAGGCTAGCAAGGTTATTTGAAGCAAACTCAAGGATGAACAAGTGCAGCAAAACTCACATAAAAGACATATTGTAAACATTATAAGACTCTACACCGTCTTCCTTGTTGTTCAAACTCAATACTAGAAATTATCTAGACCTTAGAGAAACCAAATATGCAAACCAAATTTTAGCAAGCTCTATGTATTTCTTCATTAATGGGTGCAAAGCATATGATGCAAGAGCTTAAACATGAGCACAACAATTGCCAAGTATCACATTATCCAAGACATTTTACCAATTACTACATGTAGCATTTTTCCAATTCCAACCATATAACAATATAACGAAGAGGAAACTTCGCCATGGATATTATGAGCTAAGAACATATGTGTTCATACGAACCAGCGGAGCGTGTCTCTCTCCCACACAAGGATGAACTTATTCAGAGAATGAAAATAACAAAACAAAAACAAAAATAAAAGCACACAGACGCTCCAAGTAAAGAACATAAGATGTGACTGAATAAAAATATAGTTTCACTAGAAGAAACCTGATAAGTTGTCGATGAAGAAGGGGATGCCTTGGGCATCCCCAAGCTTAGATGCTTGAGTCTTCTTAAAATATGCAGGGATGAACCACCGGGGCATCCCCAAGCTTAGACCTTTCACTCTTCTCGATCACATTATATCACCCTCTTCTATTGACCCTTGAAAACTTCTGACACACCAAACTTCAAGCAAACTCATTAGAGGGTTAGTGCATAATCAAAAATTCACATGTTCAGAGGTGACACAATCATTCTTAACACTTCTGGACATTGCACAAAACTTCTGAAAGTTAATGGAACAAAGAAACCCATTCAACAAAGCAAAAGCGGCAATGCGAAATAAAAGGCAGAATCTGTCAAAAACAGAACAGTCCGTAAAGACGAATTTAAATCTGGCACCAGACTTGCTCAAATGGAAAAACTCAAAACTAATGAAAGTTGCGTACATATCTGAGGATCACGCTCGTAAATTGGCAGATTTTTCGAATTTTCTACAGAGAACTGTGCCCAGATTCGTGACAGACAGCAATGCTGTTTCTGCGCAGCGATCCCAAATATAACATCAACTTTGACATAGAAACTTTACTTGGCACAAAAACATGATAAGGAGAGGTTGCTACAGTAGTAAACAACTTCCAAGACTCAACAAAACAAAAATTGCTGTAGTAAAATAAACACATGGGTTATCTCCCAAGAAGTTCTTTCTTTATAGCCATTAAGATGGGCTCAGCAGTTTTAATGATGCTCTCACAAGAAATAGAAGTTGAAGCAAAAGAGAGCTTCAAGAGGCAAATTCAAAACACATTTAAGTCTAACATGCTTCCTATGCATAGGAATCTTGTAAATAAACAAGTTCATGAAGAGCAAAGTAACAAGCATAGGAAGATAAAACAAGTGTAGCTTCAAAAATTTCAGCACATAGAGAGGTGTTTTAGTAACATGAAAATTTCTACAACCATATTTTCCTCTCTCATAATAACTTTCAGTAGCATCATGAGCAAACTCAACAATATAACTATCACATAAAGCATTCTTATCATGAGTCTCATGCATAAAATAATTACTACTCCCAACATAAGCATAATCAATTTTATTAGTTGTAGTGGGAGCAAATTCAACAAAGTAGCTATCAAATATAGGAGGTATATTGTAATCATAATCAAATTTATCCTCCATAACAGGTGGTAACAAAAGACTACTATCATTATAATCATCATAAATAGGAGGCAAAGTATCATCAAAGTAAATTTTCTCCTCAATGCTTGGGGGACTAAAAATATCATGCTCATCAAAGCCAGCTTCCCCAAGCTTAGAATTTTCCATAGCATTAGCAACAATGGTGTTCAAAGCATTCATACTAATAACATTCCCATTATCATGCATATAAAGTTCCATGGGTTTTTTAATTCTTTCTTCAAACACATCATGTCCTAATTCAAGATAAAGTTCATAAATATCTCTCATATTTTTGTTGTTTTCCATTATGCCGAACTAGTGTAAACAAGAAACCAAATGTCGCAATTGCAGAGTCTAAAGGAAATAGCTTCGAGTACTTACAATGGCGCCGGGAAAATAGCTTAGTAGCCGAGATCCGGAGTGTGAGTACCTTTTACCTTTCCTCCCCGGCAACGGCGCGAGAAAAGTGCTTGATGTCTACGTTCCCCCTCCTTTCCTGTAGACAGTGTTGGGCCTCCAAGTGCAGAGGTTTGTAGAACAGCAGCAAGTTTTCCCTTAAGTGGATCACCCAAGGTTTATCGAACTCGGGAGGAAGAGGTCAAAGATATCCCTCTCATGCAACCCTGCAACCACAAAGCAAGAAGTCTCTTGTGTCCCCAACACACCTAATAGGTGCACTAGTTCGGCGAAGAGATAGTGAAATACAGGTGGTATGAATAAATATGAGTAGTAGCAACGGTGCCAGAAAATAGCTTGCTGGCGTGTAGTTGATGGTGGTAGTATTGCAGCAGTAGTAACACAGTAAAACAGTAAACAAGCGTAGTAACTCAGCAGTATTTAGGAACAAGGCCTAGGGATTACACTTTCACTAGTGGACACTCTCAACATTGATCACATAACATAATAGATAAATGCATACTCTACACTTTTGTTAGATGATGAACACATTGCGTAGGATTACACGAACCCTCAATGCCGGAGTTAACAAGCTCCACAATAATGCTCATGTTTAAGTAACCTTAAGTGTAAGATAGATCAAAACGACTAAACCAAGTACTAGCATAGCATGCACACTGTCACCTTCATGCATATGTAGGAGTAGCAACATTGATCACATCAATATTATCATAGCAATAGTTAACTTCGCAATCTACAAGAGATCATGATCATAGCATAAACCAAGTACTAACACGGTGCACGCACTGTCACCTTTACACACGTGCAGGAGGAATAGAACTACTTTAATAACTTTGCTAGAGTAGCACATAGATAGTAGTGATACAAAACTCATATGAATCTCAATCATGTAAAGCAGCTCATGAGATCATTGTATTGAGGTACATAGGAGAGAGATTAACCACATAGCTACCGGTACAGCCCGAGCCTCGATGGAGAACTACTCCCTCCTCATGGGAGCAGCAGCGGTGATGAAGATGGCGGTGGATATGGCAGCGGTGTCGATGGAGAAGCCTTCCGGGGGCACTTCCCCGCTCCGGCGGGTAGAGACTCCTGTCCCCCGGATCTTGGCTTCGCGATGACGGCGGCTCGGAACTTTTCTCGTATCGTGGCTCTCTCCGTAAGGGTTTTCGATGCAGGGGCTTTATATAGGCGAAGAGGCGGCGCAGGAGGGTCAACGAGGCGACGAGACCATAGGGTGGCGCGGCCGGGGCCTGGGCCGCGCCACCATGTCATCTGGCCCACCGGGGCCCCCTGCGGCTCTCGGGTGTGGATGGGGGCAAAATAGGAACCTGGGCGTTGATTTCGTCCAATTCGAGAATATTTCGTTACTAGGATTTCTGAAACCAAAAACAGCAGAAAACAGGGCACTTCGGCATCTTGTTAATAGGTTAGTTCCAGAAAATGCACGAATATGACATAAAGTGTGCATAAAACATGTAGATATCATCAATAATGTGGCATGGAACATAAGAAATTATCGATACGTCGGAGACGTATCACCGCTCATGAAGGACATAACAATCGTCCACGTCTCTCTCTCTCTCTCTCTCCACACATATGTTGAAAGGTTAGACTAGTCTCTCCGTGAGCGCAACACTGATGCGCGTAAATGTACACGTCCGTTGGGAACCCCAGAGGAAGGTATGATGCGCATAGTGGCAAGTTTTCCCTCAGAAAGAAACCAAGGTTTAATCGAACAGGAGGAGCCAAGAAGCACGTTGAAGGTTGATGGTGGCGAAATGTGATGCGGCGCAACAACGGGGATTCCGGCGCCAACGTGGAATCTGCACAACAAAACCAAAGTACTTTGCCCCAACGAAGCAGTGAGGTTGTCAATCTCACCGGCTTGCTGTAACAAAGGATTAAACGTATCGAGTGGAAGATGATTGTTTGCAAGAAAATAGTAAAGAACAATTGCAGTAGATTGTATGCTATGTAAAGAATAGGACCGGGGTCCACAGTTCACTAGAGGTGTCTCTCCCATAAGATAAAAGCATGTTGGGTGAACAAATTACAGTCGGGCAATTGACAAATATAGAAGGGCATAAAAATGCATATACATGATATGATAAATATAGTGAGATTTAATCCGGGCATTACGACAAAGTACATAGACCGCCATCCAACTGCATCTATGCCTAAAAAGTCCACCTTCAGGTTATCATCCGAACCCCATTCAGTATTAAGTTGCTAAGCAACAGACAATTGCATTAAGTATGGTGCGTAATGTAATCGACAAATACATCCTTAGACATAGAATCAATGTTTTATCCCTAGTGGCAACAGCACATCACAACCTTAGAACCTACTGTCACGATCCCAGTGTCAATGAAGGCATGAACCCACTATCGAGCATAAATACTCCCTCTTGGAGTTAAGAGCAAAAACTTGGCCAGAGCCTCTACTAATAACGGAGAGCATGCAAGGTCATAAACAACACATAAACAATAGATTGATAATCACCATAACATAGTATTCTCTATCCATCGGATCCGACAAACACAACATATAGTATTACAGATAGATGATCTTGATCATGTTAGGCAGCTCACAAGATCCAACAATGAAGCACAATTAGGAGAAGACGACCATCTAGCTACTGCTATGGACCCATAGTCCAGGGGTGAACTACTCACTCATCACTCCGGAGGCGATCATGGCGATGAAGAGTCCTCCGGGAGATGAATCCCCTCTGCCGGAGGCGATCTCTGAATCCCCCGAGATGGGATTGCGGCGGCGGCGTCTCTGGAAGGTTTTCCGTATCGTGGCTCTCGGCTGGGGTTTTCGCGACGAGGCTTTAAGTAGGCGGAAGGGTAGGTCGGGGGTGGCGCGGGCCCACACAGGCCGGCGTGGCCGGGGCAGGCCGCGCCGCCTATGGTGTGGCCACCTCGTGGCCCCACTTCCTTCCTCTTCGGTCTTCTGGAAGCTCCGTGCAAAAATAGGACCCTGGCGAAGATTTCGTCCAATTCCGAGAATATTTCCTTACTAGGATATCTGAAACCAAAAACAGACTGACAACGGCTCTTCGGCATCTCGTTAATAGGTTAGTTCAGAAAATGCATAAATATGACATATAATGTGCATAAAACATGTAGGTATCATCAATAAAGTAGCATGGAACATAATAAATTATCGATACGTTGGAGACGTATCAGCATCCCCAAGCTTAGTTCTGCTCGTCCCGAGCAGGTAAAACGATAACAAAGATAATTTCTGAAGTGACATGCCATCATAATCTTGATCATACTATTTGTAAACATATGTAATGAATGCAGCGATCAAAACAAAGGTAATGACATGAGTAAACAAGTGAATCATATAGCAAAGACTTTTCATGAATAGTACTTCAAGACAAGCATCAATAAGTCTTGCATAAGAGTTAACTCATAAAGCAATAAATCAAAGTAAAGGTATTGAAGCAACACAAAGGAAGATTAAGTTTCAGCGATTGCTTTCAACTTATAACATGCATATCTCATGGATATTGTCAACATAAAGTAACATAACAAGTGCAATATGCAAGTATGTAGGAATCAATGCACAGTTCACAAGTGTTTGCTTCTTAAGGTGGAGGGAGATAGGTAAACTGACTCAACAATAAAAGTAAAAGAATGGTCCTTCAAAGAGGAAAGCATCGATTGTTGTATTTGTGCTAGAGCTTTTATTTTGAAAACATGAAACAATTTTGTCAACGGTAGTAATAAAGCATATGAGTTATGTAAATTATATCTTACAAGTTGCAAGCCTCATGCATAGTATACTAATAGTATCCGCACCTCGTCCTACTTAGCTTGGACTACCGGATCTTTGCATGCCATGTTTCAACCAAGTGTCACAAAGGGGTACCTCCATGCCGCCTGTACAAAGGTCTAAGGAGAATGCTCGCATTTTGGATTTCTCGCTTTTGATTATTCTCAACTTAGACATCCATATCGGGACAACATGGACAACAGATAATGGACTCCTCTTAAATGCATAAGCATGTAGCAATGATTATTATTCTCATATGAGATTGAGGATATATGTCCAAAACTGAAACTTCAACCATGATTCATGGCTTTAGTTAGCGGCCCAATGTTCTTCTCTAACAATTTTGCATGCTCCAACCACTAAAATGATAGATACTTCAGACAAGACGGACATGCATAGCAACTCACATGATATTCAACAATAGTTGATGGCGTTCCCTAGAAGCATGGTTATCGCACAACAAGCAACTTAATAAAATATAAAGTGCATAAGTACATATTCAATACTACGATAGTTTTTAAGGCTATTTTGTCCCATGAGCTATATATTGCAAAGGTGAATGATGGAATTTTAAAGGTAGCACTCAAGCAATTTACTTTGGAATGGCGGAGAAATACCATGTAGTAGGTAGGTATGGTGGACACAAATGGCATTGTAGTTGGCTCAAGGATTTTGGATGCATGAGAAGTATTCCCTCTCGATACAAGGTTTAGGCTAGCAAGGTTATTTGAAGCAAACTCAAGGATGAACCGGTGCAGCAAAACTCACATAAAAGACATATTGTAAAAATTATAAGACTCTACACCGTCTTCCTTGTTGTTCAAAACTCAATACTAGATATTATCTAGACCTTAGAGAGACCAAATATGCAAATCAAATTTTAGCAAGCTCTATGTATTTCTTCACTAATGGGTGCAAAGCATATGATGCAAGAGCTTAAACATGAGCACAACAATTGCCAAGTATCACATTATCCAAGACATTTTAGAATTACTACATGTAGCATTTTCCAATTCCAACATTATAACAATTTAACGAAGAAGAAACTTCGCCATGAACATTATGAGTAAAGCCTAAGGACATATTTGTCCATATGCAACAGCGGAGCGTGTCTCTCCCACAAAGTGAATGCTAGGATCCATTTTATTCAAACAAAAACAAAAACAAAAACAAACCGACGCTCCAAGTAAAGAACACAAGATGTGATTGAATAAAAATATAGTTTCGGGGAGGAACCTGATGATGTTGTCGATGAAGAAGGGGATGCCTTGGGCATCCCCAAGCTTAGACGCTTGAGTCTTCTTAAAATATGCAGGGGTGAACCACGGGGCATCCCCAAACTTAGAGCTTTCACTCCTCTTGATCATAGTATATCATTCTCCTCTCTTGACCCTTGAAAACTTCCTTCACACCAAACTTCAAGCAAACTCATTAGAGGGTTAGTGCACAATTAATAATTCACATGTTCAGAGGTGGCACAATCATTCTTTACACTTCTGGACATTGCATAAAGCTATTGGACATTAATGGATCAAAGAAATGAATCCAATATAGCAAAAGAGGCAATGCGAAATAAAAGGCAGAATCTGTCAAAAACAGAACAGTCCGTAAAGACGAATTTAAAGCTCGCACCAGACTTGCTCAAATGGAAAAACTCAAAACTAATGAAAGTTGCGTACATATCTGAGGATCACGCTCGTAAATTGGCAGATTTTTTCGAATTTTCTACAGAGGCCTGTGCCCAGATTCGTGACAGACAGCAATGCTGTTTCTCTGCGAGCGATCCCAAATATAACATCAACTTTAACATAGAAACTTTACTTGGCACAAAAACATGATAAGGAGAGGTTGCTACAGTAGTAAACAACTTCCAAGACTCAACAAAACAAAAAATTGCTGTAGTAAAAATATGGGTTGTCTCCCATAAGCGCTTTTCTTTAACGCCTTTCAGCTAGGCGCAGAAAGTGCAAATCAAGTATTATCGAGAGATGAAGCATCAACATTATAACCAGGGGTGTTGGGAGTTTTCTCAACTAAGCATAGTATATTGGATACATAAGTTTTAGCGTCTCCTTTTTCATTAGTCTTGGGCTTGCTACTCTCATCGAACAAATTTTCAGGAACAAGCCAAGCATAGTTATTTTCTAGTGCATCATTCATAGCTAGGAGTTTACATGGTATTGGTGCTTTGATCTCCCCACCATCATTAATATTATTAGTGTATCTTATTCTATCCATGTCCATTTTTTCAAGGAGACCAACAAAATTAGTATGAGAACCTAGCATATTAAATTTAGCAAAAACCTTTCTAGCCTCTCTTGCTAGACCACCAAATTCTCTAAGAAGAGTTTCTAAAACAAAATCTTTCTTTTCCCCTTCTTCCATATCACCAAGTGTAAGAAACATGTGTTGGATTATAGGATTGAGATTAAAAAATTTAGTTTCCAACATGCGAACTAAAGCAGCAGCGGCAATTTCATAGATAGGTGCAAGTTCTACCAAGTGTCTATCTTCAAAATCTTCAGTAATACAAACATGATTGAAAAATTCTTCTATATTATTTCTCCCAACTATGGACCCACGTCCTACCGGTATGTCTTTTGTGGTAAAATTAAAAGGAAACATGATGCAATAAGCAAAAAGTAGACTAGGCAAACAAAGTAAAGACAAGTAACTAATTTTTTTGTGTTTTTGATATAGAGAGCAAGACGGTAATAAAGTAAAACTAGCAACTAATTTTTTGTGTGTTTTGTTTAGGTGCAGCAAACAAAGTAGTAAATAAAATAAAGCAAGACAAAAACAAAGTAAAGAGATTGAGAAGTGGAGACTCCCTTGCAGCGTGTCTTGATCTCCCGGCAACGGCGCCAGAAAACGGCTTGATGCGCGTAAATGTACACGTCCGTTGGGAACCCCAAGAGGAAGGTATGATGCGCACGGTGGCAAGTTTTCCCTCAGAAAGAAACCAAGGTTTAATCGAACCAGGAGGAGCCAAGAAGCACGTTGAAGGTTGATGGTGGCGAAATGTGATGCGGCGCAACAACAGGGATTCCGGCGCCAACGTGGAACCACAACAAAACCAAAGTACTTTGCCCCAACGAAACAGTGAGGTTGTCAATCTCACCGGCTTGCTGTAACAAAGGATTAAACGTATCGAGTGGAAGATGATTGTTTGCAAGAAAATAGTAAAGAACAATTGCAGTAGATTGTATGCTATGTAAAGAATAGGACCGGGGTCCACAGTTCACTAGAGGTGTCTCTCCCATAAGATAAAAGCATGTTGGGTGAACAAATTACAGTCGGGCAATTGACAAATAGAGAAGGGCATAACAATGCATATACATGATATGATAAATATAGTGAGATTTAATCCGGCATTACGACAAAGTACATAGACCGCCATCCAACGCATCTATGCCTAAAAAGTCCACCTTCAAGTTATCATCCGAACCCCATTCAGTATTAAGTTGCAAAGCAACAGACAATTGCATTAAGTATGGTGCGTAATGTAATCGACAACTACATCCTTAGACATAGAATCAATGTTTTATCCCTAGTGGCAACAGCACATCACAACCTTAGAACCTCCTGTCCAGTGTCAATGAAGGCATGAATCCACTATCGAGCATAAATACTCCCTCTTGGAGTTAAGAGCAAAAACTTGGCCAGAGCCTCTACTAATAACGGAGAGCATGCAAGATCATAAACAACACATAAACAATAGATTGATAATCACCATAACATAGTATTATCTATCCATCGGATCCCGACAAACACAACATATAGTATTACAGATAGATGATCTTGATCATGTTAGGCAGCTCACAAGATCCAACAATGAAGCACAATTAGGAGAAGACGACCATCTAGCTCTGCTATGGACCCATAGTCCAGGGGTGAACTACTCACTCATCACTCCGGAGCGATCATGGCGATGAAGAGTCCTCCGGAGATGAATCCCCTCTCCGCGGTGCCGGATCTCCTGAATCCCCGAGATGGGATTCGCGGCGGCGGCGTCTCTGGAAGGTTTTCCGTATCGTGGCTCTCGGTCGGGGTTTCGCGGAGGATTTAAGTAGGCGGAAGGGTAGGTCGGGGGGCGCGGGCCCCACCACGGGCCGGCGCGGCCAGGGCCTGGGCCGCGCCGCCTATGGTGTGGCCACCTCGTGGCCCCACTTCCTTCCCTCTTCGGTCTTATGGAAGCTCCGTGCAAAAATAGGACCCTGGGCGAAGATTTCGTCCAATTCGAGAATATTTCCTTACTAGGATTTCTGAAACCAAAAACAGCGAAAACAGCAACTGGCTCTTCGGCATCTCGTTAATAGGTTAGTTCCAGAAAATGCATAAATATGACATATAATGTGCATAAAACATGTAGGTATCATCAATAAAGTAGCATGGAACATAAGAAATTATCGATACGTTGGAGACGTATCAAACACCCTAGATGCAAACTGCTCACAGATCAAACCACTGTATGAGTGGATACCAGTGGAAGGATAGACCTTTCGACCCTCGGAGCAAGATGAGATTAAGTCCACGAGACGTGTGGAAGGGATATAGGTAGATGTAATTTATGTATTGTCTTATGTAAGAGAACAATACCTCCTGTAACAAAATTGTCTTGTGGAAGCATTTTATGCATTAGCAATTACTTTATGTATCACTAGACCCAACATGTTTGATAAGAGTTTTTTTTTTGGAGCAAACTCCAGGAGCTCTGGCTATTCATTTAGGAAGAAAGGAAAATGATCCAGTTTATAAGGAAAACCGGATCGAAAACCATACATACTTAAGTACCTCCGACATGCGGACTACTCCCAAAGTCTAAAACAACAACACAACAAGATCGAACAGCTTGTCGACGACAAAATGCTACATATTCGACAAAACGACATGAAGGTTGCATGAAGTGCATTCATCATGTAATCTCAACCGCCTTCTTCTTGGCGCCGACCTTGTTGCCCTTGGCCTTTTTCACCTTCTCCACGTTCTTCACAAGGGAGCCAAGCATCGTGATGGAACGAGGCGACAAAGGGGTCTTAAACTTGTTAATGAAGCCAGCAAGGGCGTTGTCATCGAACTCAGCGTTTGCCCAAAACACGCGCAAGCAACTCCTGAGATGTAACATCCTTCCGCAATTGCTTCTGCTTCTCGATGTGACCACTCCGACGAGGCGTAGTGGCCACCTCCTTAGGAGCACGGGGTCGCCCAGAGGGCGGCGAAGCAGGGATAGGCGGAGGCACTGGTCGAAAAACCGATGACAAGAAGGCATCGAGCTTGACAGCAGCGGGATCCCCGGGATCAGCTTGGATGTCATCCGCAGGCACGATTTCTGGAACAACGACACATGCCGCAGGGATCTCCTCCAAAGACTCACACAAGGGTGACATGAGCGCCCGCTTTTTCGAAGCCAAGTTGGCCAAGAAATCGCAAAGCTTGGTGGAGTCAGCCACCTCAAGATCTTCAACAAAAGGCACCAAGGAAACTGCCAAAACATCAACCACATCATCATGTTCAAACGCAGACGCCTCAAGCCTCGAGTGCTCAACCGAAAGAGGGACCGAAGCTTCAACAAAAAACTCAGCCAACCCAAAACCCTCAACGTCATCAGATATTGGGCTCTGTGGACCCTCAGGGGAAGCAACCTTGTCATCCACCGCATCCGGCGGAAAAGGAGCAAGACCGGAGCAACCCTCAAGAGGCAGACGAAAGATGTCGAAGCCAAGAGGAGACGAGTCGCAGGGACGGCGGACATGCGAGAAGGGGCCGTAGAACTCCAAGAGCTCAGCGTCCCCCAACCTAGCATCTGAAGCGCTGACAGGGGCACGCCCAGCTGAAGAGGCGGGGGATCCCGGCCTGGGCTCCGGCAAGAAAGAGCACTGCTCCCGCAGCACCGGCAATAGCAGCTTGGGCCAGCAGGAGGGACGGAGAGGGAACGGAGCGGGGAGTCTTGATCTGGTAGGCGCGGAGGCTGGGGAGGCTCACGGAGGGAGATCAGGGCGGCGGCGGCGCGCACCCGTCGCCTCCATGGTCGTGAAACATATTCAGATGTTTATGACATATATAACTGATATTTGGCAAGTAGAGAGGTCTAGATTTCTATATGGCCACAGCAAGGGGAACTTTGGGAATTAGTGAAATTATTCCATGATTTAGTCTTTCTATTTTTTTCGAAATAGGAACATAGCGCAGCCTCTGCATCCAAAGGATGCACACAACTTTTTTAATTAAATTATTTTCAAAGTCTTACAAGGAAGATACAAAGATTAACTCGAAGCCACCTTTCCAGCGAAAACTGGCTATACCTACAAAAGTGATTCAATCTTTCTATATGTCCAGTTCACACTTATGAAAGCCATTCGGCATTTCCTTAAAATCAAACTTTATATTATCCTAAAAAACTTTGTAAAAATCTTACCGTAAACCATCAGGTTCAACAGAGCTCCGTCCACTTCTCAATCTAAAATGGCCTAGTTAGAATATATCTATCTTTCTCACTCAACTGTTACCATTTATTTCATCAAGCATCAAACTATTCACCGTAGAATGGGACGTGTATTCTCCATTGTTCATCTGCACAGCTATATGGTTTTCTTTTCCGTGCCACTGGCTTTCAGTGAAAAAACTTTGTATTCCCATCTCCCTCTTCCAAATCCTTCTCTCTTTAGCTCTATGCCACAATTTTAATTCTTCATTTTCATTTCTTAAACCCAATTACTACAACCTAAACAGCACTCGCCTCAAAGGTAGCCTCCGTTTCGCGATGAACTTGTTGATTTTTTTTTCAGTATCATTGAAACGAAAATAGCAGCGAGAAAGTCCGGCCTTTAAGAGAACAATAATTGTTTGACTTGATCTTTGCTATGATGATAGCCGACTGGTGCAAAAGATATAACCTTTCTTATCCATTTATGCAAGCAGATGAGTTTCAGACCTGAAGATTCTAGCTAAGGAAGGAAGTTGTTGGCCAATTCTTGGATGTCTCTGGTGGATGATAGCTTAGCTGTTGACCCTGAAAAGTGAAGGGAGGGTGTCAACAGGCAAAGGTGTTGCCTGTCTTAACAGGCACATCCAATTTAGGCTCCTAAATACGATACTGTCTATAAAATGAACCCGTTCCAGGTTTTGAATTCACCTTGCTCGCGTGCGAAATTGCACACGCTTAATGTATACAGATCTCAATCCACGCTCCGGTGCACTTCAAGTATTATTCCTTGATTTCAGGCACGATCTGTGCACCCAGACAGGTCCACATTCAGCTGGTGATATATACACGTATGTGAGGCATCTGAGCATCTCACGTAACAAGACGAAAGAAAACGAAGGGTTTGACTTTGCTGTCGTGGCCTTCATCGCGTCACCTATCCTCCTCTGTAAACCACAACTTTCCTCTGAAGGCGACGCGCACACTAGTCTTTGCCTCCGAGCTAATGCTGCATTATTACATCTCAGTCTCTCACTTCCGCAATTGATGTTGGATAATTAGGCACAATTTCCATGATTAATTCCAGAATATAAAACATGATGGCAGCAACTACTAACATGTGAAACTCGAACATACTAGATGCATTAATCAACATGAGCAGCAAAGCGCAAACAAAACATCCATCGCTAAACGAGATCGAGATATGTCGCACGTACCGATCGGTGGAGGTGGCGGTGGAGAGTGTAGCGGATGATGTCGCAGCAGTAACGTTGTTGATGACGTTGACGAGGGCGACGGTCGAAGTAGACGGCGTTGAAAACGACGGTAGGCAGCACCGCCCGACTTGGACGGAAGGCGACCCGTGATGAAGAACTTGACGATCGCGCAGATCGCTTCCCAAAAACCTAATTCGCCCTCTCCCGTACGGGATCGCAAGGACGAGTGGTTCCGGAGACCTGCTCCGTTCGCCGATGCACGTCGCGCGCGGGATGGAGTAGACTACGATGGCGCGCGCAGAGAGGTGGAAACCCTAACTCGTGTATTCGGTATGTTTCTGCGGTAGCCGGGCAAGAGATTATATAGGCTCGGGAACCCTAGGCAACGTGGGCCACGCCCACGTCGCCGAACGTTGAGTCGGTTAGATAGCCCACGATCCGGGAGCGACCGAACCGACTAATGTGACGCGTCCGTCTAGAACTCTATTCGTTTTCCTGAGCGAAAAGTAAGGAAAGTCTCGGCTCGAGGCTCAATCCACTCACCACGAGCGCGGCGCGCGTCGTGACGTGTCGTGTCGAGTCGAGTCGAGACGAGACGAGCGAGCGAGGAGGAGGAGGAGCGCGCGTGTAGCACTCTTATTCTCACTCACTTACTAGTGGTGAAACAACCCACCTTATAAGGTGGTCTAACCTCAACTTTCCATGTGGACTAAACTTCCCACCTCTTGCCACTCACTAGTGAGCTGCCACCAACTTGGGCTCAAACTCACAAGGCTGCCACTATGTGGGCTTTGAGATTTATAGGGAAAACTGAAATCTAATTTGGGCCATTAAAAGTGGGCCCAATATTTCAACAATCCCCCACCAGATCTCAAATCCCCATTTAGAGATTTACCAATACTCGCTGCTTGTTTATATACCAGTGTTTCAGCGGAGACTGTTAAGTTGAACTTCCGCCTAGAACCTTAAGCTACATCCATTCACACTTGAACAATGGACTAAGCCTTGAATTGCAAGTTTTGCGTGAACAGGGTTTCACTCAAAGTCATGACCAGTACATGGCTGCCAGTAGCCTACCCCGCGGGTGAAGCATATGCGTCATACTTCATGGTCTCTTCATGAGTTTACTAGAGATCACCCAAATCTCATAGATTGCGACGTTTAACAATCGGACTCATATAGGTGTGTTATTTCAAGAATGCTCTGTAGGACAGCATCTTTGCTATAATAGCCAACATAAACACATTAAGGCTTGTCGCCAACCTGCCTTACAGCAATTGAGAGTTGTGCATCTTCACATAGAGAGGGTTACATAATACTCTCCTCAATTAAACCACTAGTTTGTTCTTCCCAGGTCCTAATTCACGGGATCTCCGATCACAAAGGTTGGGTTACCACTATGGTGTAACATCAACGGGTCTCAAACCCATCTCCCTCGATGCACTTTCTATCACATTACGTGATAGTCCCTTTGTAAAGGGATCTGCCAGGTTTTTGTCTGTTTGAATATATGTAGTTATTACTCCGGAGTTTCGCAATTTCCTGACAGACTTCAAACGTCTCTTGACGTGTCTTGATGACTTCGCGTTATCCTTAGAATTGTTCACTTTGACAATTACAGTTTGATTGTCACAATTCAAAGGATTGCCGGAACAGGTTTTTCAACCACAGGCAAGTCCATCAAGAGCTCACGCAACCATTCTGATTCAACAGTGGTTGTGTCTAAAGCAGTAAGTTCTGCTTCCATAGTTGACCTCGTCAATATGGTTTGCTTGCAAGATCTCCATGACACTGCGCCACCTCCAAAGGTAAATACATACCCACTTGTGGCGTACAGATCAGCTACATCGAGATCCAATTCGAATCACTATATCCTTCAAGCACAGCTGGGTGCCCTGAATAGTGAATCCCATAACTCATTGTACACATAGGTAGCGCATGACCCTATCAAGTGCATGCCAATGATCAGTACCGGGTTTGACATGAACCTACTCAACTTGCTAACAGCAAAAGAGATGTCGGGTCTAGTCGCGCTCGCTAAGTACATGAGTGAGCCAACGATCTGAGAATATCTCAATTGATCTATGGCGATTCTCCGGTTCTTGCGTAATGTCACACTGGGATCATAAGGTGTTGAAGAAGGCTTGCTATCAATATAGCCGAACCGGCTCAAGATCTTCTCAACATAATGGGATTGTGTTAGAGTAATCCCACTCTCGTTCTTAATAAGCTTGATGTTCAGAATCACATCAGCTTCTCCCAGATCTTTCATATCAAAGCAATTTGACAAGAAAGACTTGACCTCGTGTATTACTTTCATGTTTGTACCAAAGATCAGAATATCATCCACATACAAACATAGTATAACACCTTCGCCCCCACCATGGCGATAGTAAACACACTTGTCAGCCTCATTGACAACAAATCCTACAGAAGTTAAAGTTCTGTCAAACTTCTCATGCCATTGCTTAGGTGCTTGTTTTAGGCCATATAAAGATTTCAGCAACTTGCACACCTTTCTTTCTTCACCTTTTACTACAAACCCATCAGGCTGATCCATATAGATTTCCTCTTCCAGCTCTCCATTAAGAAAAGCTGTCTTTACGTCCATTTGATGAACGATAAGACCATAGGAGGCAGCCATGGATAGTAGTACTCGAATGGTGGTAAGTCTAGCGACAGGTGAATAGGTGTCGAAGTAATCTTCGCCTTCTCTCTGTGTGTAGCCTTTCGCTACAAACCGCGCCTTGTACTTCTCAATAGTACCATCAGGTCTTAGCTTCTTCTTGAACACCCATTTGCAGCCCACAGGCTTGCATCCATGGGGTCGTTCTGATAGCTCCCAAGTTCCATTAGAAAGAATCGAGTCCATCTCATTATGGACAGCTTCTTTCAGTCATCTGCATCTGGAGATGCATATGCCTGCAATGGACGTGGGAGTATCATCACAAGGTACACAATGAAATCATCACCAAAGGATTTTCAATCCTTCGTCTCTTGCTCCGTTTAGGAGCTTCATTGTCGTCCTTCTCAATAACAATCTCATGTGATTGTTCAAAATACTCATTAGATGTACTAGATTCAGGAACTATCTCAGTAGAAATTCTAGCAATGCTATGCATATCTTTCATAGGAAACATATTCTCAAAGAATGTTGCATCACGAGATTCCATAATAGTGTCAACATGCATATCAGGTACTTCAGATTGAACTACTAAAAATCTATAGCCTACACTCCGCGGAGCATAACCTAGAAAGATACAATCCACTGTCTTTGGTCCGAGTTTGCGCTTCTTAGTGATTGGAATATTGACTTTCGCCAAACATCCCCATGTGCGCAAATACGAAAGTGATGGTTTTCCACTCCTCGTAAGGGGTTTTATCTTTATTCTTGTTAGGAACTCTATTCGGGACATGACATGTAGTCAACAAAGCCTCCCCCCATGCCTTTGATAAACCAGCGGTGGCTAACATGGAATTCACCAAGTCGGTCAGCGTGCGGTTTTTCCTCTCGGCAACCCCGTTTGATTGGGGCGAATAGGGAGCGTCCTCTCATGAATAATACCATGTTCCTCAAGAATTCATCAAAGATTTTAGGAAAATATTCACCACCACGATCAGACCTAAGACGCTTGATCTTTCTCTCTAGTTGATTTTCAACTTCGGCCTTATAAATTTTAAAGTAGTCTAAACCTTCATCTTTAGTCCGCAACAAATAAACATAGCAAAATCTAGTCGCTCATCAATCAATGTCATGAAATATCTCTTTCCATCTTTTGTGAACACACCATTCATCTCGCATAGATCAGAATGTATGAGTTCTAGAGGTGCCAAGTTTCTCTCCTCGGCCGCCTTGTGAGGCTTTCGAGGTTGCTTTGATTGCACACAACTATGGCACTTAGAACCTTTGGCAATGGTGAAATTCGGAATTAAACTTAAACTGGATAGCCGAGACATTAAACCAAAATTAATGTGACATAAACGAGAATGCCAAACACTGGTATCATCACTAACATTGCCACAAATATGGTTCACAGACTTATTACTGAAATCAGAAAGCGAAAAGCGGAACAAGCCTCCGCACTCATAGCCTTTACCAATAAATTGTCCAAACTTGGAAACAACTACTTTATTCGACTCTAAGACAACCTTAAACCCATCTCTGCATAGAAGGGAGCCGCTAACGAGATTCTTGTTCATAGTAGGGACATTTGCACGTTCCTCAGCTGCACGATCTTCCGAAGTGAACTTAGATCTACCGTGCCAACACCACGAACAGAAGCATGTGACCCATTCCCCATCAAGACGGAAGAATCCCGGGCGACCTGGTAAGAAGTGAACATGGATATGTCAGCACACACATGAACATTAGCACCCGTATCAATCCACCAACATGGAGATTGAAATACCGAAAGAACAGTAAAGAGATTACCGTACCCATCAGGATTGCTAGCGGTCACCGTGTTGACTTGCCTCGCCTTTTTCTTGCGGTCTGCCCTCTCTGGACAGTCCTTAGAAAAGTGGCCAGACTCTCCACAGGTAAAGCAGCTCAGATCTGCTTTGTTTATCATCTTCTTCTTCTTGAAGGTTGTAGTCTTCATAGGCTTATTGAAGGAGGGCTTGTTATTCCCTTTGTTCTTGCTGTAGGGTTTCTTCTGCACCATGTTGGCGCTAGACTGACCCTCTCCTTTCTCAGTAGTATCCTTAGCCCGAGCTTTCTCCTCAACATCAAGAGACGCTATCAGGTTTTCAACTGATATCTCCTGTCTCTTGTGTTTGAGAGTTGTGGCAAAGTTCCTCCATGAAGGGGGCAACTTGGCAATAATGCATCCAGCCACAAACTTATCAGGTAAGGCACACTTAAGGAGTTCAAGCTCTTTCGCAATGCATTGTATCTCATGAGCTTGTTCGACTACAGAACGGTTGTTCACCATCCTGATGTCATGGAAGCTCTCCATGATGTACGTTCACTCTGCATCGGTTGCACCGAATTTAGCATTCAGTGCATCCCAGAGCTCTTTACCATCTGGTATGTGCATGTACACATCACACGGACGATCAGCAAGAATACTCAGAACGCACGAAGAGAGTATTGTTTTCCTTGAACTTGTTCTGATCTTGGTCAGATATAGTTCCTTGGGTAAACCATTACTAACTTCGAACACTTTCAGATGAGTAAGCCAGAGCGTGGCCTTAATCTGCCACCTCTTAAAGTGCACACCGGTAAACTTATCCGGCCTGCAGCAAAAAAGCCATTGTTAACTCAGGAAATTGCCTACATTTAGGTTTTTGGATTGTTGGATAATTAGGCACAATTTCCATGATTAATTCAGAATATAAAACATGATGGCAGCAACTACTAACATGTGAAACTCGAACATACTAGATGCATTAATCAACATGAGCAGCAGCAACGCAAAAAGCATCCATCGCTAAACAGATCGAGATATGTCGCACGTCCCGATCTGGTGGAGGTGGCGGTGAGGTGCTGATGATGCAGATAACGTTGTTGATGACAACGTTGTTGACGACGGGGTCGAAGTAGACGGCGTTGAAGACGACGGTAGGCAGCACCGCCCGACTTGGACGGAAGGCGACCCGTGATGAAGAACTTGACGTCGCAGAGCGCTTCCCAAAACCTGGTCGCCCTCTCCCGTACGGGATCGCAAGGACGAGTGGTTCGGAGACCTGCTCTCCCGTTCGCCGATGCACGTCGCGCGCGGGATGGAGTAGACTACGATGGCGGGCAGCGAGAGAGGTGGAAACCCTAACTCGTGTATTCGGTATGTTTCTGCGGTAGCCGGGCAAGAGATTATATAGGCTCGGGAAACCCTAGGCTAAGGAAAGTCTCGGCTCGAGGCTCAATCCACTCAGCGCGCGTCGTCGTGACGTGTCGAGTCGAGACGAGACGAGCGGCGAGGAGGAGGAGGAGCGCGCGTGTAGCATTCTCACTCACTCACTAGTGGTGAAACAACACCATAAGGTGGTGCTTCTCCCAACTTTTGTGGGACTAAACTTACTCTTGCCACTCCCTAGTGAGCCACTGCCAAACGAAACACTATGTGGGCTTTGAGATTTATAGGGAAAACTGAAATCTAATTTGGGCCATTAAAAATGGGCCCAATATTTCAACAATTGATATAAAAAAGGGACGGAGATGAATAACAAGCAGAGAATGGAGCATTTGAATATAAATATATATGTATACCCACTCATGAGCAACACACCCAGGACCAATATGTGACTGTATAATAAGTACACTTACCTTGCCACGGCTGCAAGTTTTTTATGCGAAAAAAAACATGGGAGTACGTGTGGCAGCCACGATCTTGCTCGCGAGATGCATTGTCTTACTTCGTGTCCAAACCATGATCTCATGTATCATGTACGGAGTATGTATGTACACAACACATTGTACTGTCATCTTCTTGCAAGAAATACAGTCGACATGAGATGAATACGATAATCGGCTGTGCTCGGGTGATTACGATGGTCCGTGGGCAGAGTGATAGCATCACAGTGCGTGGATTAATTAGTGAGCAGTGAACACTGGTTGCCAAGATCTCGCGTCTCGATTAGCAATGATTTTGGAGCTACAGCGTGTACGTATACATACATACAGTATCGTTTGACAGCGAGGGCGCCCGGAACAGATCGCCTCCGCGCGCTGATCCCGTCCCGGAGCGTGATCCCAGCCTGGATGATTTGGACCCTCTGAAATCAGATTTCGATCGCGATATTTTTATCAACACTGACAGAGATAGATGCAGAAAGAGTATTACTAGTACTACTAATCTTGTGCCTTGCAAGTGTGTTGAGTTTTGTAGATGATGGAATTGGAGTATCATTGTATGACTGTAGATGAACAGGAGCAAGCACTCCTCATCTGATCTAATCTCATCGCAGGCACTGAATGCGGCTGCCCTGCCTGTCTGATGTACGCGTAGTTTGGGAGCAAGCAGGCAGTGTAAGAATTATCCGCCATATGGGTCGAGGTTCCCTCAATGGGGCCCAGCCAAGCGCCGTTCCGGGGTACGCCCGCCAAACCGGCCCATTGGGGTCTTGCGGGCCGCGCCATGTCCGTCGCTCACGCCCATGGCCTCCTTCGTCCCGCCGTGGTGACGGGAGACTATTAAATGGGGCTGGAGGGGATCGGCCATCCACTCCGGTCCCATCCACTTCCGAGCAAAACCGCCGCCATGGCCCCAGCGACGGCGCTCCGAGCGAACGACCGCGAGGCTAGCGGCGGCCCGTCGTCCGCCGGCGTTGCGGCGTCGAGAGGAAACCGGCGCGGCCTCCACATCGGAGAGGCCGCCCGCGGCGGTGCGCCATTGCCGCAACCGCCGCCTCTCCCCTGCCCGAGCCGGAGTCCTCGGAGGAGGACCCGGACCTCCACGCCGCCAAGATGATCTCGGCGGCGGAGGAGGCGCAATGGCCGGACCTCCATGAGGCCATTCGCACCTCCGAGATGGAGGAGGCGGCCGGCGAGGAGGTCGAGGAGGCGGAGGGAGCTCGCCCGGCCCGCCGGGCGCGACGGGAGGAGGGAGGAGCGCGGCGGGAGGGAGGCCGGCGCGCGCGGCGAGGAGCGCCCGCGAGGAGCCGGCGCGGGAGCGCGCCGCCGGCGGCGAGCGCGCGCGGCGGGAGAGGCGGCGGCGCCTCGGAGGAGGCTCGTGCGCGCCGCAGCCTCGGGTGGCTCCGGACCCCGCTCGCCGTGGGAGGAGGCCCTATGGTCTCCGTGGCCGGAGTCCGGCGCTCGCCGGCCACGCCTCGCCGCCACTGGGACGACGACGCCGCCGCCGACGCATACATGGGGCTAGGCGGCGCACCGGCGGCCACCGCCACCGACCAAACCCTAATAGAGGGTTTTTATATTAGTTTAAATGTAAAAGCCCATATAGGGGCTTCTTTTGTTAGTTTTATTTGCCCAAAATAGGGCTATGTACTAAATTTGCCCAAAATAGGGCGTATGTTCAATGAAATTTCGTTCAAATTAGCCTTTTTTTGTTTTTGTTTTTCTCCGGTTTATGCGATGCGTCCGCGCGTTTGGCGCAGCGCGCGACCCAAACGGACACGCGGACTCGGGGCGCTGTCCGCGTGTCCGGGCGGTGACCCAAACGGCCCAAAACGGACGGCCCAGCGCGTCCGTTTGGGTCGCCCGGTTGGAGATGCCCTAAGATCATCAGCATCAATCTCGTAATAATGGGTAGACGCCTCATCCCTCATTACTGGGTGTCCCAGCCAGTGCTGTCCCTGTCTCCGGGTACTTATCGCCACAGCTACAAATCCAGACCCAATTGAACAACTTGCTTGTTCCTTCTGTCCATGTCCTTTCACTCACAACCCACAAGGCCTCCTTCTACACCCCTTGGCCGTGGCTGACGAACAGATCCCAGAATGAGGAAACGATCCTGGCCCTTGAGCTGCTCCAAGTGGCAGCCCCCAGGGAGCAGTGTCATCTACTGCTGCATTTTCTCATCAGCACCACATCAATGTGTTTTGGATCAGCATGCTTGATAATGCTGGAACCAGATGTGGATGATTCGATCAATTCATTCATTCACAATGGGCAATGCACAATTAAAGGTCTCCTTAATAATGGTATTTATCTGCTAAAAATATACTATATAGTGGCAATACAAATGATATTACACATCTTCAATTACCCTCTTCGCTTGAAAAGGGGTAAGGCAGAAGGGGTCCTGACTCTGACTGATGATGATCAGGCATCCGTGTAGCGCGCCGCGCTATGTACTGAACTTGTTTGCAGCTAGCTAAACATGCAAGAGGTGGAATTTGATAGGAAGGGCTAGCTACCGTTACACGGCCGCGTTCCGTTTTTTGTTCAAAAGAATCATTTTACCATAGGATGGATGCAATGCAAATTAGAAGCTAAAGGCACTACTAGGGCCCAACATAGTTAGGTTGAATCTCTGAGTGCTTCCATGGATGGCAAGCTTGACAGACTGGCTGGCTTCGTCTCTCTATGTACAGCGGGCGTCGACGCTTCGGTCCAATCGAGAGCTTCTTACATGGCGGATGATGTCAAAGCTCCATTTTCATGTGGACCGTTTGCAATGAGCCTGATAGACATCATGAAATTAACATTACAAACGGTTGACAGTGATGCAGATTCAGAGTTCAGGTTCAAAGGGAAGTGAAATATAGTGCCTCTACTCACCGTCGTAGCTGTTGGAAGAGGTGGCCATCTCTTGACTCTGCCCCATGTCCATTTGAACAACACTCTGCAGATCTTGCCAGAATGCCCCAACCTGTGAAGGATCGCCAGCGATCAGTGTCGTGCCATCAGAAGACCGTGTGAGCTCGATCATGTCATGGTTGCGCATCGTTACCTGAGAGCCGGCGTCGCCAACTCCGTTAAGAAAATGATGTTGCGAGCCCATTGACCGGCAGAACGCCGGGTCTAGCGGGTGCATGGAGCCCTGATCATCCATGCCGTCGCTCATGCCACAGCCCAGCTGGTTGTTCCCCTGGTGAGGTTGGCTCATGAAGGGCAGCGGTGCACCTGAGGCATCCAGCGGGAAATGGGAGCTCTGCAACGGGCCACATGACTGCTGCATCTGACCACAAGCAAAAATGGAGTATGAGTAAGTTGAACCATTCTGTTTGCCTCAACAAGAAATGTGGCCGCAATGGGGAGGATCATATATGCTTTGTCCTCACATCTTTAGCAAGGAGGTTCGGCAAATTGTTGAAGTCCAGCTGGGGATTCACCGTCGCCAGCTTCATGGACAGAAACTGCAAAAAAATGTACATCAAGGGTAAGCGTTCAAGATGGTCCTCCTCGGGGGGTTCTAAAACGGCAAATGATGTGGTTTCATGATGATTCTGCAATTGCATTTGTGTGGGGTGAGAACGGGCATATACCTCGACTTGCCGTTGCAACGATTGCACGTAGTTGATGATCTCGTCGAGCATCACAGCCTTGCCCACCACCTGAAACAGGCAATGGTTTCACAATTTCATATCTGGGCACACCAAGCTCTGAACCTAAGCTACTCAAACGGCAACAATTGTAATTCTGAGGGTTTTTTTTTTTTTGCAGTTTTACCTTGTTGCAGCCGGGGACAAGATCCTGCAGCAGCTTCATCCTTTGGCTGATCTTCTCTCTTCTCACCTGACCAAGACAAGAGAAAACAAAAAAAAAACATAAGAAATTCTACTGCCAGGAGCAATGGAACCCAGTGCAGAGCGAGAGCCAAGAATTGTTTGTACCCTCTCTGCGAGGCTGTGGCTGTCCGTGGCCTCTCCGCGCCTCGCCCGGACATGGATGAAGTCCTGATGCGGGTCGGGGACTGGCCTCGAGTCCTTTCCCTGCTTCTTGCCGCCGTTCTCGCTGCTGCTCTGCGCGGCCTTCCCCTTGCCGGAATTCTCCTCGCCGCCGTTGTTCTCCTCCATGGATTTACAACGCTTTGACGCCGAATCATCCTGCACGATCACATTCGTAGGTGAGAAGATCGATCACTAGTTTAGCTCCAGCAGTACATAGCTGAGCGGAATTCTGGTTGTGCGTACCTTCGCCAGAAGATCCTTGACGGAGGTGGACATGGAGCTGTCCTTGCCTTTCCCCTTGCCGCCGCCGGCCTTCCGCTTCCGCGCATTGCCGTCCTTGAGCGGGCCGGCCGACGCCGGATCGGACACCGAGGAGTCGTCCCGGAGCTCCATCTCCCTCAATGCGCCGACGGGGCCGTCGTCCGGGAGGCCGAGCTGTCCCGGGGGGGCGTAGCTGGCGCGGGCGTCGAAGCTGGAGAGCCGCGCGGCGGCGCGCTCGGCGAAGCCCGGGTCGGCGAGGAACTGGTCGAGGGAGGCTATGGGCATCAAGTTCTCCAGCGTGGGCGGCAGGCCAGCTGCCGCTCCATTGCCGCCGGGGTAGTGGTGGGGGTGGTACTGGCCCATCATGGAGAGGTTGAGCTTGGGCGGCGAGCCGCCGTAGTGCGGGCGCGGCGAGATCCCGTGGAGAGCGTGGGCGTCCGTGGTGTTGGCGGCGGGCGGGGAGGAGGTCATGGGGTCGAGCTGGCGCCCTGCGTCCATGGAGCTGTCCCAGCTGTTGAGGTTGAGGAAGCTCTGCGGCGGCGGCGGCAGCTGGTCCGGCGGGCCGCAGTTCATCGATCCCCTTGCCGCGCAAAGATCTGCGCACCCGCAATTGCGCAAGAAACCGCAAGAAGAGCCCGAATTCCGAGAAGAAGCGTGCGGTGACGAGCAGAGACCAGCTCAATCGAGCAAAGAAGCGCGCGAGGTCGAGGCAAGTAGCCACCAAATCCCACTACGGGAAGGAGGGCCGGAGATAAGGTAAAGGCGAGAGCTTTTGGTGTGCGTGACAACGCAGGGGGGAGAAAAGTGAAGAGGAGTGGGAAAGAAGCACCTAAAACAAAGCAAAAGCTTGCGCAGGCAAAAGCAGAGGAGAGACGAGACGAGTCGAGAGAGAGAGAGAGTGGTGGTGGTGGTGGTGGTAGAAGTAGAGAGAGGTTGGGGGAGTGTGGTGGTGGGAGTATGTATATAGGTCCAGGATGGCATGGGTCAAAATGGATGCGCTATGCCCATCATCACCTCAGCCTTTCCTGCCATGAAACAAGGAAGAAGAAGAAGCTGGAGAGAGTGGCACTGGAGAGAGCTCACCTCACCTCACAGCCTCAGGGTGGTGAAGTGGATGCTCGAGTGCTGGTAGTGGTGAGTTACTTGCAGGAAAGAAGGGGTAAAGGGGATGATGCATTGCATTTGCTGGCTACCTTTACCTGAGCTGTGATGCAAACATAAAGAAATGCTAAAAATTAGTAGTAGATGGTAAAATGGAGATGTTCTATTTTACATTACTTTGTGTTATGTTCTTCTGATCCTGTGATATTTTTTTATTAAAAAATAGTATTATCAGACGCTGAGCGACCGTTTGTGTCCACGCAGACCGGAAATGCGTCTGCACCCTGCTCCAGCGGGGCGACGCATCGTGTCTGGGGCATCCGCAACAACGCAAACGCGGCGCAAATATGCGGCACATTTGCATCTCCACAGACGCTGCGCGGTCGCGCCTAGCGTCCGCTCGCTTCCCCCACGGGCCCGCCTGGCAGCGACGGCGAGGACGAGGACGAGGAGCATGAAGAGGAGTAGGAGGACTCCGACGCCAGGTTCGCCCGGCTGGAGGCGTAGGAGGCGGCGGACGACAAGGCGGCGACAAGGAAGGACGCCAAGGCCCGGGCAAGGGTGCGGGCGGCGCGTCGTCTTCGTTGTCCGTTCACCGACGACGATGAAGACGACACTTCGTCCGACTCCAACTCCTCCACGGACGCGTCGTCCGCCAGTTCCTCTTCTGACGGGGAGGTGACAAGCAAGAGGCGCAAGAGTGAGGACGGCGAGGCAGGGCCTTCTAACAAGAAGGCCAATAATTAGTTTATAGTTTATCTGTTTTAAAATTTGTTATTGTTTGTATGTTAAATATGTTTAAACCTTTTTGATTCGAGTCATCTATCCGGTGAACTGTTTATGGCTAATCTATTCGATTCGAGGGACAGGACATCATTCAGTACTACTTGTTTTCGCGTTTAAACTTGCTCATTCATACAAATTGGGGAGTCCTTCAAGAAAAATGAAAAGAAGGAGCAGGAAAACAAAACAGTTGCATGTCCAAAATGCGTCGGACCGCTGGGGTGGCCCCCGACGCAAACGAACATTTCGCACATCGCGATCATTTTCGCGTCCGGCAAGCGACGTAAACGGATGCCCGCGGACAATTTAGACGTCCGAAATACGTCGATCCGCTAGATATGCCCTAAGAGGTGAAGGTGATGGTCCCTATTGGGCTGTTGTTGGTTTGGCCCTGGAATTGAGAGATGAACCAATCATTAAATTTGGGAATGGGAAGAAGGCCACAAGGAGACACAGGATGCTTGGTAGTTTGGGTTGGAACCACTGCTGCCTACCCAACAAAATAAGAATCGTTTTTAATCATTGTCTAGTTTTTAATTTTGGGGATGCAGCGGTAGCCCATTGGATGGAACCCGGCGTGATTTGTTCTCGTGTGCTCCGGGAACTGTTTCAGGCTGATTGGGGTTTTCACCCCCTTCTGTTCCAAGGTTTTTCTAGTAGCACCCGAGTGGGTCTCATCATCACACAATTTTAAAGAAGTAAATTTCAAATAAAGCACCACATTACAACGATAAGTTTAAAGAACCATCACTGTCGTTAAAATTACAAAAGCCAACAAAATTAAGTGAATTCGTTTCAATGTACACTGATTCGCTAGTTTAGCTATTGTAACAAGGAATCTGTCAGTGGTGACGTGGTAAAACGTTTAGGATTAGAAGATACATATGATAGGATAATTTTAGTTCCTGGGTTTTTGTTTGTAAATTTTCAATGGACAGAACCGTGGCCACAAGCGCCCCACCGCCTCGAAGCTCGCTGGAGGTGATGGAGCGCGTTTGGCCGGTGCAATTATCCGAGACGGGCGTCTCACCTCTTCCACGTCATCGCTGACAGGTGGGGCCCACTATTTGCACGGCTAAAATCGACAATCGACGAATTCAATCAATTTTGGTGATATTTTGTAATTTCAATGAATAGTGGTGTTTTTTCGAACTTGTAGCATCTTTTTGACAATCAATACCACATATATTCATAATAACAAATAGTACATAGTAAAGATACACGAGTTGTTTCAACGACTACAAAATAAAGTCTAAAAGATACTAGCAAATCTTCGAGATCTTCAAACTATTTTCTTATTCAAGACACAATCTTGTACTTTCCTGAACGCAGCCAAAGATAGGTAACAAACCATAGACCCGAAAATACCAACAAAGCTTCATCCATAATTTTAATTTGAGCCGCAATGCCAAGGCTACGTGCACGCGAAACAATTAAAATAATCAATCAACATCAGCAAAAGCACCAACACCATTCAGCGAATAACAACCGATCAGCTTTGTCAACGCCGATGTTGAGCCGATAGTACGAATCACCATTATCGAGGATGTACCAGCCGGTACAAAAGCTGCGAGGATACTCGTCCTCGTGGCAACCATGAGAAAAGATCCAAAATCGATCTGACGAAGCAAGATCTGAACACTCATACCTAAATAATTGTAATCTTTCAACATCATCATTGAAGTCGGAAAAAAGATCTCGTCGTCGAACGAAAGACCGAAGATAATTTATTGCAGGTAATGCCATCTCCATTGGGGGAAAACCCCAAAAAAAAGGGCTACCAAAACCCTAACATAAATTGTTGAAAACACTACTTTTATTAAAAACTCAATGCATAGATCGAGTTGCCCACTCCTCCCGATGCCGGTGAAGCCGACCGAAGGAGGGGGACCCGATATATGGAGGAGGATGAAGTGGAAGCGGCTAGGGTTTTCCCTGGAGGCGGCGGCTGTGTTTCTTTGAGTCGAACTTGTCGCTTTAATGTGGTGGTTTTTGGAATTTACTCAGTTTAAGGAGTAATATAATTTTTTCTATCTGCTTGCCCCATTGTTTTCCTCAGGATATCTCCGAAATTTTGATTGTTGATTTGCGTTCTAAAATTTATATTATCCGATTTGTAGCAGAAACATCTTTATCATGGTAGCACTAACTTCCGAAGTTCCCAACATGCGTACTGAGGCGGGCAAATTAATCGTTCGAGTATGCAAATGTTATATGGGATACGAACACAGAGTGTAGGAGATTTATGATTGGCATATGAGACTTGTTCAACATGTCTTCTCAAGAAACATAAATACGTAGTGTACGGTATACACTAATGACAGCATTGAACCATTCAGCAGTGGACGCCTCATACCGGCCCACTTGCTGTTTTGCTGTTGCGGCTACTACCGTAGAACACAATCTAGATCAACCCATATGCATATGGGTCTGTCTTTGAATCCCATAATTCAAATCATGCAGGAAGAACAAATCGTAGGAATTAGATGATTTCACATTTCAAACATATAGAAATGAAGGGTGCATAATATGCAATAAAAATTGGTTAATTGCACCACGGTGAGTTAAATTGCCCTCGGAAGATCCGCCTCAAGATGTTGAATGGAATCTATTTCCGAAAAAAAAACATAAATCGTAGAAAAATGCATGAATTTTCTTCAAGAATTAGACTGTTCACTACGGGGAAAAACGGTGTTGCCGTGCGACAAATCTTTGCTGTGCGCAGCAAGCAGCACGTACGGCAAAGAAAATTTGCACGGTAACCTCTGAAAGTAGCGCACGGCAACGAAACACTGCACGGCAAAGACCGAAGACAGCGCACGGCAAAGAAATATCGACGGCAAAGACCAAACACGCATCACGGCAAAAAATACTGCACGGCAAAGACGCTGGGCATTGCCGTGGCACAGCCTTTGTCGTGCGAGCAGCTACGTTGCACGGCTAAGAGAAGGGTTCACGGCAAAGCTCAGGACGCACGACAACGTCTTTGCCGTGCAAATTTCGCGAAGTGCATGGCAATGACCTCGTTGCCGTCGGATTCTTTGTCGGGCGATCGTTGTCGTGCGACTACGCACGGCAAAGCCTTTGCCGGGCATATTGGCCCCTTTGCTGTGTGATTTGTCGCACGGCAAAATCTTGTTTTCCCGTAGTGGTTGATATAGTTTTCATAGACATACAAAAAAAAGATGTCTGATTAAACATAATTTTGTTTTCATAGATGATAGTTCTTCCGAAAAATGTCCAATAGTTTTAATGATTCGAGGTCAAGCAATTACCGCACGGGATCCAGGTCAGTTCTCTCCTACCGTGGAGCACCCCTAAGGCGCCGCAGGGGATCCGATCCCGCCGCCAACTTTCCCTCCCCCTGTTCCCCTCCTCTCCGTCGCTGCCGCTGCCGCCGGCGCCGGCCACGGTGGTGACGGACCCTGGTACCGAACGGTGCTAGGGGAGGTGGACGTGGTGGCCATTTCCCCGACGCGGGCGGTGGCCGGGGCGGCGTTCCCTGGCCAGGCGGCGGCAGTCTTCACTGGGCCTTCGCGGCTGCATGTGTAGGAGGTATGTCGTGGGTCTAAGCTGCCCGCCTATACCGATCGTCTTCCTGGCGGCGCGAGCGGGCCTTGGGCGTCGCGGCCAGGTCGCCAGTCTGGCCGACGCTCATGGGCAGAGCGGCCTCGTGGAAGCGGCGGTGAACCGCTAGTGCGGACTTTGATCCGATCGGTGGGGATCTCGATTGCCGGTCAAGATGAGCTTTTGGGTCAAGATGAGCTTTTGGTCCAAGATATGGGTCGGAGTGGTCATCCAGAGAGCTGCGGGTTCTGATGTTGGCTTGGCCATGCCAGCGAAACATCATTCTGGATTGCCGTCTCTTAGATAATATCTGCTCAAATAAAGGAGGTGGTCCTAGGGTTCCTTCACAGTGCCAAGGTGATGATTTGTTGGATGCTTGTCGTCAAAGATATGGCTGAAGTGTCGTGTTCCGGAAGGCTTCGCCAGCGAGCTCCACTAGGCGCATCATGCCTGGAGTTTGCTGGTTCGAAAGAGATTCGGTCGTGCGCACCCATGTTTTACTCTGACCGTTTGGTTTCAGAGTGAGCGCTTCAAAGTCATTCCATAAGGGAATATCGTGGAGCATGTTCTCGTTTCATGGTGCTGGCGAAGAATGTCATGGAAGCCAGGATCAGAAGTATGGCAATGACGGTTCAAGTCCGGGAAGCGATGAGGAATTGGCTTGGTGTTTCATGACTTGGAGCAGCGGCATGATAGTGGGGGCGACTGCACTGGAGAAGTTCATTGTCATATCTTTCAGGGTGAAAATTCGAGGTCTGACCTTAATTGGTTGTGTCTGGCAATATCCTTGTTGAAGGCATTCTTTTTGAGAGCGAGAACTTTTTTCAGAGTGAAAACCTAAAATCTATAATCAGGCAACGATGATGTTTGTGCTCTATTCCCGTCCTAGTGGTGTTTGGACTGCTATTTCAAGAAATTGATCATTATAGCGGGACTTTTCTTTTTGTAATTCTTGTCTTTTTTTTGGATGTGTGCATCTGTAATGCTGCTAGAGCAATGCGTTGTTGCATAGTCGAAATTTAATTGGTATCTCGGCGATATTAATATACGCTCTTATCGAAAAGTAACAGGGGAACTTGTGAGGAATATAACCGCAAATGATTTTTTTTCCTTACGATCAAAGAGGTTCATGATTCTTCAACTGAAATTTATGGAAGTAGTAATCAAGACAAGGGTCTAGGTCGAAAAAATTGCATAGTAAAAAATCCAGCACTTGTACTATTACTTGGACACTTTGTCTTTTTCCACTATTTACATGCTTTTGTGTTTTAGTTTCAGACTTGACATGATCTGTGGTGTATGTTTTCAATTTTACTACTATTTTTTATTTTGTTATTCATAAGGGTCCGCAAGCACCCATTCCACCAAATCTGCATCGCCATATAATCTAACTCGCTGTAAAATTTAACTCCATTTGATGAACTCAGGTACAGTTTTCTCTTCTAAAAAGTAAAGTACTAGTGCGTTCTTTTACTGTCATATACTCCAAAAGAGCCATGCAAGAGTATGAATGCCCGTACCAAATGCAAATCTCATATACTCCAAATTCGTAAGACACTATCTGCAGATAGAGGAGCTTATTCATATTTGAAGAAACGTAAACAGTGACAGCATGCTGGTAAAGGCAAGCACTCCCCAGACAAACGCCGGTGGCATGCGATTTTTCTCTTCGATCAGGTGCGAGTGCGATGCTACTCAGTAATCAGCGACCTCCATCCTTCCATGGAATGGTACCATTAGCCGGATTTGTCCCAGCAGTTACCTAAACACTACTGTATCACCGTTATCAGCTAAGGCTACCTTGCCACCGGTAGACGACCACTGTTGTGTCTGCGAGCGTGGTTATGGGGAAAATGTTAGTGGAATCACGTACGTACTACGGAGTACGTACATGGTGGTAGGGTAAACTGAGCACAGTCCCCTCATACCTTAAAATGATAAAATCTTTGCGGACAAGTCACCCGGTCGAGAAGGAAAAGGCGAGGCCGTTCATGCTCCATCGCTTCCTCTGCACTCCTCTTTGCTTTTGCTTTCACCGATTAGTAGCCCTACTATGCTGGTAAACATCCACTCACACGTACGATTTGTTTGTTGGGTAAAAAGTGGCGCCTTTTGTGCACTCTGCTTGCTTGGGAGGTTTTCAAAGAGGAAACTCGTCTTTAAATATCTTTGATGAACTGCAAGTTCCTGCTGGTTTAAACACATATTTAGGCAGGACTGCAGTAAAAGGTAAACTTTTAGTATCACGAACAACAGCAAAATTCTAATGTTGGCCCCTCGACTCGACCTGGACCCTATTGATCCATCAAGTGTCATAAGTCATAACTCATAAAAACCATCTAGATGTGGTTTCTTACCCCCAGCAAATTGAATTTCACAATAGGTCATTACAATACTTTAAATGTCTTTTTCGAGATAATATAACAAGCGGTTGGTATCCAAGATGCCACAGTCATTCCAAAAGAGAAAGGGTTCCTCAAAAGTGTGCACGATGACATTTCTTCCACGTCAATATTGTTCAAGCTAAGCATACAAACTATGATTATATTAAAAAGTGTTACTTGTAAGGTCGAAATAATGTGCTTTTTGGTTCATTGAAGATATTTTCTACATGCATGCTTACTGCTATTTCAAAAATATGCTTAAAAAGAGTTTTAATTTGGAAGGCGTTAGATTTCACTAGTAGAAACAAGGGCTTTCGTTTTTTGCCCCAGATGGCTTTTGCACCGGATTTGGCACGAACCGGTGCTAAAGGGGGTCATTAGCACCGGTTCGTGGGGAGCAGCCGGCCAAGGGACCTTTTGCGGTTTGTGTTACCAACCGGTGCAAATGAGACATCTTTTGCACCGGTTGGTAACACAAACCGGTGCAAAGGTTTGTCGTAGGCACGTGTCAGCCGAGGACCTTTGCACCGGTTAGTGTTACAAACGGTGCAAAAGATAGCTCATTTGCACCGGTTTGTAACATGAACCGGTGCAAAGAGTCCCAATATAGCTCACCTCCAACTAGCCAATTCACAACTTCACTTTTTCTAGGAGAAGGTGTGTGTGTTGAGTGCTACCTTGCATTTCTTTGGCATGCACACAAGGTGCTCGATGAAATGTCTGAGAGAATGATGCCGCTTGATTTTACACAAAACAAAAATGAGATGAGGTGCCGGAGCGACACTTAAGCTTTCTCCTCTTTCTTTCCCTCCTCAATCAAGGTTAAACAACTTTATCCTTTCATTTGTACGATGCTAATATCCACTATATATATATATATTATGATGTTTTGTAATGGTTTTTTGATAAACTTAATTATTTGATGTAGATGAACCGGCGGCAATGGATGTACGTTGACCGACGTCTGCCCGAGTTCACTTCGGGCCTGAAAGAATTTTTCCGTGTGGCTGAGGAAAACCCACAGGCGGATGGTTATATATGTTGTCCATGTGTTGATTGCCGGAACTTAAAGCAATACCCTGAATGGCAAGTCATTCACTCCCACCTGCTTTGGAAAGGTTTCATGCCCAGCTATAATTGTTGGACCAAGCATGGAGAAAGAGGGGTAATGATGGAAAACGACGAAGAAGAAGAAGAGGATGATGATATGTACCCTAACTACGGTGATACTGCAACAGGGCATGATGAAAATGAGGAGGCAGGTGGAGGTGATCAAGATGAAGAGGCATCAGATGAGCCCGTTGATGATGATCTTCGTCGGGCCATCGCTGATGCACACAGAGATGCAGAAACTGAAAACGAGAAGCGAAAGTTAAAGGGCATGTTAGATGATCACAAAAAGAAGTTATACCCAAATTGCGAAGATGGCAACACAAAGCTCGGTGCCACACTGGAGTTGCTGCAATGGAAGGCAGAAGCTGGTATATGTGACAAGCCATTTGAGAAGTTACTGAAAATAATGAAGAGGAGGTTTCCAAAGGATAACGAATTGCCGACAGTACGTACGAAGCAAAGAAGGTTCTCTGCCCTCTAGGATTAGAGGTGCTGAAGATACATGCATGCATTAATGACTGCATCCTCTACCGCCATGAGTACGAAAATTTGGAAAAATGTCCGGTATGCAATGCACTACGGTATAAGATCGGGCGAGATGACCCTGGTGATGTTGAGGGCGAGCCCCCTAGGAAGAGGGTTCTGCCAAGGTTATGTGGTATGCTCCTATAATACCACGGTTGAAACGTCTGTTCAGAAATAAAGAGCATGCCAGGTTGTTGCGATGGCACAAAGAAGACCGTAAGAAAGACGAGAGACACCCCGCTGATGGGTCGCAGTGGAGGAAAATCGATAGAGAGTTCCCGGACTTTGCGGATGACGCGAGGAACTTAAGGTTTGGTCTAAGTACAGATGGAATGAATCCTTTTGGGGAGCAGAGCTGCAGTCATAGCACCTGGCCTGTAACTCTATGTATCTATAACCTTCCGCCTTGGTTGTGCATGAAGCGGAAGTTCATTATGATGCCAGTGCTCATCCAAGGCCCAAAGCAACCCGGCAACGACATTGATGTTTACCTACGGCCATTATTTGAAGAACTCTTACGGTTGTGGAGCAAACCAGGTGTTCTTGCATGGGATGAGTACAAACAGGAGGCATTCAACCTACGAGCGTTGCTTTTCGTGACCATCAATGATTGGCCTGCTCTTAGTAACCTTTCAGACAGACAAACAAGGGATACAATGCATGCACGCATTGCTTAGATGAGACCGAAGGTGCTTATTTGAAGAAATGTAAGAAGGTTGTGTACCTGGGCATCGTCGATTTCTTCCAAAGAGGCACCCCGTCAGAAAGAAAGGCAATCATTTCGGAGGTGAGGCAGATCACCGGGAGAAGCCTGAACTCCGTACTGGTGATGCTTTACTTGATATGGTCAAGGACATAAAAGTAATATTTGGAAAGGGTCCTGGCGGCCAATCTGTTCCCAAAAAAAGGCTTCGAAGAAAAAATCTGTTCCCAAAGAGGTTGTTACCGGACACGCACCCATGTGGAAGAAAAAATCTATATTTTGGGATCTACCCTATTGGAAAGTCCTAGAGGTCCGCTCTTCAATCGACGTGATGCATGAGCTACATTTCCAAACGATGGGCTACTTAACGCTCAAGGCGGCGGTCGGCTATGTCTTACCGCCAGTACCCGATCAAAGATACCACTTCAAGCCGGTTCCACCTGGCTACGCTGTTGCCGGGGTGGATCAAGTTATGGATGGGTATGGGCCGCTGAGGCTTGACCACCCAGCCGGTGAAGGGGATTTGCTAGAGCTGGGAGAAGCCAAGAACACTACAGTTCTATGGCGAAAAGAATTCATTGTGATTCCGGGTTGGAAGGCGCCAACAAGGTCTCCACCGAGGCAGCATTCTCCACCGATGCGGCCGTCTCCCGCGTGAGCCTTCCCGCCGCGCGTGAGCCTTCCGTGACGCGTGAGCCTTCTCCGCCGCCGCGTGAGCCTTCTCCGCCGCCGCGTGACCGCCGCAGCCCAAGTCTAAGAGCAAAATTAGGCGGTCCACTACGACAGTGAGTCGTAACGGATCACCGAGACGCAAACAAGAGCCCTCCCAAGAGTGCCTAAGGTTCCTCCCAAGAGACCTTATGACTATACAGTTGAGGAAAATGCCAAGATCGTATCTGAACAACACAAGCAACAAATGTTGAAATTGAAAAAGCCCCAGCTTGAGCCGGAGCCAGCTATATCTCTGGAAAAGAAGTTGAAACTGCTGAAGAGCCTTCATCAACCTGAGCCAAGTCTTTCATCGAACTATGACCGGTCTATTCGCAAGTCAAATGTGTCGCAAGAGATCGGTGGGAAAAAGTAAGGTAGACGGGAAACCAGTTCCCCAGCTTGGAAACCAGAAAAACTCGTGCCCCCGCTCCAAGTGTATCCCGATGTCACAGCGTGCTTTGATCCGGAGATGGTAAGACTATACAAAGATGAGGCAGATGCGGTCGGTATGAGTATTCCTGAGTACTTAAGCCGCATCGATGCAGAATTCCTGAGTACAAGTACGGGTGATGATGTCCAAATAGCATACCAGTACAAGTACGGGCAACCTCTTGTCAGAGCTGAGGAGTTGCCTAATCTATCAACGCAATTGCGAAGACTGCATAATTGGTACATGGAAAAATGTAAGGATGGTAAGAACTGGATCATGGTGGCAATCACAGATGAGCACTACGGGCGAAATGACGTGATGAACATCGAATTTTGTGAATTATTTCAGTTATTCAACCAAGACGCCCTCGACAAATCTCTGCTGAGTGCCTACTGTCTGTAAGTATTATTTATGTAATTAAGTCTCTACCGCGGCTCGTCCATTGCATGCATATAACCATACTCTCATTGTATTATGCAGAATGAAGATCCGCGAATGCCGCAAGGGGCAAATCTATGATCTTGGGTTCGTTGACCCATATACCGTGAATGGGTATACTGTCCACAACTCTCCCAAGGACACGGAGAATAACTTGGTATATGTCTTAAGGAAAAACTCATACAAAAGGGCAATACTATTTCCTTACAACTTCTCGTGAGTGTTACTGTCTTCACACATTAAATCTTTTTCGCTTACTCCATGTGTTAAGTGTAATTGATGAGTTATGCATTTATATGTGTGTCCGCAGGTTTCACTATATCCTGCTAGTCATTGAACCCGACACCGGGATAGTAGAAGTCATGGACTCGAAGAGTAAACCCCTTGAGGCGTGGGGGACATGGCTGATATCCTCCTCAAGGCTTGGATACGGTTCACCAACAAGTCTCCGGGTTTAAAGAATAAAGAACTTCGAATAAAACAAGTACCGGTAAGTAATACTGGCTACGCCGCACATCTCTTTGATGATTCTAGTTTCAGTACCATTATTATCATCCTTGATTATATATATATATATATATTATTTTGATTGAATTTTGTTCTCGTAAAGTGCTTGAGGCAGGAGGACGGGAATAATTTATGCGGGTATTACGTTTGCGAGTTCATCCGCCAGAATACCCACCATAAGAGGGACATTTTGGAACAACTTGATGTAAGTAAACAACATTCATGGCTTTATTTTATCACCTTCTGTTTCATTCACATACACACACATATATATTGACCACCGTACCTTTTTCAAATGATTAGATCGAACGGTTGCGGGACGGTCTTCTAGCAACCGAGCGTGTACGAGCAATTCAAGAAGAGCTGGCGGGATTCTTAGTTGAGCAAGTCTTAGCTCCAGACGAAGAACACTATGTGGCCGACATCCAGTATCAAAGTTGATGTAGACATATATATATGCATGAACGTGTGTCACTTTGATCGATATATGTAATATAATGGTTTCCTATATATATATATATATATATTTGAATTGTCTGCATTATTAATATTATACCGTGTTTCGAATGGGGCAGAGTCTCTGCGCGGCAGCGTTTTAGTGCAATTCCGCGCGGCGGGAAGGGCACTAAAATGCTGTGCCAACCCTTTTGCACGGTTCGTATTACGAACCGGTGCAAACTTCCCCAGCGCCCACAGCCGGCCACGTGGAGACCCCCAAGAACCTGCCGCGGGCAAAAGAAATTTGCCGGTTGCCCATCCGGTGCATATGGCCTTTAAAAACCGGTGCAAAAGGCCATGTTTCCACTAGTGTTTACAAACGAAAATAGCAAACATGAGTAATTATGCTACCTTGAAAAATGGGATTATTAATAAAGAAAACGGAATTATTCTGATATTTTTAGAAAATTCTTGAGTATGATGGATTTTTATATATTTATAGTAACATCTACAAAAATATCTGAAATTTCAGTGTTATTTCGTGCAAGTAGTCAAATACTTTCTAGAAATAAATCCTGTGCACATTATGACAACCACGTTCTCTAAAAACACATAGTCTATATGAGAATAGACATTCTTTTAGCATCGTTTTTTCGTTCTTCCATGATTCATTTGCAAATTTTATGGCAAATTTGTGACGTGGTCTCTTCATTTGTAGTTTCTCTTGTTATTTTGCTAGTTTGTCTCATGTGAAAAATCATTGCTACATCATCTTTAAGACTATTTCAATGGAAAGCGGAATTATTATACTTGTTAGACCAACAATATGTGGTGTTAGTGTTGAGCTAAGTTAGAGTTTTGTAATAGTTGCTAGACATAACATTGTTTCCCAATAACTTAGGATAGAAGACGGATACAATCCTAGGAAATTTTATAAAAATTTCACCATCATTCCATACAATGCTAGAATGATAACACAAAACTTTGTAATTTCACTATTTATGAGGGGGCAACTTCGGTGGAATTAACCTTCCTAGAGGATATGTGAGGTATTTAAAAAAACATGGTGTTTTTTTGTACAAACCGATAACACAAATCAATGTTATGTTGGTTTTGCTAATTCTAAGCAGACTGCGAAAAATTTAAATCTCAATGAACTCTTAGGCGTTTGGATTGCGTGGTGAATCATGCTACACCCTCCATACCGGTTTACAGGGCAATTACGCTTTTCAAGAAAAAACTTTGACTAACAATTTGGTCAATAAAATATATGATATATATTAGAAAAATTATACCATTAGAAACAACCTTTGAATATGAATCCAATGATATAATTTTTGTGGCATATATCTTATATTTTGTTGACTAAATTTGTAGTCAAACTTCTTTCCCGAAATGCGAAATTGCCCTGTAAACCGGTATGGAGATAGTACATACGAGTTGTGCATGAATTGTAACTAAGATTTTCCTAGACCATTAAATTTACATGGTGACCGCGGTAGACTTCGAGTGGCACGTGAGTTACAAATGTGATACAACTGAGACTTAGATGATCTGAATGGACCAAGCTCTAGGCATACTCATGTTACATATACTTAAAGAACAAAAAAAGACAATTTTGCTCTGAAAAGTGACAAATTCTATGGTGAGGGAATATTCCTTTTTTAGACGTAAATATGTAGTAAAAAATCAGATTCACAATTTCTATATGTGTTTTTTTCTCGGTTTATCCTTCGATTTGATTTTAGGTGGGAGTGGTACAACGTATTCAAGTTGTCTCCTATTTTGAAATAATAATACTTTCTGAGAAAACAAATACACGCTTACTAATATGCAGATACATTCATCCATATGAACGCACACATGTATACCATACCTCTATTTGCATGTTTGGAGGACTAAATTCAAGAATCTGATTATCCGACGGCTCTTAAGATTAACGAAGTCATCGTATACGTCTCGCTATCAACAAGAACATCACCTCCCACCGAAAGTATATTCCAACTTCATGAGACACTAAATGTTTTGAACTCTGGTAAATTGGAACATCAATGTCCCCTTAATAGTTCGAACCACAGGTTACACAGCCCATGCAATTCTGTTGTTTGGATTTTTTATTCAAACTTTCATTAATATGATACATCTTGATGAAATGGGCACGGGTGGCTGTTCTGAAGTTTGTCGTGGAGATACAGGAACGGTCTTGGACATTGACACACCTCTTTTTCAGCATAGAAGGAAAACCGGAGCCGGATTGACTGGTCGTCCTCCTAAAATTCTGATGCATGAAGGCCGTCAAAGAATTTTATAAACATTTCATATGTAGGTCTCGTGTCAATTAACTCCAGCTATTGATGAACCGGTGGAGAAGGCCGATTTCTTCTTCGGGCAAACACTAAAAAAAACGGCCTTCAAACAATAGCACTGAACTCCACCGTCGCAAACCAACGGGCGTGCTTGCTCGCCTTTTCTGATGGTGACGGGACGTCTCATAGCGTGCGTGCATGCATTGCTTTTTTTTCTTCTTCAACAGCTGGCAAGCCTTGCACTAAATTTAAATGTGCTTGCATGCATAGAGTCTTGCTGCAGCTTCAAATGTCAGACTCTCGGTCTGCTGCAGCTTCTTGCGCCAGATCGACTCCTCTGTCGGAGCATGCTGGCAAGGCACATATGTGAATGGGGATCAGTTGGAAGCTGTCACAGAGCGGGTTTATGCTCTGAACTGAAGCTCGCTCTCGATCTCTGCCGTGCGACGAAAGAGAGTGTCGGAGGAGGCAGTGCAGAGTGCTTAATTGATTAAGTAATTAGGGCAAAGACAGTGTCACCTAACAGTTTGGCACCAAAATGTTTCTTTACAGATGGATCGACCGATTGGGGCGGCTTACTCTAATCTCTAATCGAAATGCATCGGGATCGGTGCTGACAGTCACCACATGCTTGCTGGTGCGGCGACCACAAAATTACACCGAGAAAATGGTTGATTAGAGATCAGACATCTCCCTGTGGCGGAAGGAAGCGACTGCGACCAATGAAATGAAGCGATCGATCCATCATCCCCTAAAGCGTCCACCAGACCTTCGTTAGTTAATTAATAATCACTGTAACCTTTTTCACTCTCTCTTTCTAGATGTCTCGTGGACTTTTGAGTTTTTAACCTCCGACTAGATTAGGAGGATCGCGGGCGATGATCGACGCCACGTGCTACAGAAATTCTCTTGTTCCTAGTGCGTTGCAACTTAAAGCTATGAGCAACTCTAACTTACCCCTTGTATTCCTACGATTTTCGAAATAATTTCTCATATACGGTTTTGGACGTAAAACCCAACGCAAACATATGCGGTTTTAAAAGGGCTCGGTATATCCATCCCCCAAATTCTCTCCTCCGCCCTCTCCGACCATTGCCCGCTCCTCCTCGCCGACGATAGTGGTCCAAGGAGGCCAAAATCCTTCAAGTTCGAGAATTTTTGGACGACCATCCCTAGCTTCCATGATGTAGTTGGAAGAGCTTGGTCCTTGCCCTCCGGCCATGGGGAGCCCTACCAAAACCTCTTCCATAAACTAAAGAATGTGTCGAAGGAACTTAGCATATGGAGCCGGGGGCTTTTCTCTAAGTCCAAGGTGTTGCTTCACGCCGCTCTACTAGTCATCCTTCACCTCGACATCGCTCAAGAAAGTCGGGCTCTTTCGGTGAATGAACAAGACCTTAGAACTAGATTGAAGCGGAGAGTTATTAGCCTTGCTATCTTGGAGAGGGCAAGGAAAAAACAAAGCTCCCGCATTGCAAATATAAAGGAAGGCGATGCCAATACCAAATTTTTCCACCTAAGAGTCAATGCTAGAAGAAGGAAAAACCACATCCACCGTATCAAGCATAATGGTGGGTGGGTTACCGATCACAAACGGAAGGAGGAAATCTTACACAACCATTTCTCCTCTTCTATGGGTCGAGGACAAAGTCGCAAATGGGATCTCAATTGGGAAAGCCTCAACCTTGGCAACATGGCCCTTGAGGGCATTGATGCTCCTTTCACGGAGGATGAAGTCCTCCTTGCTATTTCCCATTTGCCTTCCGATAAAGCCCCCGGTCCCGATGGCTTCACCGGAGCTTTCTTCAAGAAATGTTGGGGCACCATCAAGGTTGACGTCTTGAAAGTCATTGATAATTTCAACAACCTCCATTTTGCCCACCTACAATGGGTCAACTCCGCAAACATTGTCCTCCTTCCCAAAAAAGAGGGGGCCGAGGAAGTCTCCGACTATAGGCCCATTAGTTTGGTCCACGCTATCTCCAAGATCGTGGCTAAGATGATTTCTACACGTCTTGCTCCTATCATGAATGATATAGTCTCCAACGCCCAAAGTGCCTTCATAAAGAAAAGGAGCATCCATGACAACTTCATGTATGTGAAGAACCTTGCCAAGAGGCTCCATAGGAGCAAGGTGCCCTCCCTTCTTTTCAAGTTTGATATCCGGAAGGCCTTTGACTCCGTGCGATGGGACTACATCCTTGAGCTCCTTACAAGACATGGCTTCCCGCCTAAGTTCCGTGATTGGATTGCCGCCTTGTTTTGCACGGCTTCCTCAAGGATCCTCCTTAACGGGGTACCCGGCTTGCCCATCTACCATGGAAAGGGGCTTAGGCAAGGAGACCCGTTGTCGCCGCTCCTCTTCGTCCTTGCCATAGACCCCATTCAAAAGATCCTTGAGTTGGCCACTCAACACAACCTTCTCCACAAGATTAGAGGAAGAGGAACCGTAATTCGTACTTCTCTCTATGCGGACGACACAGCCGTCTTCATGCTCCCCTTAAAGGAGGACATCCAAAACCTCTCCGCCATTCTTGACTACTTCGGCGAAGCTACCGGTCTACATACTAACTTCCAAAAAAGCTCGGTCATTCCTATACATTGCCATGATATTGACCTTGATGATGTGCTTGGGGGGTTACCGGTCATCCGCGCGTCCTTCCCTATCAAGTATTTGGGTCTCCCACTTTCGGTTTGGGAGCTTAAAAGGGTGGATTTCCAACCACTTGAGGATAAAATGGCCGGCAAGCTTGTCACTTGGGATGGTAAAAACATCAATGCAGCCGGAAGAGGAGCCCTTATCAAGTCCGTCCTCACCTCCCAAGCTATCTTCCATCTCACGCCTCTTAGAATTCCACCGGGGTGTGTGGCTTCTATGAACAAAATTGAGCGGGCGTTTCTTTGGGCCGGAACAAAGGAGATCACCGGAGGAAAATGCAAGCTAAATTGGGAGGCGGTTTGTAGGCCGAAAAGTCTTGGAGGCTTAGGTATCCTTCACATTGAAAAATTTGCGAGAGCTCTTCGCTTGAGATGGCCTTGGTACGAATGGAAGCACCCAACCAAACTTTGGGTGGGCTTGGGCAACCCTTGTGACGAGGTTGACATGGACCTTTTCTACGCCTCAACTACTATCTCCATTGGGAATGGCAAGATTGCTAGTTTTTGGGACTCACCTTGGCTATGGCGCGAAGCCCAAAGACATAGCTCCCCTAATATATGAAGCTTCTACAAGAAAAAGATGGAAGGTCAACCAAGCGTTGTTGGGTCATGCTTGGGTTAAAAAAATCAAGATGGACTTAAACCTCACCATCCAACATTTACATGAGTACATACGGCTATGGACACTTCTCCGAGGCATTCATCTCAATGAACTCCTTGAAGACACAATCACGTGGAACACCACCGACAATGGAGAATACTCCTCGATCGCGGCCTACAAAGCACAATTCTTCGGCGCCTTGACTACCAACATGAATAGGCTTGTGTGGAAGGCTTGGGCCCCCCCGAAGATCAAGTTCTTCGCTTGGTTGGCTCTCCATAATAGGATTTGGACGGCGGACCGTCTTGCGAGAAGGGGTAGAACCAATTGTGGACGTTGCCCGCTTTGCAACCAATCTCAAGAAACGGCGGCCCACCTTTTTTCCCATTGCCGCTACACCAAGCGCCTTTGGGAATTGGTGAAAAGTTGGATTGGCATACCTTCCATTCACATCCATGAGTGGACGGACGATCTCACCCTCGAGGGTTGGTGGTCCAAGATGTTGAATGAGGCTTCGAACAACCGTAAGGCGTTGGCTTCCCTAACCATGCTTCTTAGTTGGACCATTTGGAAGGAGAGAAATGCTAGAGTTTTCAACCACAAGTATGCACCAACTACCACCCTCCTCAACATTATCAAATCCGAAGTGAAGCTTTGGGTAGCCGCGGGTGCGAAGTGTTTGAGCTTTGTAATAACGGGAGAGTAATCCCTTAGTTTCATGTCTTTTGTTTTCTTGGTGGACTTTGATCTTGTCTAAACTCTTCCCCTTATTTAATGAAAAGTGGCAAATCTTTTGCCACTCGTTTCAAAAAAAAAGAAATAAGGATTACACGGCAAACCGAGGGTGCCCTGTATCCTTTCGAGCCTTGGCGGGACGGAAGTTTAAGCTCAGAACAATGACTTTCTGCTGCCATACCTCCGCCACGTCTACCGCTCTACAGGAATGGCGCAAGGCGCCGACGGCCAAAATTCGGGGTTGTCGGCGTATGGTCCCGCAAGGCCAGCCCGCCAAGAGAGTCGTCGCCGTAGCGACGCCCTCGGTGTAAGCAACGCTACGATGACGGCTACCCTTGGCGCATTACGGGCCATCGGCGTAAACCTGGACACGCGCCCCTTCAAAGCCAGGCCATGACGGCATTAGAGCTACGCCGAGGGCTTCCCTCGGCATAGCCTCCTCCCCTTTTTTTTCTTTTATCTACGCCGATAGCCACCCTCAGGGTAGCACCTTCCTATTTTTCTTTTTTTACTCCTAGATATTATCTTATCTTATATTTGTACTTATTTATTTATTAGTATCAGTTTGCACAAGCCTTGAACTTTTTCCCTCCACACACCACCCCCTGGATCGTCTTTTTAAGTTTCAACTGAATAACGAAAAATGATAAAACAATCAAAAAATAAAATCGTTTGATATTCATGTATGTTGCAAAACTTACTATTAGGGTAAATTAACAAATTCGAATTTCAACTTCTTTTCCAAAAACAAATTATTTTTCGGTAAAATGGCATTATCTTTTGCATACGACGTCGGAAAAAATGTTTACCTATCAAAATGATCGTCTCAAAAAGTTATGTCTGAATTCACCCGGGTTTATCCATTTGCCATTTTTTTAGATTCTCAAAATTCAAAATGGAAATATGAAAGCAGGAAGATTTTAGTTTTGCCAGTAATTCAAAAAAAAATTCTATTTATTTTTTAAAAATTAAAATTAACAATTACATTCTGCATAAAAATTACTATTACTTAATCATTGATATTTATTTAAATAATTTTTTAAAATTTAAAATAATAAATAGTTGTGATATCACGGTCTAAGGGTTAATATGATTGATATGGTAGTACTATCAACAATGTTTTGTTTCTTTCATGGAAGCTCAACCGGAAGAAACAAAGTAGTTAAGCGTCCTAGTGCTGAAGTAGTGTGAGGATGGGTGGCTAAATTGGGAAGTTCATGAGTGTAATTTAACCTAAAATTAAGTGTAGTTAGAGTTAAAATGATCCATGTTAGAGATTTAAAAAATTGAAGAAAAATTTCAAAAACTCTAGCATCTGCATGGAGGACCATGAGCCCTCTCATCGTGCATGCATGGCTCTGCTCTGCAACGTCCCCTTCACTAAATCACGACGTACACAAAGCTTTGCTGCAGAAAACAAACAGAACAGAACGCACGGTTTATTCCGTTCTGTGGAAAGAGGAGTCTGCTTCCCTGATCTCGCACATTTTCTCGCCCCTCTGAGCACACGAGATCGATCGATCGATCGCACTGTCCGTGCGATCGGCCGTAGGTGAAGCAGTAACGCGGAAGCGGAACACATTGGTTCAAGGACCACTTGTTACAGCCGCCGTCTGGACCATCGGTCAGATGGAACGGGGTCTGCCTGCCGTCTCATGTAGTTGCAGCTAGCTGGTGTACGTGTAATGGTGGTGGTGCTCCTAGTTTGCTCCTTTGGTTGCAAGCAAAGACCTCCATCCATCGATCGAAGCAGGTCAGGGGCATGGGAGGGTGGCCAGTTACCATCTCCCGGCAATCATTGGGGCTCGATTGAAACGGCCAGCAGCAAAAATTCGATGGATCGAGTGAGGGAACGCTCGAGAGGCCAACGCGTGCTCTATCGGCCGCCGGAGTGAGGCACAAGCAAGACGATGTATGCTAGTACATCGATCGAGAACAGGGAGAGAGGTAGGAGGACTTCGGAGCAGTCGGGTCCTCGGATGGTATAAAAAATGGGCTGGCCTTAATATTCTGCTTCCAGATGGTAGTTTTCTCGGGGTTGATGCCAGCTTAGCGTGATCAGTTAATTAGTACTCCCTACTAACCTTATGCGATTAGTTTAACGGCTAGATGTCATATAAAACTACATGCATCCGTGGTTTAAACCTTGGGGGTCGATCTGACCTCCGTGGTTCGTGCTTCCGTCGCACCGGCGTAACCGTCGCCATTACTTTTATCTAACTAGCTCATGATTCCATCTTTCTTTGCCCAAAACTTGGCTTCGGTCTCCATCCTTTGCTTGGTCCAAGCCTGGTTTCTCTCAACTATGCCGGCAAAATCATCTCGCCGAATCCGTAATCTGTTGTGCTGATGCTTACATTCAGCCATTATGTTCGGTGGACTTTCCTCTCCTACGCTTCCTGATTAATTAGCCAAGGTTCGATCGCATATATGGGTTTTACTGATCGCAACGGCTTGCACGACGAAAAATCGTGTAAATCATCATCCCTCTGCTGCTATATATAATTGGAGCTTCGTGGATTGTTGGTGGTACCTGGCACTGCCACAACATGGCAGGCACGCAGACGCAATCCCAGCCGGGCATTGAAACTACGGAGTAGTGTTCTATAACAAGGGTCTGATCAATTGCGCCCTAGATGTAGGGAAATTAGGGGTTAGCACTTAGCAGTAGAGTGCATTAGGACAAGACTACCACACAGTGCTGCCACACTTCGTCCTGATAAAGAGAGTGCTAGGATCATTGCCACCTCTGTAGCGTATAGCTCTTAGTCTGAAACTTAGTCTCTCCACTATAGTGGACGCACAAGGTTCTAACGGCCTTTCACCCTCGGTACATACCCATTTGCTGTCGGCATAAGAACTGACGGCCATTTAACAATTTTGGATCAATTTTTTTTTGTCTCTCACCTTAATAATTTTTTAAACTCTAACTACACTTATCTTAGATTAAATTACAATAATGGTCAAACTTTCTGGTTGGTCACCCATTCTCTCACTACTCTAGCACCAGCACGTTTAACTTCTGCGTACTTTTGGGTGAGCTTCCTTCAGAAAAGCTATTCTTTGTTGACAATAACACCACATCAATCTTATTAACCCTTGTTCCATAACATCACACTTTTTTATTTTTTGAATTCCAAACAATTATTTGAGTAAACAATAATGAATAAGATAAGTAATAATAAATCTTGAAATAATAAAATAAATTTAGTTTTTTCAATTATTTTTTAGCCCGAAAACTAAAAGCGAAAAAAACTCATGTTTCCATTTTAAATTTGACGAATCAAAAAATTGCTTAAACGACCGTAGGTACATTTTCATATAAAAACGTTTTCATCAGAGGTTGTATGCAACCAAAAAACTCGTTTATCGATACATGACACAATTTTGCAAAAAAAAGTTGAAATTCATTTTTGTTATTTTCTCTTGCTAATAGATGACATAACACATGGACATCTCGAAGAATTATATTTTTTGAATATTCTATCAATTTCTTTTATTTCTTTCCAAAATTGAAAAGGCGATATCGACCCAGGGTGGTGGTTGCGTGGAGCAAAAAGGCGTCGGCGTAGGGCCTAGACCTAGCACCGTTTATCACCCTTTCACGGCGGACCACCATGAGCCGACGAGATTTGTTGAGCCGACGGTCACTCTCAGCACGCGAAGGAGCTGTGCTGATGGCTAAGCTGTACCGACGGTGGCCGTCGGCACAAGGGAGCATGTGCCAATGGCTAAGTTGTACCAACGACGCCATTTGTGGACTGCCAGGACCATAGATGCGCGACGGCGGTAAGGGGAGCACCTATTTTTGGTCTGGCCAGGACCTGTTCGAACATTATCCCCGACGCGCTAAATTTTTCTGAGCCAGCGGTATTAAGTCTAAACCGGCACGCCCTAAACATAGTGCGCCGGCAATAGTGGTTGCGGCTATAGGACTTTTCCTAGTAGTGTCAAGAGAATTGGATGTTTCCACTCATTCTCTATGAGATCATGTTGTGCAGTATCACACAACAGTTTATCACCTCCCACATTTGATCCTGCGACCAAGTCATAGTCGGGAACCGGACAATTGCAATCTCTGCTGGAGGATACTAAATGCTCGCTCGACGTCCTTCCTGGTAGCTTCTTGCTCCTTGGCAAACCACGCTTCTTTTGGCAGCTTCGGGCTTGAGATCGTCTTCACAAATGTTGATCATGTAGGATATATGACATTTGTAAGGTAGTATCCCTTGTTATAGTGGTGCTCATTGACCTCATAGTTCACCGGGGAGCATGGCCCTCAACAAGCTTGGTAAAGAAAGGCGAGCACTGCAAGCGTTGATGTCGTTTTCTGATCCTACCATTCCAAAGAAGGAGTGTCAAATCTAGGTATCATATGTAGCCACACTACATCCTCCTTTGTGGCCCTTGTACATGTCCTGCCAAGCGCGCCATTGGACAATTTTCCACTTCCAATACATGCAGTCGATGCTTCCAAGCATCCCAGGAAATCCTCCTGGTGCATTGATTGCAAGTATCTGCTCGGTATCTTGAGCAGTGTGATCTCAAGTATAGTTTCCCGAATGGCGCTATGACTACCTTGCAAAACTTGTATAAGAAATCAATGGCGGTGCTCTCAGCCATTTGCAGATAGTCATCGGCACTGCCACCCGGAGCTCCATATGCAAGAAATGTCATAGCAACCATGCACTTATGTAGCAAGGAAAACCCAATCATGTGGGTGCAGTCCGGTTTGCATCGGAAGTAGGGGTCCAAATCTCGGACGACATACACAATCTTCAGAAAGAGATCCCGGCTCATCCTGAATCGGCGTCGGAATACTGCTTCAGGGTGCAGCGGTTCATCAGCGAAGTAATCGGCGTACAACATGATGTACCCTTCTGGCGACCCGGCGCAGAGCCGCCACGCTATGGCTTTGAGTTCCGCTCGGCGTATAGGCTAGCCATATACGACAGGATCATCATGTGCTCTTAATCTTCGTCGTCAGCGGCGTTCTCCTCCTCAAACAGCGAAACAAACATTTGCTCGTCCTCGTCGTCGGAGTCCATGGCCGAGCAATCAAAAGGCCGAACACCTCACGGGCGTGGTGATGTAGAGGTCGGCAACGGAACATCGACGAGGTGATGAACCTTGTCGAGCTCGGCGGTAGCTAGGGAGTGGGTGCGGCCTTTCGACCGGCGTATACGCGATGGTACAGGGTGGGGATGGTGCCGGCGACGAGGTGGTTTGGGCAGCGCGAGTGGAGTGGGGGAATCTTTGTGGTGTAACATCGACAAACCTGGCCTACACGCTTTATCTCTTCACCCGACGCTCACAGGCGCTCCCCGGGTGTTGGGTTCGGCCTGCGATCGCTGGATGAAAAATAATCCCAATCCGACGAAAATTAAGCTCCTAGAGACACGGCAGGAAAGTTTTTCGTCCACCCGGCGATAACTTTGGGCCTGGGAAAGAGATGATGGGGAGCCAAGTGGAGATGCTCTAAGGGCATCGCCAACGGGGCGACCCAAACGGATGTTGTGCAACCGTTTGGGTTCGCGCGGACCGGAAATGCGTTTGTACCCTGCTCCAGCGGGGCGACGCATCATGACCAGGGCGTCCGCAGCGCCGCAAACGCAACGCAAATATGCGGCACGTTTGCGTCTCTGCAGTCGCGCCTAGCGTCCGCTCGCTTCTCCCACGGGCCCACCTGGCAGTGACCCTGGCTCGATCGGCCTCGAATTAAAGCACAACAAGCGCGCCGATGTCAACCGCCGGATTGGCAACCACGCCGATCAACCCACCAACCGTCAACCACCGGAATGGAGCGCCGAACCGCCGCGGAAGAGCAACCGTAGGCCTCTTCGTTATACGTGCCGCCATTAATCCTCGCAGAATATAACCCCTGCTCCTGCTGTAATTCACGTCGAACGCCTGCCAATCTTCTTCTTCTTCTTCTCCAACACCGGCTAGCCAGGTGCCATGATCTACTCCTCCTTGCCGTCGGACTCGGAGAGCGAGGGCAAGCCGCCGGGATGGCGGCATTGGAAACGCTGCGACGCCCAACGACCCTGGCTCCACGCCGAGGGAGGTCGACGAGGACGGAGGTGCCGTTGCCAGCGACGACCATGATGAGGAGGAGGAGGAGGAGGACGGAGGCGCCGTTGGTAGCGACGACGAGGAGGAGGAGGAGGACACCGACGCCAAGTTCGCCCGGCTGGAGGCGGCAGACGAGAAGGCGGCGGCAAGGAAGGAAGCCAGGGCCCGGGCGTGGGCGCAGGCGACGCGTTGTCGTCCGTTCACCGACGACGACAACGAAGACGTCACTTCGTCCGACTGGAACTCCTCCACGGACACGTCGTCCGGCAGTTCCGCTTCCGAGGAGGAGGTGACAAGCAAGAGGCGCGTCCGTGAGGACGACGAGGCAGGGCCTTCTGACAAGAAGGCCAAGAATTAGCTTATAGTTTCTTTGTTTTTAAATTTATTCTCTAGTTTGTATATTAAATATGTTTGAACTTGTTCGATTCGAGTAATTAATACTAGTTGTTTTCGCGTTTGAACTTGTTCATTAAATTGAGAAGTTTTTGAAAAAAAGAAAAAAGAGGAGTAGGAAAACAAAACAGTGGGATGTCCAAAATACATCGGACCGCTGGATGGTCCTCGACGCAAACGGATAATTCGCGCCTCACGGTTATTTTCACGTCCGCCATGCGACGCAAACGGACGTCCGTGGACAACTTCAACGTGTGGAATGCGTCGCCCCGTTGGGAGATGCCCTGAGCCTGAAACTTATCCACTGCAATCGTAGCTGCAGCTAGCAGTACGTATGTACCGAGTGGTTCTCCCCTGACAAGAAGCTCAATATCTTCTCAATTATCTCCTCTTCCTAGCTCTGGGAACCAGCAGAAGTCAAGTTACATCCTGAAAGCAACAAAGGCAAGCTGCAACTTCGATCTCACACGCTTGGACTGGCGTAGTAAAAAAGTAGTGGCTTTTCATGAAGTACGTACTCGGCGGTACACATAAAGCCACAAGAGATACGTACTCTACGAGCGAAGGGACCAGGTAGCTATCCATTGTTGGCGCGGCAGGCCCACATGGTAGCGACAGCAACAGTGGTAGTACGCGGCTGGTCAAGATACAGTAGATTCCCTCAGCTTCAGACGACTGGGCGCCTACTGAATTGCGTGCATGGCTCTCATGCAGAGATAGAGAAGGAGGTACGCTACGATGCTGTAGCTAGTCCTTTTGGGCGTGAAATTAACCCAGCAATCTGAAAAGCAGGCTTGGATGGTAGCACCAACCGAGCTAGCCAAATTGATTTGACTCCACCAACCATGCACACCCGGCCATGTCCAGTCACTGTGCCTTGCTCACGTTTGTCGAGCAAGTGTGTGGAGAACCCCACGCCCTGCCTGGATTTTACTGCCCGATGAAGATCTTCCAGCTTTTGAGAAATGATGCAATGTGGAATTGGTGTTTGACGTAGGTGTGCCCGGATATAATTGTTTTTTCACAAAAAGTTCATAGATCTATTCAAAATCCTCTACAATAGTATACAAAATTTAAAAATAATAAAAATTAAAAATAGGTGTTTAGATCACCTAGTCATTTGAAGGAATCGAAGGCGTGCCACCATCCTCGCCCTCTCCCTTGTTGGAGCCGGCTAAAACTTATCATAGTAAAGCTTGTCTTACTAGACTGATGAAAAAGTCATCGTGCTAAATCCCAAAGGACCAACGTACGAGAAAAACATCCCTTTCCATGAAGAGAAGCGTAGATCAGAAGAAACATGAACTATCCAACTTGATCCGCCAGAAGCAAACCTCCACACACGCTCTGATGACGCTAGATGCATCACCGGGATGGTAGCTAGACGGAGAAGACTTTATTTTATCTTCAGGGAGTCACCATTGCCATGTGTTCTTGGGTAGGACAAAAAACCCTAAAAAAGATTAAGCAAAACAACAAAAAACAGAGTCCTTCCACCGACAAGAACCATGCTCCACCATGGCCCTACCCTAACACCACAGAGGTAAGGTAGATCGATGGCTGCGCCGACAGGAGGCAGGATACCATGCCTCTCTCTCTCTCTCTCTCTCTCTCTCTCTCTCTCTCTCTCTCTCTCTCTCTCTCTCTCTCTCTCTCTCTCTCTCTCTCTCTCTCGTCTTGACTTCGGCAATAATAGCAAGGAGGTCCTTGTTGTTATATTGTTATCCAAATTCATTCTAAAGGGAGACTAACTCCAGACTTTGCTATGCTTTGGTCCAAGCCGGTACGGATTGTTGCCACCGCCTATATTATACCTCTTGTAAGCCGCTAGCTAGGGTTTATCAGATTATAAGGTAACCACCGGTGTTTGAAAACACTCCCCGTTATTGTGTAGTTCTTTGCTGGTTGGTGGATGGTGCCCGTGGTTTTTCCCCTCTGTGTTGGAGGGGTTTTCACGTTAAATCTCGTGTCTCTGTTGTGTTTTTTTTAATCGTTATTCGTTATTTTCTTTTCGTTTGCTTGTCGCGTTTATAACACTTGTGACAAGTAATTCGTCCATCCCATATTAGGTGTCACAAATTTGCTCAAAGAAACGAATGTAGTTAAACCTGTTTTAGTGTGTAGATCCGCTTTTGTTGGGTAAAAAAAAGCCATGAGACTTAATTATTGTGTAATATGGAATTGAAGGAGCAGAAGAAGAAACCAAGAAGGAAAATAAGATATTGCAGTATCCGCGAGAAAATGAGTGAACAGGGCAGGGTATTGTGGATACAGTAGCATTCCAGCAAACAACTTGGAGCGTGCGATCGATTTCATGTAGTGGCAGTAGCTCTTACTGCATCTCGAGTTCTCGACCATCTCTTTTTATATAATAAAGAAAGTGCAAAAGTGTTGCAGCCTTCTCTTCTCTTCTATGCATCCAGCAACGTCACCGATTCTCTGCATCACCAGCCCGTCCGTGTACGTTCCTTCGTTTGCTCTTATTCAATTTAAAACTAGCATGGTAGCCCTCTCAAATGCAAGGGCATAAACTCAAATATGCCGATAAATAAATTAATCCATATTATGTGTTCTGAAGAAGTACACTTACATAATCATGGTAAATGATATGCTAATAAATGTCATGTGTGAAATAAAATTTTGAAATATCTCTTCATTATGTATTCAATGGTATTATGTAAAGAAAAATAGTACTCCCTCCAGCTGAAATACTTGTACCGTATTTTTTAATCTCTAATTTATTTAAAACATTGCAAAATTGGCCTGCACATTAAATTAGAAATTTACATCTTCTCCTCCTCCATCTCCGTCCTCCCCGCCATCCACCGTTTACCTCTCCCGCCAATCCCCGTGGGGGTCGCCCCACCTGACCCTGCTGACTGTCGGAGGGCTCCCGCCCGGTGCGCGCCACCCCACTCCCGCTCTGGCATCCCCGCGGGAAGTAGGGGATATGTATTCATATTTTTGTACGTCCCAATTCTACTATGCGGTCTACATGTACTTGCCTGGTCACATGCATGTATTTCCTTTATAAGAGTCCATGTTCAATACTACATACTATTTTGAGTAGGAAAATAAATACTATACAAAAGATTTGTAGTAGACTGTATATTCACATGTGCAATACAACCGTATGTGGCAAGGACTCTTCATGGTCCAAAAACCTTGACACGCTAGTCCAAATCGTATGAAGGCTTTGATTGTTGAAACAGCGCTTGAGCTGCATGCATCTCAAAAAAAAAAAAATACGTGAGCCATCTAGTCTAGCTTTTAAACGTGACGGAGATGGACTCAATCTAACATATCCACAAAACGGACGTTATATCTCATAAGCATTATACGTGACTTGGACTTATTTTCTACCTGGTAGGCGCAATATTTTTTACGCATTAAATTTTAAATCTCAACCGTTAAAATCTAAAATCAATGGTTAAATATTTTCCAGTATATGTGGAAGTACCTGGCGCCTCTATTTTAGGCCTATGTATTGTGCTTTTAGTATATAATAGAAATTAGAAATTTACATCTTCTCCTCCTCCATCTCCGTCCTCCCCGCCGTCCACCATTTACCTCTCCCGCCAATCCCCGTGGGGGTCGCCCCACCTGACCCTGCTGACTGTTGGAGGGCTCCCGCCCGGTGCGCGCCACCCCACTCCCGCTCTGGCATCCCCGCGGGAAGTAGGGGATATGTATTCATATTTTTGTACGTCCCAATTCTACTATGCGGTCTACATGTACTTGCCCGGTCACATGCATGTATTTCCTTTGTAAGAGTCCATGTTCAATACTACATACTATTTTGAGTAGGAAAATAAATACTATACAAAAGATTTATAGTAGACTGTATATTCACATGTGCAATACAACCGTATGTGGCAAGGACTCTTCATGGTCCAAAAACCTTGACACGCTAGTCCAAATCGTATGAAGGCTTTGATTGTTGAAACAGCGCTTGAGCTCCATGCATCTCAAAAAAAAAAAAAAAACGTGAGCCATCTAGTCTAGCTTTTTTTGGTTAAATAGTCTACCTTTTAAACGTGATGGAGATGGACTCAATCTAACATATCCACAAAACGGACGTTATATCTCTTTTTTTTTGAGTATTAAAAAGTTTCAATTAATCAAGAGACATAATTCGGTTACAATCCAGAGCATAGGCATTGGTAACACGTTCTGGGAATAGCAAATCCCAGACATACGTACCACCTACCTGCTGCACATATGCAGCACACTCATGAGCTACAACATTTTTTGCTCTTTTTACATGAATACAGGTCCATTGTTGACAACAGGAAGCTTCCACAATAAAATCTGAAAGGATGCTTCTAAGGTTGGAGAGCGTTTCTCTTCCCTGATGCACAGCATTGACCACTTGGCTGCAGTCCGATTCAAAGATGACAGGTCCATTTGTCCATTCTTTGGCCAGTTTCGCTCCTTCAAGAAGTGCAAAAGCTTCAGCTTCTTCTGCACTATTACAACGCGGGATTGTGTTTCCAGCAGCAACAATGATCTTCCCCAGATGGTCGCGGATGACAGCTCCAGTAGTACCCCTCTCATGATCCTGAAGAAAGGATCCATCAACATTAACCTTGATCCAACCCTGCGGAGGTGGATCCCATTTAACTTCCTCTTCGTTTTTTCCTCTTTTAACAGCCACCTCTTTAGGATTTCCCATATCAACAATTCTTTTACCTTTCCTGTCATTTTCACTTGAGAGAAGAGAATGATGTGGGTTAGTATTAAAATTATAAACATAAGAGACAAGGAACCTGTGGGATTGTTCGATAGTTGCTTTCCCTTTTCCATGATAGATATCATTTCTCAGGTGCCAGGCCCTCCACAGGAGCAAAAGAATGGACTGATGCATTTCCTTTTTAGATTTATCCAACAGGATAAGGAGCCAATCTTGTCCTGTTCTTCTGAAATCCTCTTCTTTAGGAAGGTCCCAATTTTCCCTCATTTTTTGTCTCAAGGCTCTAGCTTTTGAACATTCCACCGTAGCATGGAAGCTATCCTCTTTACCATTTCCACATATGGTACAAGTATTTATAGTTTCAAGGGTTCTACGTCTCTTATTTTCCTGAGTTGGGAGGTTGTCCACTGCAAGCCGCCAGCTGAAAATTCTCACTTTGTTTGGAATATTTGCTTTCCATATATTCTGCCATAGCGTTCGGCTTCCATTAGGATGATAACTGGAGGCTTGAGTCTTCTCGGAATCTTTTTTTATCTTGAAAGCAAGCTTGTAGGCGCTTTTTACAGTAAAGAAGCCATTATTTTCATAGTTCCAGGCTATGGTATCCTTCAAATCATGTGCAGGCACCTTGATCTTTAGAATCTTTTCAGCATCATGGGGAAGGAAGATGGACCTGACCAGTTGGTCGTTCCATCCATTTGTATCATTACCAAACAAAGATTTCACTCTTTTCAGTCTGCATCTTCCCTTTTTGCTAGTTACTTTTAGGTTTCCTTCTCTTCTGATCCAGTTATCTCTCCACATGTGTATCTTTTCACCGTTTCCAACACGCCATATAACACCTATTTTCAACAAGTCAAGTCCATGCTCAACACCCTTCCAGCTTGCTGAACTATTTTTGGGGAAGGAAGTGTCCAAGAGGTCGCCGTTAGGATAATACTTGGCTTTTAGAATTTTTGCGCATAAAGAGTTTGGTTTCTGCAAAAGTCTCCAGGCTTGTCTAGCTAAGAGGGCTTGATTGAAGCAACTAGGATCTCTGAATCCCATCCCACCCATGTTCTTTGGTTCAGTCAAAGCATCCCAAGCAGCCCAATGAACTTTTCTTTTATTTTCTTCATCTCCCCACCAAAAGTTCCGGATCAATTTTGTGTAGTCTTCATGAAATCCAGCACTAAGCTTGAAGACACCCATAGAGAAAACCGTGAGAGCCTGAGCCACTGATTTGATCAAGGCTTCTTTTGCCCCCATGGAGGCGTATTTTTCCGACCAATCTGTGAGTCTTTTTCTGAATCTCTCCTTTATTGGCTGAAATCTCGCATTCTTCATTCTTCCATCAGGTGTTGGAAGTCCTAAGTATTTTTCCTCAAAAGAACTGTGTTCTACTTGAAGAATTGCCTTTATGTTTTCTTGGTTATCCTCTGTGCAATTTACATTGAACAACACAGAGCATTTACTTGGATTGACTAGCTGTCCAGAACCAATTTCAAATATACCAATAGCAGCCTTGATAATTCCCGCTTGAGTAGTGTTTGCCTCAAAGAAAAGAAGGCTATCATCCGCAAAGAGCAGATGTGAAATGCCAGGAGCTCGTCTGCAGATCTTCAGATCATTTAGTTCCTCCATATGAACAGCATGGCTAAGGATTTTTGATAGACCTTCTCCTACAAAAAGGAAGAGATATGGCGATAGGGGATCCCCCTGTCTAATCCCTCTTGATGGCGAGAAACCACTTGTTAAGGATCCATTCATCTTTACCTTATAGTGGACTGACGAAATACAGCTCATGATCCACCCAATGAAAGTTGGATGAAAACCAAATTTAGTTAAAATTATCCTCAAGTATCCCCAGTCTACTCTTTCATAGGCTTTAGTGAGGTCAAGTTTATATGCACAGAAATTGCTGTCCTTTTTCTTGTTACTTTGAATGTTATGGAAGCATTCAAAAGCAATAAGAGCATTGTCTGTTATCAATCTCCCAGGGATGTAAGCACTCTGATTTTCACTTATGATACCATCAAGCAAAGGTCTTAATCTGTTTGCAATGCACTTTGCCACAATCTTGTAGACCACGTTACATAGGGATATAGGTCTGAAATCCTTAAGAGATATAGGCTCATTGTTTTTTGGGATAAGCACTATAATAGTCTCATTGACTTCAGGCGGCATCTCACCATCAGCAAAGAACTTTTTTACTGCTCTTATAACTTCCTCCTTGATGGTCCCCCAGTTTCTTTGGAAGAATCTTGCTGGGAAGCCATCAGCTCCAGGAGCTTTTAAAGGACCAATCTGGAATAAAGCGTCACTAATCTCTCTATCAGTGAAATCTCTTATCAGATTTTCATTCATCTCAATGTCTACCTTTTCTTCTATAAGTTCTGCAATGAGTTCCGGGACAACAAGCTCTTCCTTAGAGTACATAGATTTGAAATATTCGTTTGCCATTTCTTTTAACATATCCGGATCTTCCACAGTTTGTCCGTCATCTTTTAGCAGACTTTTTATTTTGTTTTTCTTGACTCTCCAAGTTGCCTTCCTGTGGAAATATCTGGTGTTCTGGTCTCCATGCTTGAGCCAAGTAATTCTTGATCTTTGCCGCCACATAATTTCCTCTCTTAGTAGCAGTTCATCGAGCCTCTTGTTTAAACTGTTTATTTCCACGGAGTATCCAACTCCATGCTTCGCATGTAATCTTTGAAGTTCAGACTTTAGGCTATTTATTTCCTTTGTAACAGATCCAAATTTTAAACTGCTCCAATTTGACAAGCAACCCATGGTTGCTTTAAGTTTGTTGTGAAGCTGTTGCAGGCTGAGGGCCGTAGTATGGCTTTCCCAAGTAGTGTTCACCTCCTCTACAAAGGACTCATCCCTTTCCCACATCATCTCGTAACGATCAAACTTGTGAGGGGTGACAAAACCACTTCTCTTTTTGCAGTCAATCAGTAAAGGGCAATGATCTGATCTTGAAGATATCAAACGGACGTTATATCTCATAAGCATTATACGTGACTTGGACTTATTTTGTACCTGGTAGGCGCAATATTTTTTACGCATTAAATTTTAAATCTCAACCGTTAAAATCTAAAATCAATGGTTAAATTTTTTCCAGTATATGTGGAAGTACCTGGCGCCTCTATTTTAGGCCTCCGTATTGTGCTTTTAGTATATAATAGATATCTTCCTGCTGCGCTTCGTAGGGCCCGAATTAACAAGACAATTTGTCGTTCGTGGCCATCAATCTATCGCGTGCGTGCACGCTTCATTGGCGATTCGGCACATTCTTCACCGTTCGCTCGATCGACCTGAGCCATCGTTGGAACCTCTGTTTATCATATCCTTTTACAGGCTCGACGAGTCCAACTTTACATTAACCATCCAGAAATATAACGACCCAATAGGGTTAGCAGCTGGAGCTACAAGCACAACTGATGCATAGCTACATCCTGCGCCAAGAAAATACCAGACAAAGCAGAGCAAGGCTCCAAACTACAAAATCTACAAAAGCTCGCGTGGTCGGTCTGAATCTTCAAAGCAACGAGACGTCACTTCATGAAGCCGCACCATACTGAAGAGACACATAAGGCCGCCTGACAGAGGATCACCAACACCGAGGGAACTGGCTAACTGCGCTAGTGAGCAGATGAGCCTCTAGAGTTCAAAGGGAAAAACTTCGTGACAACGCCTTCGAAAAGGGAAACGGTGCTCACGAGTATCGATGTTGTAGGCACATGAAGTTGTGCAACGCTTTCGTGGAAGCTTCATCACCCATCCCAAGAAAAGCCTAAATTTTCATCAGGACAGCCAGAAGTTGTTGAAAGCCACCAATGTCCCTCGTGCCACAAACACGAACTTCGACAGCCACCCTAGACCCGAGAGCGGCCGCGCAAATCAGATGCACACCGTTTATATGAAGCCGGTCACAACAAGACTCAGGGCCTCAAACAGCGGCATGATGTGTGTCATGGCCACGCCTCCAACGAGGTGAACGGCATCTGAAGATGTCGTCGTCGCCAGCAATGCCCGAAGCCTTGCGGTGCTTTTGAGGACACACATCGCGCAAGCTAGCACTAAACCCAGCGAACCAAACCAGTCCTGCAGGCACAACTTCGAGACGCACCGTCCCCGCGGTTGTCACAATTGGCCAGGGAATCAACCAGTCGATGGCGGCGAGACTCGCCATGCCAATGAAGCGCCACCCACATAGACAAAAAAAACCCAGGATCTCTCAAGCGGGGCAAACTTGAGAGAGACACGTGAGATGTCCCAACCCCTGCCAAGAACATCCGCAGCTAGTACAAGACAGAGGGGGCACGCCCGTCACCGGAACCGCCCAAGCTCCGGCCTCAACCTCTACTAGCCAGGGAGAGGAACCCACACATAGTAGCCCAGCTCCAACTGCATCTTGCCCGCGCAGTCCAAGGGTGCCTAGATGAGGCCTGGCCTAGACCTATGCCCACCAGCCCAGATCTTGACCCGCGCCGCCACCCCTGGCCACGGCCGCCCCGGCTACAGGGAACGCCAGCTCTGCCGACCAGGCCACCATGTCGCGCCGACACCCCGCCAGGCTCCGGAGGCACCCATGGCCGGCCAGAGGAAGCAGCACCGCCGCCAGGGAAAGACGCCCCGTGAGGCCCTCACCCAGCACGTGCATAAGGACAGCTGCCGATACCGACACTGCGCGGGCTTTGTCCGACGGCTCTCGGTGGCGGCGACGACAGGGGGAGCGGCCGGAGAGGTGGCCTGAGGCAGGGAAGGGAGAGGGGTCGCCACGGGGCGATGCAGAGCGGGGGGGGGGGGGGGTTGTTCCAATCATATCCTGTACCCACGTACGTGTACAATAAACTCTGGAGAAGTTCGGATGCTTGTTCTGAATTCTGATGCCGAGAGTACCATGCAACATCAGTTTGCTACAATTCGATTGAATGCCGACCCGCATGCACTAGCTTTTCTCGGGAAAAATTTCGATCCTTGCAGACAACTATTTTCTCAAACTTTTTTGAAAAATAATTTATTGGGTATCGAAAATCTCGGGATGGGCATGGTGCAGTCTAGTCGCAGGCAGAATTGACACCGCAACATCCGGATCCCTGGCACTGTCGATTCGCCATGAATCACATCGTCCCAACACCAATCGAGCTACACTGTCTCTGATGTGTTTACCTGGCAGAAAAGATATGCTGTTTGATGTGATCCTTCCTTGTTTTGCGACGAGATCATCGTGGCAAATTGGATCTGAATTTGTCTTTCATGGCCGACGTTATAATATAGGGAAACAGGAAATGGCGTTGGTGTTTCAAGGCAATCTTTATCAACTGCTTCTTGGAAAATGAAAGGTTAACAGGATACTGTTTCTTCATATATGGAAACAGGGTTCAGATTCTCTCAAATAGCCAAGCTATCCTGCCACTCCCTCAAAACAAAAACAAAAATAGCCATCCACATTCTGAAAATTGTGCTGTCCTTGAGAAAGTAAAGGCTGTCATTCAAGGAGTTTTTTTTTTGTCCATGCAAAGCAAAATGCTCCGGGTTCCACTGTCAAAGGTAGTGGTGTTGCTCTCGAGGGAGTTGCCTGATTAAAATACAGTACACATAATTCAGTTCGAGGAGCTTTGCTTCCACTTGTTGGTGTGCCATGGACTGATCGAAATCGGCAGCAAGTGATATTAGAGCAAGTACAATAAGGTACAGTCAGCTGGCTATAAGAGATAAAATATTATAAATTTGCTTAGTTGGAGGAGAGAGATTAGGAGAGAGAAGAGAAGTGAGCTACTATCTAATAGCCAGCTCTAGCACTTGCTCCTAGACACTATTTGAGACTAAAAGGTGGGCCATGTATTGTAAAAGTGCTACACTTTTATAGCTTACTGTTGTACATGCTAGTTATAAGTTGACTATATATGATGTGACAAATTGTTATAGCCGACTGCCGGCTACACTATTGTTCTTGCTCTTAGTAGACGTCAAAGCCAGTACAAAATTAATGATCTCTTTGCAAAGGAACACCAACATGCCAGGTACGCAAAGTCCATTGGCAGCTAATTAATTCACTGTCATGCTTTTAAGTTTCAGGGACCAAAATCACTGGAATATTGTATTCGTACACCTGTCATCTCGCAGCATCTTTCTTTGACAAAAGAGGGGGCATAGTGCTTGCCAATGGGTTTACAGCTCCGTTGTTGGAATCCCAGATCTGGAGTCTTTCGAGTGATTTAAATTATGGAGTATACAAACACTAGTATAGTATGTGTCTTGTCTCAACCATTCCCGGTAGCTCCTAGTTTAAAAGGAGCCGGTCGATCCGGCTAGAAGCTGGCTTAGCTTAATAAGCTTTCTGGATGCATGCAACGACTTGATCATTGACATTCGCAAAAAAGAAAACCACTTGATCATAGCTGAAATCAGTTCTACCGTTTGTCATGCGTGTTTTCGATAAAGGGTGCTTTATTACTCAGAAGGTTTTAACCATTACACGTAGCCTCTACATAATTAAGATGCACACAATCGTTTACAGTATCAAAATGATCAAACAAAGTGCTCCAAGACGGAAAAATAGATAAAACAGTATACAATCTCGGATCAGCTTAATTGGCCTCAATACTCCTATTATGCTGCCACCTATGTTGGGAAATAAACTCCTTCGTCGTGTTGTCCAATCGTGTAGACACCTCCATACAGAGGTCGCGATCCTCCAAACGCTGGAGTGGTGACCATGAACGGAGCAAAACCGTAGCACGGTAAAAAACCTGCAAAAGAAAAGATTTTTGTCATTAAAAACCTTGTCATTTCTACATAGAAATAGCCAAAGCGACCATACAATAGCAATGACACTCATTCTGATAAGCATTTTATACCTAGCTTCAACCTCGTTTAGCCAATTGCCGAAATTTTTTGCAACGCTATGAGGTGGATATAAGGTAGAACCTATCCGAATGATTGATCATATTGACCAAGCAACACGACAACTGAAGAAAAGGAGTTTTATTGTCTCTTGTTATGACAGAAAACACATTTCGTATAGCCATGCCAGTTGCGTTTGGCAAGGATATCTTTAGTTAGAATCACACCCCGATGAAGATACCATGCAAAGACCTTTGTTTTCCAAGATATCTTCATCTTTCAGATGGATTTGTTATTAACTACCGGTAGACTAGGTATAATTAAAGCCTTGTACATTGAGCTGACCGAGAATTTACCATTCTTAGTAAGACTCCAGCGAAATCATCGACACCCTAAAATTTGTCTTGTGTGTTGCCAACATCATCAGCGCTAGCTTCATCCTAGTTTAAGATGACTCTAGGCAACTGTTCTAAAGGTTTGCGGGCTTGGGGCGAGCAGATCTAACAAAAAAATTGATAAAAGGAAAATTTTAGACATTATTTTTCTTTTTTTTCTTTACCCACATTCTTTCCCAATTTAGCTCCAACTCTCCCAGCGTAGCGAGCTCACCGTGCATAGCTTCCCCCCTCCCCTGCCGCGCATGTTGCCCGCTCATGGCTAGGACGCCCACGAGTGCTGGCAGCTCCTGCCCGCACGTAATCGCGTGTGGCCACGCCGCAGGCTCTGCTCGCGCGTGTTGGCCTTCCCTCACCACAGCTCAGCCATGTCGGATCCGACGAAGTGGAGAGGAGGGGGAAGAAGGGAAAAGCGAGCGGAGCTCATCAAAAGGGGTCTGGTTGAGTCAATCGTGCTAAGTGTCATGGCCGAGATTTGGCCGGATTCCGGTGAGTCTAGTCGCGGAAGGGCACTCATGGGAGCTGAAACTTCCCAACGGCCAACTGTGATCGGTTTTCAGGGTTTGATGTTCTCGGGCGTGGATGTGCAGTAAAAAGTTCACATGCCATGCTAGTTTACGGGATCTAATATGGGCATTTTTTTTTTACCAAAACTATGAAAGTTGGATATTTTACGGTTTGACCACTTTTACGGATCCGCTAAGTCGCTCTAAGTCAGATTTATGTCAGCCAAACCATATGAAGCTCTGAATTGAACACGAATGATTTTGCAGTAAACAACATGCACAAAATCTGAGGGTGTGTTCGGTTTGGGGATGGGGTGGAATGGAATGGAACCATTCCATTCCACTGTCACGGAACCGTTCCATCCGTGTGTTCGGTTTGGCCAATTTTTTTTTGTCACGGAACGGTTTCATCCCTGTGTTCGATTTTGGAATGGGATGAGAATGGAATGGAATGGGTGAGATAGTCACCCGATTAATTATTCTAAACTCGATTAATTATTTGCTAAACTTGATTAAGTAGTGCTAAACTTGATTAATTATTGTTAAACTTGGTTAATTATTGCTAAACTTAATTAATCAGTGTGTGACAGTCACCCGTTCCACCTCGTCCGACCGAATCGGAGGAACCACTTCATTCCGGATCTAGAAAGAATATTCCATTTGGAGGAACCACTTCATTCCATTCTAGTTTGCAACCGAACGCAGGAACATGCTCTGGGTGCGGAACGGTTCCATTCCGTTCCACCCCATCCCCAAACCGAACACACCCTCAATGTCTATGCTCCGTATGCGTGTGTCCATCAGGGGCGCGTTTGGTAGGCTGCATGTCCCTTGGCTCGCATCGGCCCAGCTTTTCTCGGCCTGTTTGGATGCCTGGTCGACGCCGCGTTCTTCCAGGAACCGGTTCTCAAAGCACCCTCGGGCCATGCCTTGGAGAAACGCCCGGTTTGACAGTTTCTAGCGAGCCACACCCGTTTCCGCAGAAGTGGAGAACACCGCGTCCTCGCAGAGCCACCACGGGAGATGGCGGGAGCTCGCGCGGGACGGCGAAATCTCGGCGCCATGAATTCGGTCACCACGCTTGAATTTTCGCCACCGTATATAGAGGCGGCTCTCTCACCGGAAAATCCAAATCCCACATTTTCCCCCATTCCGAGCTCGTCCACCATCCCCGATCTAGCGACATGGCCGGCTCTACCTCACCCACACGGTCGGCGAGGCTTGCGGCGGCTACTGGCCGCGGAGGATGGTCGTCTTCTTCGTCTGCGTCGCTGACTTTGGTTGTGGTAAGCTTCTGCAAACCCTAGCCTTAGATCTAGATCTTATGGGTACATAACCGGGGTTTGAACGAATCCATTGTAGGACATTCCTTCGTCTCAGGTGGAGGTTTTGTTTTCGGTTGGATCTGACTCTACGACGGGGACGGTGGTGTTTGTGCATCTTCGCCGGGGTCTAGCTTCCCCTACATCGGTCTTGTGTGTGGCTCCTTTGGTGTAAGGCCGATCTTACCTACCTTGTTCTTTGATGTGGTCTGGTAGTTCATAGTGCTAGTGCTTAAGGATGTCCATGTCGTAGTTCATTGATCTGCTAGTGTATGTCATGTCCATCATACCTTTGGGCTCCCCTGATCGTCTGCCAACCGTGATGCTCAGCCATCTCTGATAGCAAGCAAACCAGCCATGGTTTGGAAACCTGAGCTATCGAGTTTGTGCTGAACCGGTTGGTTCAACTCGTCCGTAGCGGCGTCTGCTTCAACATGGGATTCAAGGAGCAGCAGATGAAGAAGGTAGCCGCGATGTTCTTGCATTCGCCGGTGTACATGTCACCACTCTTCAGCTGTACAACCACATCAGAAACTGGAGGACGAAGTGGAGCATCATCATGAAGATGAAATCCGATCGCATTCTGGACTGGAGCGAGGATGGTTGTTGCTTCTACGACGGTGATGAAGGGGCGGCGGACGAGTACATCATGGTACGAACCCTCATTGAGCTCCGGCATTGATCTGAAAGTATATACATGTCAATGTCGTCCGCACTAACAGGTGTTCCTTGTCGATTGCAGCGTTACCCGAAGCACCGGCAGTACGTCGGCACGCTGATCACCAACTACGCTCAGATGAAGAAGATCTTCACTCCTCGGTTTGTCTGCAAGGCGTAGCTGTTCCAGCCCAACTTGCTGGTCAGGCTATCGACTTCATTGCAGACAATGAAGTCGAGTATGCCGTCTAGTAGTGCAGCCACCGGAGAGGAGGAGTTGGCTTAGGACCTAGCTCCGCAACCAGTTTCATGCCTAGTGCTTCTGTCTCCTTCTCATGATCTGCTGATTTTGGGAGGTGATCTTGTATCCCTCCATTAGCTAGGACTTGGTACAACCCGATCCCCGATTTGTAATGATGAACTTCTTCGAGGTGGTATATACTAACCCCTCGTGACGAACCTGTGATGCATCACGAAGTAGTTGATTCGTTCGTGATGCATCTCCCACTAATTACTAGTTGTTGTGTATTATCAGCATCTTTTCTGATGAACTGAATCTCATGTGTGATGTTTTTCAGTGCTGGATAACCTCACCATTCTAAGTGAAGGGGTTACCACTGCACTCAGCTATCTGCAACCAAACAGCTGTGGACTGCACGATCTGGAAAGAATGGGTTGGAAACGTGCAACCAAACGATGGGGCATGGGTTTCTACTCCGGCGCGCAAAAGGCCGCACAGGCTACCAAACGACCCGCCAAAATTGGCCCATAACCCGTTCGCGACACGCAATGCCTACCATCTCGCTGGCGCAGACATGCAGGTTTTCCGTTCAGGCAACCAAACGCGCCCCCAGTTGAGTCAGCGGTGAGAACTGTTGCTCTGGAGTGCGTACGGAAGCATCACTGCAGCAGTGAAAATCAGAAGATTAGAGGGAATAATTTTGGTGAAATCCACCACTTGTCAATGATTGCCTGCCTCGGGTTCCGCGGGTGGAGATCTTATCAGCAGCGGCGTATAAACAACACAGCGAATCGGCGAGCGCCAGGTGGCACCCAGGTTGTTTATCGTCGTCTCCATGCCACTGCCATGTGGGATTGTGCCGCGCCATTGCCCGGGACAGACATATATTAGCAGAGGCGCGGCGCCCGGGCGGTCAAGATCCAGGCAACCAACGCCAGCCATGGACCGATCGATCGCCACAGCGCGCGGCTTGGCTAGATTGCATCTCGGAGCCTCGTTGCTGGACTCAGTGATTGATTTTGATTTCTTGGCCTAGTTTTCTTTCAGCAGTGCAGTTAGTTAGAAGGGGCTTATAGCATCTCTAGTCATGTTTCAAAAAGCGTCCTTTAAAGAAATATGAGCGCCCCAGCTGCATGCTCTAAAAGCTTTGTTTCTTCAGTGCGACTCGGTACAATATCCGACGCTCCAAGGCCGTTCCCGCTACACAGTAGGTGCTTAGCTTTTTATAGTTTTTGAGTCTGAGGCAGGTGAGACGTCTCGTTGGCTCTCCGCCTTTTCTACGCATCGCCGACGCGCAGCGGCAATAATGCCACACCGACACGTGCCGTCCTTTCTCTGCGGCTTCCCGTCTTCGATTTACGCGTCGCCGATTACTATAAACCCCCTTTCTAGCTCTCAGCTCCACACTCGCTGTTGTTGTTGCACTCCACGAGAACCACCGCCACCTCGCAAAAATGCCACACCACCGTCGCACACTCGCACTCCACCAGAATCACCGCTGCCTCGCAACCATGCACTCCATGTTGGGCCTCAATGGTTGCACGTCGGCGCTACCTCCGCCGCCGGCCAAGCCTGTAACCGCGAGGTGGGAAACGAGGCCATCCTCCGCCACAGTACTGACATCTCCGTCGAGCGCTTGGCGACGGAGGAGTCTGAACGCCTCCTCATAGCGACCGAGCGACAGAGGCCGTCACGGCGAAGCAGCGCTGATCCTTTGAGACCTTAGACTGCTTCCTATTTGTCTACTAGAACAAACTTTAGTATGACAAGCTTTGCTTGTCTGTGATGATAGAGGGGTGAGGACGGCGGCACGCCTTCGATGCGAGCGAGTGTGTATTATCGTGGCTAGTTGGTCTAAGAATCTATTTGTAATTCTATTACTTTGTAGGTTCGTTGTACCAATATAAATGATTATTAATAGATTCGGTGGACTTTTTCGAGGAAAAAAAGAACGCGTTAACCACGGATAATTGGTCCACCCAGACGATGAACCACGCGATGAATCTGCATCCAACAGCAACGCGAGCGGAGGAAAAGGAAGAGACGAGACGATCGCCCAGGTGATGGCCAGCATTTTCCTTGCAGCATCTCTAGTCGTGTTTCCAAAAACATCCTTTAAAGAGATTTGAGCCCCAGCTGCACGCTCTAAAAAGCATTTTCTATTCGGTGCGTCCCAATACAATATCCAACGTTCTGAGGCCGTCCTGCTATATAGTACTCCCTCCGGTCCTTAATATAAGCCATATAATTTCTGGCACGGAAATTAAGAAACGCATATTTAGGAAAAATTACACCATGTTTGGCTAGGGTTAATCGTAAGTAATTGCCGTGAGGTAATAGATGACTTTGCATAAGATAAATAAACCTAATCAAATCTCCAAAAATATTGTCCATACAAGTAGGGCAACACAACAAACCTTATATTCTGGAATTTTTCTCAAAAAACTATATGGCTTATATATAGGAACGGAGGGAGTAGGTGCTTAGCTTTTCAAAATGTGATGGTGGTTTTTGAATTAGAGGCGGGCCAGATGTCTCGTTCGCTTTCCGCCTTCTCTATGAGTCGCCGACGCGCGGCGGCACTAATGCTAGACCGAAACTTCCCGGTGTTTCTCCACTGCTTCCTACCTTCGGTTTCCGCGTCACCGATGACTATAAACTCCCTTTCTTGCTCTCGCTTCCACACTCGCCGCCGCTATTGCACTCCACGAGAACCACCGCCACCTCGCAAAACTGCCACACCACCGTCGCACTAGACCAGAATCACGCCGCCTCGCTACCACATATTACATGTTGGGCCTCAACGGTTTCACGTCGGCCCCACCTCCACCGCCGCCCGACTTAGTCCGAGCCCAAGTTCAACGTCGACGACATGGCAGAGTTCACGGGGCTTGACATGCAGTTCGACGTCGATGCTAAATGCGAGGCAACAGAGGAGGAAGCGGCGAAGGTTGCGGCGAAACAAGAGGATGAAGACTGGAGCGACAATGGGGTGGAAGAGGACTGGAACAACGGGCTAGAGCCGATGGACCCAGAGCAGGAGGCCATCGTTGCCTTCTTCAATCCCCGTGGAAGCTTCACGACGCCGTCTGTAACCGCGAGGTGGGAAACGAGGCCGTCCTCCGCCACATCACTAATATCTCCGTCAAGCGCTCGGCGACGGAGGAGTCTGGATGCCTCCTCATAGCGGCCGGGCGACAGAGTCTCCTCGAACTCGACGCTCGACGGAGCGCCGAGACCGTCACCGCGAAGCAGTGCTGATTCTTTGGGAGCTTAGCAAGGCTTTCCGTTTGTCTACTAGAACAAACTTTAGTATAACAAGCTTTGCTTGGCACCGATGGTGGAGGGGTGAGGACGACGGCACGCCTTCGGATCGAGCGAGTGTGTATTGTCGTGGTTAGTTGGTCTAAAAATCTATTTGTAATTCTATTACTTTGTAGGTTCTTTGTACTAATATAGATGATTGTTAATAGATTCGGTGGACTTTTTCCAGGAAACAAACAATGTATTCGCCACGGGAGCAGCAGCTTTACTTAGTTGGTGATCCGTCCACTTGGCGATGAACCAATGATGGACCGACGTGGAGAAAAGAAAGAAAGCTGCTCGATAGACTTTTACCGGCGCCATGTTTCACCCGCAGACATACATGCATGCCCACTATCTACTCCGGCCGGCGGTAACATGGGTTCCAATGATTGGGCTAACAGGAGAGATTAGAAAGCGAGCACTGGTGATCCTGTATAATTATTGGGTAACTGTAAACGCAACAGAGAGAGATGTGGGATCACAGAGACTGGTAGTAGGTGCAAGGGTTAAATATAGGACTATAAGACTATTGGCATTACGTGTGTGCAGAGAGCTGATGAGGTAGCGTAGGGAAGGAGAGAGAGAGAGGGGAAGGACAAGTGACGCTAGGTGCAGAGATATGATTGGAACTTGTTTCAGTGCAGGATGCAATGGCGTTGTAGATGATGCTAGGATCCGTCTATGTGTGACGCTAGCTTAGAGCATCTCCAGCCGCGTCCCCCAAACCGTCCCCCAAACCGCGCCGGATTGAGCGTTTGGGGGACGTGTTTTGTTCGTGCCGCGTTTGGGGACGTCGCTCCCCAGCCGCGTCCCCCAAACGCCGCCCCCAAGCATTTAAAATATTTTTTCTAACACATAAACCATTTATATGAAATGTAGCATATGAAAAAAATGTTTTCGAGGATTGTTTTCAAATTAAATTACAACAAACAATAAAACAAGTAATCAAATATAATGAAAAGGGCTAGATGATACATCAAGGTGCCACGGTATTTCCTTTGATCCTCCACAAATGCTCAACGAGATCAGCTTGAAGTTGCTCATGCACATTGCTGTCACGGATCTCTGCGTGCATGGCGAGAAAATCAGCAAAATCTGCAGCAACTCATGATCAACCTCCGCGAGAGGGCCTTGACACTCATAGGGACCAACATGTGACCTAACATGATTCTTGCGGTCATCCTCGGTGATCATGTTGTGCATGATCACACAAGCCTGCATCACCTCCCACATTTGGTCGTGAGACCAGCTTAGAGCAGGGTACCGGACAATGGCAAATTGTGCTTGAAGCACACCAAATGCCCGCTCGACATCCTTCCTGCAAGCCTCCTGTCGTGTAGCAAAGTGAGAATTCTTCAGACCTGATGGATTCGAGATTGTTTTGACAAAAGTGGCCCATTTTGGATATATACCATCGGCTAGATAATAGCCTTTGGTATATTGGTGGCCATTGATCTCATAGTTGCATGGTGGAGCATGCCCTTCCACTAGTCTGCTGAACACCGGAGACCGCTGCAACACGTTGATGTCATTGTGTGATCCCGCCATGCCAAAGAAAGAATGCCAAATCCACAGGTCATAATCTGCCACAGCTTCAAGCACCACACTGCAATATCCATGACGCCCTTTGTATATACCTTGCCAAGCAAACGGGCAGTTCATGCCCAGTGCATGCAATCGATGCTTCCAAGCATTCCAGGAAATCCTCTGGCAGCATTTTGTGCCATGATCCTTGCAGTCTCTTCCTCAGTTGGCCCTCTCAAGTAGTATTTGCCAAACTTTCCCACCACAGCTCGGCAAAACTTGTACATGCACTCAATGGCAGTAGACTCACTCATGCGAAGGTAGTCGTCCTGTGTATCGGCAGTGCTCCGTATGCAAGCATCCTCATGGCGCGGTGCACTTCTGAATGGATGAGAACCCGAGAACGCCTACAGCGTCGACCTTGAGCTTGAAGTAGGGGTCGAACTCTCGAACGCCGTGGAGGATATTCATGAACATGCCCTTGCTCATCCTGTACCGGCGCCGAAAATTGTCGGCATGTGTTGCCCCGTCGGCGAAGTAGTCGTTGTGCAGCATGGCATGCCCCTCCATCCTCAGGCTTCGACTTCCTTCTTCCCGGCCTTGATCCTCCGCGGCGCGGCCTCTTCCTCTTCTCCGCCTCAGCGTCAAGCATGTCCTGGAGGGACGCGATGATCGCAAATGCTCCCGCAGGTCGTCGTCGAACGCTTGCTCGTCCTCCAGCAGGGCAACCATCTCATCGTCGATGTCCATGGCTAAAGCAAAATCAATGGTTAAAATTGCGCCGAGGCAGACGACGCAACAAACAGCGACCAATCGCGCCTACCGGCAAGTCGTCGAGCACCTTCGTGCGCGGAGGTGGGGCGGAGCGGCGCGCGGCACGCGACGGCGGGACAACCGCGACAACGGTGCTGACTCGCAGCACAGATCAGACGCCCAAACAGAGGAAATCCAAGCGGGGGGGTGGGAGGCGCGGGAAGGAACGACGAGGAAAAGCGCGAACCAACGGTTTATGCAAATAGTCGCCGACATGTGGGAGCCCGCCTCGCATTTCGTTGTGTCCGGCGTCCCGGAGCGTCCCCTGGGACGGGGACGCGGGGCGCTGGACACCGTATCGGGCCCGCCGGACAAAAATGGGCTTTGGGGGACGCGGCTGGAACGCTTTTTTTGTCCGGCGCGCCCCAAATCCCTTTGGGGGACGCTTTGGGGGACGCGACTGGAGATGCTCTTAGGGGCATCCATCGCCAATCAATCTGGAGCGTAGTAGGAGTAGCCAGGTGGTAGGAGCAGTGTGTTTAAGACATCCTCAGCGCGATGACCTATTTATCACTAGCCCATCCAAAATCGTCCGATAACTCAAATGGACAGCTTCCTTCCATGCTATCCATCCGTTCACTGAATTTGAAAGAAGGATGTGTCTATGTGGACGCTGCGTGGACAGCATGCGTGTTCTCCCGCGTGTACCGTGGGTCATCATGAAAGCGACCCGACGGCTGAAGGCTGATCGGCGGCAGCAACCATGACCATCTAAATCCGCCTACCAACGCAACCTCAGGTCGCATTGATGTCGATGGCGCTGGAAGTTGTGCGAGCATGTGGCGGCATTGATGCCTAGGGCACTATGCCCATCTCTCCTCCCTACTCCCACCACACTCTCCTCCCTCAACCACCTCGCCTTCGTAGCTACCTCGCTATGTAGCAAGGATGTCGCGTCGTCTGGCCACCACCTGCTCTATGTTGGGCCGCAATGGCCGCACAGCTCATGCACCTACGTCTCCGGCTCCGGAGCCCAAGCCATCAACGATCTACGACCTCTGCCACGACGAGGCCAAAATTCGTCCACCTCAACACTTAGTTTCAGGCCGATGCGGAACGCGAGGTGGCCGAGTAACATGCGGCCAAGGAGAAGCACTTGTCGCTTGTCGCCGATCCAAAGCAGGCGGCGATACTCGAGTCCTGCCTGCTGGCGCACAACTACAGGAACCCCACCGGAACCCTGAAGGAGGCTGACCAGATGCTCCTCCCACACATCATGGTGGTGTCCCGTGAGCGGTTGCTTATGAAGGAGGCTAGGTGGCTCCACATGGAGGCTGAGCACAGAGGATCCTTGAGGTGAGCGCTGAGACCCTCGCCAAGGAAATCGGCCACGAAGTTAATCGGCTCTCCCTGAAAGCTGATTTCGCTATGAAACGACAGCTAACAATGATCTAGCTTCGAGCCGCTGTTGAGGCCTCACCGTCGACCACCCAATACTGCCAGTTGCGCGAGCGTGTGGCGTTGGTGAAGAACGACGTCGAAGCTGAGTTGTCGCGCCCATCGAACCGATGGCGATTAGGGTAGTTCTTAGTTTAAATTTAATTGATTTTCATCCAAACTTGTAATATATATCAAAAAATTAATGGAAATATAAATTTACACTGCGCTTTTACGTTTTATTTGAATTTAATTGTTTTAAAATTGTCAGCGTGGACCGAATGGGTCAAGCTGCTGTGGGCGCTAACCTAGCAGGTGAGACCACGACCTATTTTCTTGCCGCGACGCAGACCGAATGGATCGCCATTCTAGGTCGCGCCGCTGCCACTCGAGATGTCATTACTGCTACTAGCATCAGCCACTAACACAAGTCATCGATACTCACTGCCAGTGGAAGTACGGTACGCGGAACATACAAGAGCAGAGAGTGGCAGTCCTACTGTCCAGTCAACGCCGGGCAGTCAACACACGGCGGATCCCGTTCCATTTTCACTGCCGTTGCAGCTAGCTGCAGAGAAAAGGAAGCACTCGAGCGAATGTCAAGCCAGTGCAACATTGAGTTCAAAGCGATTCCATAGACAGCTAGACGGCCTTTTCGACGAAAAAGCACAGACTAGACTAAGGGCATCTCCAGCGGGACGAAAACGGACGCTGAGCGACCGTTTCGTCCGCCGTGACCGGAAATGCGTCTCGCACCACCTCCAGCAGGGCGGCGCAAAGTGATCGGGCCGTCCGCGAAGACGCAAATCTGGCCCAAATATGCGTCTTGGATCCGTCTCTGCGGACACTGCACGGACACGGCCGCTCGCATCTGGCGGACGTTTCGTCGGGCCCGCCTAGCAGCGACCCTGCGTCGATGCGTCTTCTCAAACGCGCCGCGACCGACGCCGCCGCGCGCCACGTTAATGGCTATGCCTCGGCTGCCGAGCGGCCACATCCCACCTTCGCCAACCACGTTAATGGCGTCGCCACGCGTCCGCGGCCACCGCATGCCTCCGGCCTATAAAAGGGCGCCTTCTTCTTCCTCATCCACTCCTCCAAAGAAACCTAGCCGCCACAAAGCTCCCGTAGCGCCGCCTAGGTGTTCCTGCGACGCAGCCAGCCCCACGAGGAAGTCCATGGCGGGTCTGGTGGCCGGCGAGGCGGTCGAGCCGTGGCCCTGGCGCCCGGGACGGGGTGGGGGCCGCCGTGGTGCTACGTCCCCACGCTCGCCGTCGCTGCGCCCTCCTCGTCTTCGCGGGAGGACCGCTGCTCCGAGTTCCTCCTCCGCATCGACGACGACCCGCTCGGCATCAAGCGGCTCCGGACAAGTTCGCCGAGTTCGTCGATGGCGTCGAGCCGGCGCATTTGCAGCTACGGAGGTCGGTATCTGCCGCTGGACCGTGGAGGTCCTGTTCGACGGGCGAGGCAAGATGTGCACACCGGGTGGGGCAAGTTCGCCGTGACCTCGCGCTCGAGCGGGCTGGCTTCCTCTACGAGGGGACGGCGAGATGATCGTCAAGGTGTTCGACGACACGGCCTGCAAGCACTACCACACCGGCGAATCCGGCTCGGACACCGATAGTTAGAACATAGAGTGTTCTTTCTTTGCAGCGAATCTGGCTACGGGCAGACGATGCCGTAGTGGAAGGTTTCTGTCTGTTCTTCTCGGTAGAACCAACAAGGGCACCGGCATGCCTCCCGCTGGATTTTCCAGTTGGGTGACTGGGTGTGCCCTCGAATGTTCTTTCTTGGCAGCGAACATACGGAAATCAACACAACTGGTTTCTATTTTTAAAATATTTATATTTGTGTCAACCATGGTTCAAACTATGTATTAGTTTGTGTAAACCATGTTCCAAACTATGTATTAGTTTGTGTAAAATAATTTTCCAATTTGTAATATTTGGAACTATGTTCAAATGGAAAAGAAAAAACAAAAAAAAAGCGTCGAGCCGCTGGAGCCACTCCTAGAAGCAAACGGACGCACGGACGAAAACGATCATTTCATGGGCAGGACGTGTGGTGCCGCTCCCATGGGCGCCACACTTTGAATGTGTGTCGCCGCTCGGAAGGGCGCCACACATTCTTCCTTCTCCTCCGACCAGCCACCCCACCTCTCTCCCCCACCCAAATCTCTCTCAAATCTTGGTGGATTTCGTTGGATCTGTCTGTGGAGTTCGGTCCCAACCCGTTCCTTAAGGTTATCTCCTCCGTTCCCCTTCTTTTCATCCAATAAAATGATGAATTTGGTTGGATCTAGATGTGAAACCCTACTTGATTTGGCAAGTGAAGTCAATTTTTTTTGGAATCTTAGGGTTTGTTGAAGTAGGACAAGTCTTAGGGTTAGGTTGTATGGGTAGAAACCTTAGGTTAATTTGTTGTGACTATGGCTAACTATTGACCACATGTATGTATGTGTTGTTCACATTATGCTAGGGATGGAAAGAAATGTTCATGTTCATCATGTGGACAAGGATGCTTTCTTGAAGGGAATCCTAGAGCCGGACCCGGAAGAGGTTTACTTGGTGTTTGACCGTAGCCCTAGCTTTGCCGAGGCGGTAGCACAAGTGAGGAATGACTTGAATTGGAATGAGCCAAATGATGGTGTTGAGCTAGAGGGAAGACATAATGTGGGGTTTCGATTGCACATCCGTTGCAAGACAATGCTTATAAACTCCGAGCAACATTGGTCCGTTTACAAGGAGACGGTGGCTGAATGACAAGACAAGGTTCTGGAGTTGTTTGCAACCAAGACGGTTGATGCTCATTTCCAGCTTGACCTTAACGGCTCTCCTCCCCTGTTCATGCTAGGAGTCCACCACTCATGAGCCAAGAAGAAGCCACCGAATGTTTCATTATCCAAGATGCACCATTGGAGGAGTATGACGAGCATGACGATGGTGATAATGGTTTCGAGATGAATTATAACAATGTTGGTGATTTGGAAGCATATTTGACGCAAGAGGATATGGACCACTCCATTCCTTATTCCTGATGTTATGCCTCAGACTGGGATGATGATGGTTCCGACGAAGAAGTTGATGAGGATGGCTTGACGGCTAAGGAAGCCGAAAGAGCCGACATATTCAAGAAGGTAACTCGACGGGATATTCGGATACCATTGTTCAGTGGTGTTAGTCTTGCAGATGGAGCCGTGGTTGATGGTGGCAAAAGTTTACTTCTTGGAGCTAGGCCAATTTCCAAGAGGGATGTGGATGCCAGGATGAATGTGATCTTTAAAGGGCTCACATTCGATACCTTATTGCAATTGAAGGTATGGATGAAGGAGTTCTCGATTAAGCATCATCGCCCTTACACCGTGTTGGAGATATGCCCGAGAGGCAATAATAAGCTTTCGATATATAGTAACCTAGTCCTTCGACCATGATATCATGTAAATCACTTACACCGGATGGGTACTTTGATTACATCAAACGCCACTGCGTAAATGGGTGGTTATAAAGATGGGATTGAGTATTCGGAAAGTATGAGTTGAGACATATGGATCAATAGTGGGATTTTTCCTTCCCGATGACATATAGATATACTTTGGGCACTCTCAGTGGAATGACATCTAATTAGCTTGCAAGCATGTGAAACGGTCACAAGAGATGACATACCACGGTACGAGTAAAGAGTACTTGTCGGTAACGAGGTTGAACTAGGTATGGAGATACCGATGATCGAATCTCGGACACGTAAAGTATCGTGTGACAAAGGGAATCGGTATCTTATGTTAGTGGTTCACTAACATATCACTGAATGTGTGGGAGCCATTATGGATCCAGGTCCCGCTATTGGTTATTGGTCGGAGAGGAGTCTCGATCATGTCCGCATAGTTCACGAAACGTAGGGTGACATGCTTAAGGTTAGATGTTGTATAGTAGCTTCGGAATATGAGATGGAAACCGAATGTTGTTCGGAGTCTTGGATGGAATCCAGGACATCACGAGGAGGTCCGGAATGGTCTGGAGAATAAGATTCATATAATGGAAGTCATCTTCTGGGGTTCGGAAAAAGTTTCGGTGTTTTGACCGGAGCTTCTAGAAGGTTCTAGAGGGCTACCGGTGGGCCCACCACCCCGGGAGGGGCCACATGAGTGCTACATGGCCTAGTGGGCCAGGCACACTATGACATGTGGGCCCAAGTCGGCCAGCCCCTTAGAGATAAGATTTAAATGATTTAAATTAGAGATAAGATCTATCTCTAGATTGGAATGGTTTAAATAAGAGATAAAGGTTTGGGGAGAGGTTTATCTCCTCCCTCCTTCTTGGTGCGACTTGGAGAGAGGTGGGGCCAGCCCTAGCCACCCCTCCCTCTATATATAGAGGTGAGGAGGCTGGCCGGCCACCCTAAGGCTCCCTCTCCCAAAAACCCTAGCCGCTGATCTCTCTCCATCTTCCTCTTCCTGTGCAGGCTTGGCGAAGCCCTGCAGGAATTCCTCCACCACCACCACCACCATGCCGTCGTGCCGCTGGGATTCCGAGGAGAGCTACCACACCTCCGCTGCCCGCTGGAATGGGGAGAGGAAGGACTTCATCGACACCGTACGCACGACCGAGTACGGAAGTGCTGCCTGATTGCAGCACCGGACGGTCGACTACATCAACAATGAGATCTGATCTCGTAAGGCTTTGGATCTACGAGTGTTAGTCTCTCATACATCTCGTTGCTTCGATCTTCATATATTAGATCTTTCCTTCTCCTAGATTGGATCTTGGATTTGTTCTTATTCGCGGTAGAATTTTTTGTTTTCCATGCAACGAACCCATCACACCGTTGTTCACTCGGACTTGAACATGCGGTACACGCTAAAATGTGAAGATAGTAGGTGCCCATGGGTTTTCCGTGCAAGACCTTTCAAATAAGGGCCCTCTTGACACATAACAAGTTGTGTAGCCACTCACATGTACCAGGGGAGGAAGGTTGATGGCGCGGATGCGCAGCCGGACCACCGTCAACTCACATCCGAGTTCATTGCATACAAGCTCTCGGCCGAGATATCATCACTTCCGTGCAAGATACGGTGTAATACCGCTTTGACTCCACCGTCAAGTATGGGAAGGCATGGAAGGCCAAACAAGAGCATTCAAGATGTTGTACGGTGATTGGGATGAAGCATACAACGGAGTCCCTAGGTTGTTGTTAGCGATGACCGCTACTAACCCGTGCGTGGTTCATGTGGTGGAGCCTTCTAGTACCAAAATGACATTGCATGACGGTAAAAGAGTGAGGGTATTTCACCGTGCGAGCAATGCACGAGGGAATTCAACATTGTGACATAAGGGAGAAGGAAGAACTGGATGAAGAAGTTAGGAAGAAGAAGGCGAAGGGGGAGGGAGTTTTCTCCACGCAGTTATGCATTATGTGTCGAACCTTGTTTCCGTTTGGCTAGCATTATGTTGTTGAACCTTGATGTACTAAGAACCTTGATGTTGGCGAACCTTCTCTTCATTTGGGCTTGCATTGTGTCGTCAAACCTTATCATAATTTGAACCTTTATGCCTCCAACAATATGTGTAATTTGAACCATTATGTTGTTTCAGAGAGGTTGTTTGCAATGTTGTATTAAAAAATGTGGTAATGTGCTAGGATTTTCTGAAGTTTTAACACAAGTCACTGTGTGGCGCCCTTGCGAGCGGCGCCACACTTCACTGTGTGGCGCCCATGCCAAGGGCGCCACATAATGGAAAATTTTGCACCAAAACATCTAGGGGCCAAGGTCGCTTAGTCCTTAGCCATTTTCGTGAGGTTGTTTATGTGGCGCCATTGGCATGGGCGCCACACTTCACTGTGTGGCGCCCATGCCAAGGGCACCATCGAAGCAGCCTCGCGAGAACGGCTAAGGACTAAGCGACCTTGGCCCCTAGATGTTTTGGGTTATATTGTTCCATTGTGTGGCGCCCTTGGCATGGGCGCTACACAGTGAAGTGTGGCGCCGCTCGCAAGGGCACCACACAATGTCTTGTTTTAAAAAATCGACAGATTGTCACAGCATGGTTGGCAAGTGGCAGATTTTATACAACCAGTTTGTAACACACATCATATTACCACTTTCCAACACATCCAAATTGTTCATACGTACTCACAGAACTAAGATAGATTCATACATTTAAGATAGAATTCTGACAACACATGCAACCGTCGACATGGTCCCAAATGTCATAGCTAGAGTTCATCTAAGATAGTGTTCACACAGCACATAGCAAGTTCATGAAACTAAGATCGACGTCCCCCCCGTCGCGGGCTGCTTCCGCACGCCCCTGCATGGCGGTGGCAGCCGCCGCGCTTCTTCCTCCTCCTCTGAAGAGGACGGATCATCGTTACTCATCCTCCTCAAAGCTGACCTCCGCGGCGACTCCTCGTTGGAGTCAACCGCAACCTTCTTTCCTCGGTTCACGTAGTCTTCAGGTGTGTAACGGTTCGGTCCCTTTCCCCTGTGCTTCAACATGTACGCAGACCGTGCGGCATGTGCTTTCTCCTTGGCTTGACTCAGAACGGTGTCGTCAGGAATCTTGCCAAACATGAACACATGGTCAGAAACAATTGAAATTACTAAGCACATGTATATATTACGGCAACAAAAGAGTACATACCTCCAAATCATGAGGTTCGTCTTCAGGAGGCGAGGGCGATGGTGTAGCAATTTCGCCGTCGCGGCAACCTAGCAAGTTGCCTAAGTGTCACAGCTTCTGTGCAGTGCACTGTGCCATGGCATTCAGGGTTAGAAAGTTGCCAAATGCGATGACTTACCGCCAAAGTTGGTGACCATACCTTCACGAAATTCCACAATGGCGAGCTAGCATTTTCATCATTAAGGTTGTTATCCCAAACAATCTCACACTCCTCAACATGCTTTTTGATCTCGGACCGCTATGACAAACATAATGTAAACAATTTGAGCCAGCACATGCCAATATGGATGATGAACTAGCTAAAATGAGAGAGTATATTTCCGCAAAGTTTAGGAAGGAAGCAATAGAAGTCGATCTCCCTCCTCGAACAAGCCTGTCATACTGGCTTTGGGCAACTTCATCAAACATGATGGACTCATCCAACATTTTTTCCTCGTACGCGCACTTCACTAACTCGATACGCGTGCTATCTAGAAACCAACGGAGATAGTCGTTGAAAGCAAGATCATTGAACTCCCTAACCTCGACATATCTGCCATTCCGTACCACATCTAGACAATGCATGAGTGCTGTCACATGATTCCTGTGATGGTCAGCCCAGTTCTGGATCTTCCTCTGCTGCTTCCTATCAAGCCTGCAAGACATTGGAGAACATGTTTGTACAGTGAATTGACTAGAACAATGGACAAAGTAAGCTTCTCTAAATCAATCGACAAGTTTACCCATGGAGCGCGCGGTCTGTGTCTTGCTAGTCAGGTGGGCATTTATGAAACAACCCAAACCGTCTCATCACTCGGTGCGACATGTGGTATTCAGCCGCCAAATGCATATGAGTGGGCACCGCATACGCCAGAAACCCGCCTCCTCCAAACACTTGGGGTTGAGGTCTCCCATCGCCGTGCCAAAATGGTACCTGCTACCATATGGCTCCAAATCCACCTATAGCATACAAAGATTTCAAGCATTACAACATGGCACTGAAATTTGAGAAAAAAGGTAGCAAAAGAGTGATGGCTTCACAAAGGTTACCTGCTCAACGGTAAGAGTGTCCAACTACTCAGTGTACTGGTTGTAAATGACAGCTGGATCTTTCGTCATCTCTGAGACAGTGTCCCACTGGTAAGCCCAAGTGGGATCCCGATTAAGGTTATCAGAATGAGGCCATAGCCTCTTATTGTAAACCCTGGGCCGCCCAACTGGTAGGCATTCCCAGCTCCATACGGAAAGTAGGAGCTGGCATCCACCTATACCCATAGTACCAGTCGTGCGGCAAGCATTGCCCAACTGCGCACATACGATATTTGGTTAGTATTTTGTCTAATATACTACTATACAATAATAGTAAAGATATCAAATCATTACCTGACGGTACAGAGGTACGCAAGTGCCGTTGTTCCCCAACTCCACTTGTGCTCCAATTGTTAGCGCCTATCCACCTATATCCATAGTAGCAGTCCTGCGGCAAGCATCGTCGAACTGCGCACATACGATATTTGGTTAGTACTTTGTCTAGCATACTACTATACAAGAATAATAAAGATAACAAATCATTACCTGATGGTACAGGTACGCCAGTGCCGTTGTTCCCCAACTCCACTTGTGCTTCAACACTGTCAGCGCCTTGAGCCAACACCACTGTGCCAACTTCCCACCACTGTCAGCAAAGAGGGTCTTGGAAATGACATACCACACTCGGGTGTATGTCCTGACAGTGTCTTGGTTGGCCTCAGCGGGGCATCGAGAAAAGTTATTCCTGATCCAGTTGTAATTTGCGCCCATGGGAGCTCTATCTTTGTAATTTGGTGGCTCCAGAGGAGTCATGTCAATAAGGTTCTCCATCTGCTCGCGCCACCCATCGGAAGGTGTGTTCATACACAGTGGCTCGCCTTGAATAGGAAGACCAATGATCATGGAAACATCCTGAAGAGTAGGGGTCATCTCACCGGCTCTCAAGTGGAAGGTGTGCGTCTCTGGCCTCCACCGGTCGACAAGCGCGGTGATTGTCGCGGCGTTAATGTTCGGCGGCCCCCATCTTACAAGCGAGATGAACGGGAGAAGACCGGTAGGCTCGATGTGCTCCGTGTACCGCTCGTCATACGGCATGTCACGCATTCTACCGTGGTAACGAATCTTAAAGGGCTCAAGAACCTACAAGCACATACAAACACATAATATTATGCCATATCCAATGGAATAAAACAAGTGGTGCTAACAAAAAAAAATTAGTACCTTCCCTAGGTCCGCGATATGATATGCCCGGTGTTGCCTGTCATAGTAATCATCTAGGAGCCACGTCATCCTACATTTTTTTCACAAATACAAACAATAAGAACTACCATACTATCACCATACATGTTCTAAATTTGTGTTTTCCTAACACATATGAGGCATACACACATACATTACAATTTGGACTTCAACACATACATGAGAATATATCTAGCATTTCTATCACCATATATATAAGCCATCACACATAATACATCACATATACATGAGAATTCATATCCAAATCTAGGGTTCATGAGAACAAGTGATTGAAAAAAAATAAACAATCACATGTAGGGTTTCATATCTAGTGTTCCATGTCTAAAGCAATTCCAAATCCGCAAAAAATAGAACAACATCTAGGATTTCACATCTAGGGTTCATGTCCAAATCTAACAAAATCTATGAAATTAGTGGATGAAAACAAGGGTATCGGAGGAGAATAGCTCAGGGGATGGGTTGTGACCAAAATGCACAAACAGATCTGCAGAAATACAAGAGATTTGGGTAGGGATTTGGAGGGGGAGAGAGAGGAACCGCCGGCCGTCCTTGTTCTTGAGAAAGAAACAGAGAGAAGAGTGTCTGGGTCGGACTGGGGCGGGCTCGAGCGCCACACATAAGTGAATGTGTGGCACCCTTCCGAGCGGCGCCACACATTCAAAGTGTGGCGCCCATGGGAACGGCACCACATGCCCTGCCACGGCAGCTGGTCAACGGCGCGCAGCGTCGACCGCGTCACGTCGACCTAGATGTGTGGCGCACACCATAAAAAAAGTTTAATCCAGTGAAATAGTTTGACCAGAAAGTCATTCCGTACCAAAAGGGTAATTTACCGTTCAGTTCAGTTGAGTGGCCTGTTATTTCTTCCTCGTTGCAGGAATCTCTTGTCCCGAATCCAGACTCCGTGTCCTCGTACAGACAGCGCCTGATAGAGCACAGTCGCCGGGGCACGAGCGTGTATACACACACGGACACGCCACCGTCGGCGTGAAACTCTGGCATCGATAGAGCACAGTCGCCGGCCGGGGCACGGGAGAGGGAGGGAACGGCATGTTTTGTCCGTCGTCTCAAGTGACGGGACGACGACGACGACTACCGACGACGGGCGTGCGATGCTCCCTAGATTCTCTCTAGATCTCACCGCCATTTTCTCTCGGAAAGCATGCCTACGTACGCGCACGCGTCCGTGCCGTCCGTCGTCCCTCTGACGGGTCACATCGCTCCTTCCGCTTTTCCCATGCCCGCCCCTAGTTCGATCGTCAGGTGATGCTTTCCAGTAAACAGGCAATGGATAGATGACCGACAAGTCCGCCGTCAAGGTATTTCCCCCTTCGTCAGCTTTGCCAATGCAACGCGCGATGCTTCATCCATAGCCTTGCTCATATACCGGCTTGGGCTTCCGTCTTCTCTCTCGCTTGCCCAAACTTCACAATTTGATTCTCCAACATGGCTTTTCAGAATGTCAACAACTTTAACTTTAACTTTAACAAACACATTCTAAATTTTTGAATTCAAAATTGAGGTTTATCTTTGGTCAAACTTGAATTCAAATTATTTGAATAGAAAACCTAAGTATTTGATTCAAATATTCCTAATTAACTATCTCAAATAATATTACACAATCTCAAACTTGAACTCAATCGTATTCAAAATTTCAAATAATAAATATATAACAATAATTAGGGCCAGATTCAAATATTGATAAGTAAGTAAATGAAAATCATAAAAAATATAAAATTTGAATCAAAATGATCACAAACACATTCTTTATTAATCTATAAAATCATTAGAAAGTCATTTACAAACTGGATTGACCAGAAATTAAAGGAAAAAATAGCCTAATACAAACTAGAAAATAGAAAAACCGTAAGACATATCTAGCGTATATCTATTACTACTTCTTGATCACCATAATTACCACACCACTACCAGCATCATCTGCACATCATCCTACGAAGTTTTAGGTAAATGGTTCTTCCACTAGGCAAGAGAGTACAGAGGATGATTGTCGCTTACCGCCGCCATGCCAAACGATAGGGTGGAGCTGGAGTCGGAGAAGAAGGAGATCAGCTTCTGCATCACTGCGCACGGCAACACCGGTCTGTTGCCGAAGACCAAAAAAGGAGGTCCTCCTCCTGAGGACGGCGAGGTGGTCGCCTTAGTTGTTGTCGGTGTCGGAAGTGGGAAAAGAGGAATTATGCCGTCCGGATTTTGCCTTCTCCCGTCATCTCGGTCGGAGCTCCCGCGCGAACGGCGTTGTCGATTCGGCGGTTCCTCCTAAGCCTAACCTGGAACTGGAAGTGCTTTGAGACCCGTGCTGGCCGAAATGCAGACCCCCTCCAGCCATCCAAACATCCGGTTATCGGTTCTAGCGGGCTGGCTAAAGAGCATATGAGCTACCAAACGCATTTTGCCGAACTGTTGTCTGTTGAGCGTCCGCGTCCTGATCAATCAGGCTTGTGAACTTGCACGAGTCTCGGACGATTTGCGCCCTGGTCACCCGCACGTCGTCGTCAGGTTTGTATACACACAAGCTGCCGCTGTAGGCCGGTGAGATGTCACTGGCCATGGCGCTTGGCTACAGCCTACAAGCGTGCGTGTGCGTGTCGCTGCAGTTGCTCCGGAGCAAACAGCGTCACACCGTAGTCCGTGGATCACGCGAAAGCTACAGCGACGACTTGTATTCCGTACAATACACTTGTTCCTGGAATCACTGCTTCAAGGACCAGTCATTGTGGCATGGGTTCAGAGCATAGTGTGTCGACGACAGATGTTCACATGAAAAATCGAATGGGTTCAGAGAACCGTCGTCACGCCGCGCAAATTTATTCCTGTGCGCCCATGACAAACCGCATTGGTTCAGACTTCAGGGACGAGCTCTGGCGCGCACTGTGATCTGAGGCACCTGGGCTGGGGCTGATACATGTGTGAGAGCTGAAAAGCTCGTGCTGATTGATGATCCTGCCTGCCAGACCACCGTTATATCCAGCATGGGATGACATGAACATACTCCCAAGTGGTGAGGTTAAGAAGATTTGCCGGGACATGTAGGAATGTAGTAAACCGGTGTTCCCTCGTGATTCTCTGCTGACCATTGCATCTTTGAATTATAGGCAAGGTGATCCTTCGTGGGACACGGCGTTTAGACTCTCGGTTGCATGGACCTCTTTTATTTGAAATGCAAATCTTTAAATGATTTGAAATGCACTTTAAATATATTTGAAATTGTCAAATAAAGTCCAATAAATTTTTTCACCAATTTATCTCCACGTCATAAATGATAAGAGTTGTTTTTATCGAGAAACGACTGCATCTTGTTAAAAAGAAGACAAAACTCAGTCCTAAACTAAACCATATCTCAAGATATTTTTTTCTTTTTTACAATAGCCACAAAAAATATCGGTTCTTAGCGAAATATTATATAAAATGTGGAGATATGCGGGTTTTTTCCAAGATTTTTAACCTTTTGAAATTTGTATTATTGGGTAAAGAGAGCATATGAATCCTGAATCATGACTGAAGTTATGTTCATGATCTTCATGGACAGGTGCATGGCCGAAGAACCAAACTAAGCGAAGGTTTCGTTCTTGTTTTTTCGCAATTTATGTGTCCTGAAAAGCTTGCACGACTTATTTGAAGTCAGAAAGGTTCTTTGTTCTCTTATCTTGCTTTGGTGGTGCCTCTAGCAGCATGGGAGGGCATGCCAAGGTGTGTGTCCACATATCTCTTGATATATCATCGGTTTCGTTCTCATTACTATGGTTGTAGGTACATCATTTCTATATATAGTTCTCATCATTGATATTGGTCGCTGCTCTAATGTGTTGGTCCTTTGTTTGAAGATTTCACATTTATCTACTACAACAAGCTATACAACGACTAATTTTGCCCAGCGTGAACAAAAGAGCACCTTCAACTCAGTTCCAAAGCTTGTAATCATGGCTAGGTTGTCTAATATATACTACACCCGGGTGTAGTTACACCCACGCGTGTTTCTCATAATCTAGAGAGTATCTGTCATACCGGGTAGTATGTACATGTAGTATGAAGATATAAGAATATTTTGGTAGTATATATAATATTTTGTAGGTAGTATGCATATTTTTTACGTAGACTCATTTTTTACGTATACATATGCATGTATTTTGGCTATATGGTGCAAACTACATGCTCACTTGCATTTTTTTCATCAAACTTGGTTTAGAATATCTTAGATATAGTGTAAGAACATACTCAAACCGATAAAGTATCGTACATACTTCCGCATGGTAGTATATTAGATATGGGTGTAACTACACCCAGGGGTAGGAAGTATTTATCCATATTCATACTACACCCGGTGTAGTTACACCCACGCGTGTTTCTCATAATCTAGAGAGTATCTGTCATACCGGGTAGTATATATATATTATTGGTTTTGTGATTATATGTAATGTTTATTAGTAGAACCTTTCGAAAAAACAAGAATCCAGCATGGCAAGAGTTTTATTTCATGAAAAGAAGATTTTGTAACAACTGTACATTAACGGTAAGAAATGTCAACAGGATCACTAGGTACAGTCTAACTGGTTGCTGCAACACTTGAAACATGATGAAAATGGTATGAAACATCATTTTTAGCTTGACGAGGTCACAGAACAGAGGCCAAATTCCTTTCATGTACCCAAGCTCGCTGTTGCTTTCGGTGGTATCAGCACCAGATGTCTTTCCATTGACAGCGATGAGCTCCGTGTCAAAACCCAGAGTTGCACCACCTATTGAGTACGAAATTCTAGTCAGCGTTGCAGGTCAATCAGAGAGTACACACCACATCACATGCGGTCTTTCCTACCAAAATATACAGATAAGGAACGCACTAAATTGGCAAGATCAAAGTTGACAATCCACACAGGACGCAGATATGATTTTATCGCGAGGACCATATCAAGCAAAGATACAAATAACAAGCCATACCTGGAATCTAATTTGGTGGGGAGCCTTGCTTCTCATAACCCATCTTTGAAGGTATTCTTAGCTTTCGCTTTCGCCGACACACATACCTAGTAACCCTTGGTCCTAACCTAAAGATGGAAACAATAGCATAGGTTCGTGCCTTTGGCAAAGGTTTTGAATAATAACAATTCAAGGCACTTATCACCACGTGTTTTTATAACATATCATTGTTATTCGTTCAAGCCAGCACGGTCTGGACCAGAGATGAAACAATAACCATATGCTGTTCCAAGAAAAGAGAACAATATAAGGCATATCATCACATTTTTTTAACATATTGTTGTTAGGGACTGGCTACATCGAGGTCGACCTCGATCTACCGAAAAGCGAGGTCGCTCGGACCAGTTGACCTTTCCAAAAGCATCCACGCGGGGACCACCAAATCCTTCCGAAAACGAGGCGCGCGAACCCCATGCGCCCTGTGCGCGCGGGCCGCCTCCAGCTGGTCCTTCCGATCTCATCCCATTCTCCCCCTACGAAAACCAAACAAACCAGATTACCAGATCTTGCTGCCCCAGCCGCTACATCCAAATAACAAGATGAACTAGGCAGCTGCTACATCGCAAAAATAAAAGAGATCAGCCGTAGGAGTTCTTTCCTGCTCTTTCCCCCCCGTTCAGCACAGGAAGAAAAATTCCTCCTACAAGTTACATCATCTCCTAGGACTCTTCTCTTAAGTGTTCTAGATTTGGATCAAAGATTCAGCTGTAAAAAAACTAAAGCTTTCATGTTACATCATGGTCATAAACCCACACAAGAATTGATTTCTGATACATCCAGATAGACATGAAAAAAATCTCACGGGTTGGCTGGTACATCATGGTTTCTGCTGTTACATCATGGCTAATACTCCATGAACGGCAATAAAACCATAAGTTGTAGAATCAAAAAGGGGAACTCTACATGTAACTGCATATTGATGTTGTACTTGAGTTAATTTTCATGGGACCTATTGAAAGGCTAATATAACATAACTGACTGATAAAACTAACACGCTTGGCTACATTAAAAAAATAACTGAAAAACTAATGTAACTCATAGACAACAAGTTATGAGTCAAAGGGGACAGCAGCAAGAAAAGCAATAGGAACTTCATGTATTGCTTGGGTACATAATAACTGGAAACCAAATGTAACTCACAGAGAGCATATTATGTAATAGGGAATCAGACAAAGTTCCATCACAAAAAAGTTTAAGCTTCCATCTAGGAAGGTTCCATTTAACTGTTCCTTTAGCTGGCTCGAATCACACAATATGTTGCACCGCGGGGAAAAAGTTCAATACTCCTCCTCCATGTAGCATCATCCAGCTGTCAAAGTTCCTTACGACCATGTAACAAAAGTTGCATCATGTAAAAAGTAACATGGGAACTCTGGGAAATACACAAGGTAACAACTAGCAGGTTCCCCCTCATACAAAATCTGGTGTTCTGCATGCATAGAAAAGAACTAGCATGTTCCATTTTTCATGTTCCATCTAGCAGATAAGAGATGCATCAGATAGAAATAAAAGTGAAACCCAGGGAAAATAAAGAAAAAGATAACAACTTAGCAGGTTCCATCACATCAAAAAATCTGGTGATTTACATCTACAGAAAAAGAACTAGATGGAACATCTCCATATCAGGTCAATGTCCATGATTCTATATACTTTAGCATGTTCCATTTGTAATGTTCCTTATGAGCATGTTCCATCAGGCAGACAGAAGCATTAGGTACAAAAAAAATGTGAAAACCAGAGGAGAATGCAAAGTAGCAAACTAGCAGGTTCCATCTCATAAAAATTCTGGTGTATTACATGTACAAGAAAAAAACTATTTTCAGTGTATCAAGCTGCGTCGCCTAGCAAACTTGTTGCCTTCTATCTATTAAAATTGCATCATCAAAAGCAGGACGTGAATAGACCAAGCACCAAAACTGAACAACTGCCTTCGATCTAGTATGCTACATGGAACTGGTTGTGCATGATTCTATCTAAAGCAAAAGCATGTCGAAAACAATGAGTTTACTTCCACTTGTTTGTATCAGTAGTTCTAGTTTTGCATGGAACTTACTTTTCGGGTTTTCGTGTCCTAGAACTTGTTCACTGAAGACACACATACCTGCAGATAGTAAACAACTAGATTAGAGAAATTATTCAGTAGACAGGTTGCATATAGTTACACTGCACTGTATTTCATAGAATTCACATTCATAATATATTTGAGTTAAGAACATTATTAGACAGCTTTGACAATATCTACCTCAAATTTAAAGGATGTCACAAACTGACAAAGCTACATGTACTAGATCAGCGAGTTAAACCTACATTCTACATATGACTTTGCAATCATATGAGGCTAAACACCTACACGAAAAATAAAATAAGCTTGTGGGCTACACCCACATGCATACATCTGCCTCCCCTCATGTATCCAAATCCTAGTTACATCGAACCTATATGCTACGAATCTCCACTATCCTGAATCAGAAACCGAAAAAATCAACATCTACAATATGAGGTCGCAAAATCCTGCAACTGTAACTTTGAACCACCACTGAATCCAAAGAAGCTAAACAATTACCTGGTCTAGGATGTAGCGGATGCGCGTGGAGAAGCAAACGGTAGCGCGGGCATGTCGCCGCTAGCGCTGGATGTAGACAGCGACGCACCGAAGTAGCCGGCAACGGGGAAGAAGCCGGCAGCGGGGGAAGCAGCCAGCAGCGCTGGGATGTAGCCGGTGGCGTGGGAAGTATCCAGCAGCGCTGGAAACCAGCTGGAGAACGAGGATGTAGCCAGCGACCGGACGATCCCACCACCAAGCTGCGAGTATCGACGGAGAAATCTGCCGCGATTTGGTGGAATGCGGGGGAGCCCCGTGCGAGGAACGAAATGGCTTCTCAGCCTACCCGGTCGCGACTACGAGAAGCCTTCATCTGATGGGTCATGCATTGATGGGGATGTAATCGAGGCCGCGGGGATGTCACCGGCGCCGCGAGGATATTGGCGATGCCGTCGGGATGTAGCCGACGCCCTGAGGATGTAGCCGTAACCGGACAGGACAACCCGGCTGCCAGGGACGAGGACGCACCCCTCCACGGACGGGGATGAAGCCGGCACCGGTGAGGTGTAGCCGCACTTCCCAGCAAGCACCCCGTCGAATCCCTCCAAACGCAGGCGCGAATCGAATTAGAAAATTGGGCGAGGTGGATGGAATCAGCAGAGGTAGGCGTGGGGGAGCGCACGGGATCATGGCGCGGGGATTCGAGGGAGGAGACCCGGGTGGAGCTAGGCCGGCGAGCAGCGGCGGCGGATGCGGCCGGCGGCAGCCGGTACGGGCGGCGCATCAGGAGAGCGAGTGGGGAACGAGATAGACCAAAGGAAATGTGCGCATGCGTGTGTTGTATGGTGGGACCGTGTGCTGTGTCGTTGGCCGAGTGGAGCACCGCTTCGCCCGCACCGTCTGATCAGGATTGAGCGGCATCGTGCGTGACCTTGCTGGAAGCTCGAAACGAGGTTAGCTGCGAGATAGATATTGCGTTGTTGTTATTCGTTGAAGCCAGGACGGTATGGACCAAAGATGAAACAGTAACTATATTATGTCCCAAGAAAAGAGAGAACAACATTTTATCACCTGGCCACTTCCAAGAGTAAATTCAAACTTTCAAGGGGGTCACTTCCGTCATAGCTAGAATCAAATACCAACCGATCAGTGAGTGAACCCTATAGCATAATCAATCTTTCAGCTGAATGACAAAATTATGGAAACACACACATACAGGAAAAGCATCAAAGAGTTCTTGAGCCAAACATAACAACAAATCTGGTAAATAACGCAATAAAGGTCATAAGTTACTAGGGTCATTCTGCCAAGCTGTTTCTCACTTTCTCTTGATGCCATCTCAACTTTATCATGTTAAGAGACATCGTGTTAAATAGCTATCACAACCGATTCATGATAAAGCTGCTGCAGAGAATGCGAGTATGTATGGTACATAAGGACAATGTCCTTCACAGCATCATCATTATAAAAAAAAAGTGAATGAAACTGCAAGGAAAACTCAATGGCAATTACTTCCGGGACTTGGAACTGTAGGCTTTATGTAACTAGCTACAGTCGTTCTTATTTTCGCAGACAATTTTAAGTACGCGATTGCTTATTGTAAATACAAGGCATGATAATGCTCTTTAATTTTGTTGCATTTGTGAGCTTGTGCGGTACATTTTTTCGATAAAGGGAATATATTAATATCAAAAGGATACCAATTACATCCGGCCTCTGCAACAACGTACCATCCTAATGGCACTACGGATGCACACATCCAAAAAAAGAAAAAGAAAACTAAGAAATAAAAGTCCCGCTACAGTATCTCGGGCCTAACAACAGCAATGCATTCACCGCCAAGACAACACCTGAAATACAGACTCTCCAAAACGATGCCTCCAAGAAGGAAACAGTGCGCTAACACCATCGTCGCTCGATCAACGATATTATGTTTTCACCCTGAAGATAGTCCTCGCTCTTAAAACAATGCCTCCAACAAGGTCATTGCCAGGCACAACCAGTTAAGGCCAGACCTTGGGTTAGTTAAAAACTAGGTTTAGGGTTTCGGTGCTTGGGTGAACATCCCAGCCCGTTCCACATATATTTATATGACCAATACAACATACACGACCGTATACAACATGTATACGCGTGTGCTACAAGATAGGCAGAGTTAGATGCTAATACAATTCTAACACTCCCCTCAATCTAAACCGCTATGAACAAAGGTTAAGATTGAACCTGAATCTATCTAACATCTGTCTAGTGGCTGGTTTAGTAAACACATCAGTCAATTGGTCATGAGTGGATATGAACCTGACATCCAAGTCACCAGCAGCTACTCGTTCTCGCACAAAGTGAACATCAATCTCTATTTGTTTCATCCGAGCATGAAAGACTGGATTCGCCGTCAGGTATGTAGCCCCTAGATTATCACACCACAATATGGGGGTATGCTACCGAACAACGCCAAGTTCCTTGAGTAGAGAATCTACCCAAATAGCTTCAGCAGCTCCATTAGCCAATGATTTATACTCTGCCTCGGTACTAGATATCGAGATAGTAGGTTGCTTCTTTGCACTCCAAGAAACAAGATTTGGACCAACAAATACTGCAAACCCACTGGTGGAACGCCTATCATCAACACATCCAGCCCAATCGGCGTCTGTAAAAATACTGATGACAGTAGACGTTGATCTGTGAAAACGCAAATCTGTTTCCAGTGTCCCTTTAACATAGCGTAGAATTCGCTTGACAGATTCCCAATGAACATCCGTGGGCTGTGACAAGAACTGACATACTTTGTTTACAGCAAACGAGATATCCGGCCTAGTATGTGTCAAATACTGCAGTCCACCAACCACACTGCGATACCGATGAGCATCATCTGAACTGAGTGGAGTACTAGTGTCTCTCGCCAAAGTCTCAGATACTGAAAGTGGAGTGGTGGCAGGGTTACAATTCTCCATGTTGACTCGATGAAGAAGATCAAGTGCATACTTCCGTTGAGTCAATCTTAGCCCCCCTGAATTGTAAGTGGCCTCCAATCCAAGGAAATATTCCAACTGACCCAAGTCCTTGATAGGAAAATTACTGGATAGAGCTCGAACCGGAACATCAACAACCTCCGGAGTAGAGCCAGCAATGACAATGTCATTGACATAGACCAACATAAAAATCTGCACTCCAGCATGCGAGTAGATGAACAGGGACGCATCTGCCTTAGAGGAATAGAAACCAAGTCGATAAAGAAGTTGACTCAGGCGAGCATACCACGCACGCGGCGACTGCTTCTGACCATAGATAGAACGCTGAAGCTTTCAAACATGAGAGGGATACCAGGCGTCCTCGAAACCAGGTGGCTGCTACATATAGACATCCTCAGCCAAAAAACCATGCAGAAACGCATTACTAACGTCCACCTGCCAGAGACTCCATCCACGAGAAACTGCGAGGGATAATATAATGTGAACGGTGGTAGCCTTCACCACCGGGTTGAAGGTATCACCATAGTCAATCCCATGCTGCTGTGTAAAACCACGTGCAACTAACCGCGCTTTATGCTTATCAATGGATCCATCCGGACGATGTTTCGTCTTAAAGATCCACGTGCTGCCCACAACGTTGACACCAGGCGCTCGCGTGACAAGGATCCAAGTGCCATTCTGTTGAAGTGCATCAAATTCAGCAGACATCGCCGATTGCCAGGCAGGTTCACGGAGGGCTTCGCGATGAGATGTAGGAGATGCAAAGAATGCCCGGCGACGCGGATCATACCGCACGGTACCATCTGTGTAGGTTTTCTCACGTCGAGTCTGATCACGATGTCGTGTTATCATTGCATGTTGAGGTACCGTAGGATCAGCCGAAGACGTCACGGCTGCTGGAGAAGCAGCAGAAGGCGACATGGGCTGCCCCAAAGCAGACACGGACGGCTCAGGAGGGCGGCTCGGCTCGCTGGCGCTGCTCGGCCCGGGTGCACGCATGGGAACGCCATGCACGTCGATCGCAGCATGCACTGGAGCGCTGGGTACGTCGATCGCCGCACCATCGTCGGACTCAAGAGATGATCCGTCTGACACTTGGAACAGATGGGTCAATACACAAATAAGACAGATCATAATTCCACACTGGTTCACTAGTAACGGGTTCATCAGATGGAAAACTGATTGGTTCACTAGTAACTGGTTCATCAGTCGGAAAACGGATGGCTTGTTCAAGAGTGGACACATCAACCGACACACCGGGAGTGGCAAATGGAAATACAGACTCATCAAACACCACATCACAGGAGATGTAAATTCTTCCGGTGGTTCGGTCTAAGCACTTGTACCCCTTATGCATGGGACTGTACCCCAGAAACACGCACATCTTAGAACGGAATTCTAGCTTATGACTAGGCCAACAAGCACACCCGAAGATGCGAAGAAAAGAATAGTTGGGATGAACATGAATTAAGCGATATAGTGGCGTTTCTTTGTTGATGACAGGTGTAGGCATACGGTTAATAAGATAATAGGCTGTGAGAAGGGCTTCGTCCCAATAACGCAAAGGAAGTTGTGAATGAGCAAGGAGTGCTAGACCTGTTTCAACTAGGTGCCGGTGTTTGCGCTCGACAACCCCATTTCGTTGGGAAGTGTGAGGACACGAGACACGGTGAACAACCCCTGTGCGTTCAAAGTATCGGTGAAGATGATGGTATTCACCACCCCAATCAGACTGAACCGCTTTAATCTTAGCATTCAGGAGACGCTCCACGTGAGTCTGAAAAGCATAGAATATTTGTTCAACATCAGACTTATGTTTAAGAAGATAGATCCAAGTGAACCGAGAGTAGTCATCGACAAAGCTGACATAGTATTTGTACCCCCAGAAGAAACACTGGCTGGACCCTAGACATCAGTATGGATCAATTCAAGAGGCACAGTAGAAACACGAGAGGACAATGAGTAGGATAACTGATGACTTTTAGCACGTTGACAAGCATCACATACTAGATAATTATTGTTTGACGAAGAACACGAAAGCTCATTGGCGCTAACTAAGCTTTGAACTACATTATTGGATGGATGATCAAGACGTTGGTGCCACTATTGAGAAGTTGCACCAGCTGACAAACGACTTAAGGAAGACAACTCCTTGCCGAACGGGATGGGGTACAGGCCACCTTCACTCCTACCGAGAAGCAGGACCCTCCTCGTGGTTATGTCCTTGACACAGAAAAAATCACGATGAAACTCAACAAACACATGATTATCACAAACGAGACGATAAACGGAGAGAAGGCTAAGATGAGCATCATGCACATGGAGTATATTTTTAAGATGAAGAGATGAACCAGCTAAAAGTGATTGACCAATGTGCGAAATTGACAGACCTGCACCATTTGCTACTTGCACCTGGTCCTTGCCACCGTAGCGCACGTATGCCCGAAGACGTGCAAGCTCGTTGGTGAGGTGATCAGTTGTCCCGGAGTCCATGATCCAGGGATTGTTGTTGTAGTTTGTTGTTGCAGAATTGCCACTCCTCTGCTGCGGTGGCTGATAGTTAGTGTCGAAACGGTTGCGGCAATCCTTGGCTACGTGTCCCCAATTGCCACAAATCTGACAACGAGGCCTCCAGCGACGCTGCTAGCCGCCATTGCGACCGTTGTTGCGGCCGTCGTTCCAGCCACCACCATTGCCGCCATTGCGGCTGCCATCATTGCGGCCGTAGCCGCCGCCATCATTGCGGCCGTAGCCGCCGGTGTTTCCTCCATGACAAGGCTGCCCTTGCTGGCCGTCACGACCACTGGGGAAAGAGAATCCACCACTTGGAAAAGTGCGGTTAGGGCGCACCGCCGCGTTCACCGACGACGACCACCCCTCGTTTTGCGCCTGCTATGCTTGAAGGGACTCAGAGGAGAGGATGTCGGCGTAGAAGGTGGCATAAGAGACCGATGCGGCTGAACCACGAGAGTGCGGAGCGGTGACGGGATTGTACGCAGAGCCCAGGCCAATGACGATATAGTCAATGAGTTCATCGTTGGTGATGGGAGCACCGGCGGCGGCCATTGCATCTGCATAGCCCTTCATCTTCTGCATGTATGCGGACGCGGAGAGATCTTCCTTCCTCGTCGTCACGAGCTGACGACGGATGTAGCGCACGTTGGTGCGGCTCTGAGCGCCATACAGATCGTGGACGCCGGTCCACACCGCAACAGCGGTTTGACAACCGATAAGTGATACGTCTCCAACGTATCGGTAATTTCTTATGTTCCATGCTACTTTATTGATGATATCTACATGTTTTATGCACACTTTATGTCATATTCGTGCATTTTCTGGAACTAACCTATTAACAAGATGCCGAAGTGCCGGTTCTGTTTTCTGCTGTTTTTGGTTTAAGAAATCCTAGTAAGGAAATATTCTTGGAATCGGAGGAAATCAAGACCCGGGTTCCTATTTTTCCACGAAGCTTCGAACACCGGGAAGGACCGGAGGGGGCCACGGGCCCCAGACCACCATAGGCCCGGTGGCCCAGGTGCGCCACCTTATGGTGTCGCCGCCTCTTCGACCCTCGACGCCGCCTCTTCGCCTATAAAAAGGTCCCAGACCTAAAACCTCGAGACGAATAAGCCACGGTGCGAGAAAAGTTCCGGAGCCGCCGCCATCGCGCCAAGATCGGGGGACAGGAGTCTCTGTTACGCCGGACGGGGAAGTGCCCCGGAAGGCTTCTCCATCGACACCGCTGCCATCTCCACCGCCATCTTCATCAACGCTGCTGCTCCCATGAAGAGGGAGTAGTTCTCCATCGAGGCTCGGGGCTGTACGGTAGCTATGTGGTTCATCTCTCCTATGTAGTTCAATACAATAATCTCATGAGCTGCCTTACATGATTGAGATTCATATGATGATGCTTGTAATCTAGATGTCATTATGCTAGTCAAGTGGGTTTTACTTATGTGATCTCCGGAGACTCCTTGTCCCACGTGTGTAAAGGTGACAGTGTGTGCACCGTGTGGGTCTCTTAGGCTATATTTCACGAATACTTATTCACTGTTATGAATGGCGTAGTGAAGTGCTTATTTATATCTCTTTATGATTGCAATGTGTTTTGTATCACAATTTATCTATGTGCTACTCTAGTGATGTTATTAAAGTAGTTTATTCCTCCTGCACGGTGTAATGGTGACAGTGTGTGCATCCGTGTTAGTACTTGGCGTAGGCTATGATTATGATCTCTTGTAGATTATGAAGTTAACTATTGCTATGATAGTATTGATGTGATCTATTCCTCCTACATGGTGTGAAGGTGACAGTGTGCATGCTATGTTAGTACTTGGTTTAGTCGTGTCGATCTTTCATGCACTCTAAGGTTATTTAAATATGAACATTGAATTGTGGAGCTTGTTAACTCCGGCATTGAGGGTTCGTGTAATCCTACACAATGTGTTCATCATCCAACAAGAGAGTGTAGAGTATGCATTTATCTATTCTGTTATGTGATCAATGTTGAGAGTGTCCACTAGTGAAAGTCTAATCCCTAGGCCTTGTTCCTAAATCTGCTATCTTGCTTATTCTTTTTTGAATTACTACTCTGCGTTACTCTGCATGTTTACTTCTGCAATATTACTACCATCAACGCACACCAGCGAGCTATTTTCTACGCCGTACTACTGCTCATATTCATTCATACCACTTGTATTTCACTATCTCTTCGCGAACTAGTGCACCTATTAGGTGTGTTGGGGACACAAGAGACTTCTTGCTTTGTGGTTGCGGGGTTGCTTGAGAGGGATATCTTTGACCTCTTCCTCCTGAGTTCGATAAACCTTGGGTAATCCACTTAAGGGAAACTCTTCTGCTGTTCTACAAACCTCTGCTCTTGGAGGCCCAACACTGTCTACAAGAATAGAAGCACCCGTAGACATCAAGCACTTTTACGCGCCGTTGCGGTGGAGGAAAGGTAAAGTCGCACACTCGGATCTCGGCTACTAAGCTATTTTCCGGCGTCGTTGTAAGTACTCGAGGCTATTTCCTTTAGACTCTGCAATTGCGACATTTGGTTTCTTGTTTACACTAGTTAGGCATAATGGACAACAATGACCTTTTTATTCTATTTGATGCGAAAATTAAAAAACCCATGGAACATATTAATATGAATGCTTTGAACACTATTGTTGCTAATGCTATGGAAAATTCTAAGCTTGGGAAGCTGGCTTTGATGAGCATGATATTTTTAGTCCCCAAGCATTGAGGAGAAAATTTTCTTTGATGATACTATGCCTCCTATATTTGATGATGAGAATAATAATGATAGCTACTTTGTTGAATTTGCTCCCACTACAACTAATAAAATTGATTATGCCTATGTGGGAGTAATAATTTTATGCATGAGACTCATGATAAGAATGCTTTATGTGATAGTTATATTGTTGAGTTTGCTCATGATGCTACTGAAAATTATTATGAGAGAGGAAAATATGGTTGTAAAAAATTTCATGTTACTAAAACACCTCTCTATGTGCTGAAATTTTTGAAGCTACACTTGTTTTATCTTCCTATGCTTGTTACTTTGCTCTTCATGAACTTGTTTATTTACAAGATTCCTATGCATAGGAATCATGTTAGACTTAAATGTGTTTTGAATTTGCCTCTTGATGCTCTCTTTTGCTTCAACTTCTATTTCTTGCGAGTGCATCATTAAAGCTGCTGAGCCCATCTTAATGGCTATAAAGAAAGAACTTCTTGGGAGATAACCCATGTGTTTATTTTACTACAGCAATTTTTGTTTTGTTGAGTCTTAGAAGTTGTTTACTACTGTAGCAACCTCTCCTTATCATGTTTTTGTGCCAAGTAAAGTTTCTATGTCAAAGTTGATGTTATATTTGGGATCGCTGCGCAGAAACAGCATTGCTGTCTGTTACGAATCTGGGCACAAGTCTCTGTAGAAAATTCTAAAAAATCTGCCAATTTACGAGCATGATCATCAGATATGTACACAACTTTCATTAGTTTTGAGTTTTTCCATTTGAGCAAGTTTGGTGCCATTTTAAAATTCGTCTTTACGAACTGTTCTGTTTTTGACAGATTCTGCCTTTATTTCGCATTGCCTCTTTTGCTATGTTGGATGAATTTGTTTGATCCATTAATGTCCAGTAGCTTTATGCAATGTCCAAGTGAAGAATTATTGTGTCACCTCTGAATATGTGAATTATTAATTGTGCACTAACCCTCTAATGAGTTTGCTTGAAGTTTGGTGTGAAGGAAGTTTTCAAGGGTCAAAAGAGGAGTATGATATACTATGATCAAGAGGAGTGAAAGCTCTAAGCTTGGGGATGCCCCGTGGTTCATCCCTGCATATTTCAAGAAGACTCAGCGTCTAAGCTTGGGGATGCCCAAGGCATCCTTCTTCATCGACAAGTATGGGTCCTTCTCTTGAAACTATATTTTTATTCGGTCACATCTTATGTACTTTACTTGGAGCGTCTGTATGTTTTGTTTTTGTTTTGTTTGAATAAATGCTTGTGTGGGAGAGAGACACGCTCCGCTGGTTTGTATGAACACATGTGTTCTTAGCTTTTAATTTTCATGGTGAAGATTGAAACTGCTTCGTTAATTGTTATATGGTTGGAAACGGAAAATGCTACATGTATTAATTCTAAAATGTCTTGGATAATGTGATACTTGGCAATTGTTGTGCTCATGTTTAAGCTCTTGCATCATATACTTTGCACCTATTAATGAAGAAATGCATAGAGCTTGCTAAAATTTGGTTTGCATAATTGGTCTCTCTAAAGTCTAGATAATTTCTAGTATTGAGTTTTGAACAACAAGGAAGACGGTGTAAAGTCTTATAATGTTTACAATATGTCTTTTATGTGAGTTTTGCTGCACCGGTTCATCCTTGTGTTTGTTTCAAATAACCTTGCTAGCCTAAGCCTTGTATCGAGAGGGAATACTTCTCATGCATCCAAATCCTTGAGCCAACCACTATGCCATTTGTGTCCACCATACCTACCTACTACATGGTATTTCTCAGCCATTCCAAAGTAAATTGCTTGAGTGCTACCTTTAAACAATTCAAAAGTTATTACCTCTTATTTGTGTCAATGTTTTATAGCTCATGAGGAAGTATGTGGTGTTTATCTTTCAATCTTGTTGGGCAACTTTCACCAATGGACTAGTGGCTTCATCCGCTTATCCAATAATTTTGCAAAAAGAGCTGGCAATGGGATTCCCAGTCCCAAATTAATTAACAAAAATAGACACTCCTCCATGGTATGTGATTGTTAACGGCACCCGAAGGATTCGGTTAGCCATGGCTTGAGAAAGCAAAGGTGGGGAGGAGTGTCATCTAAATAAAACTAAAATAAAAAGGCACTCCTTCATGGTATGAGATTGTTGGCAGGCACCAGTGGATTCGGTTAGCCATGGTTTGTGAAAGAAAGGTTGGAAGGAGTGCCACACAAAAATAAAAATAAAATGGGAGCCGCTCTTTGAAGGTTTGTCTGGCAAGGGGGTTCGCTACCATTTGTTCACAACAACAAACACCTCTCAAAACCTTATTTTTATGCTCTCTTCATGTTTTCAAAATAAAAGCTCTAGCACAAATATAGCAATCGATGCTTTCCTCTTTGAAGGACCATTCTTTTACTTTTATTGTTGAGTCAGTTTACCTATTTCTCTCCACCTTAAGAAGCAAACACTTGTGTGTGCATTGATTCCTACATACTTGCATATTGCACTTGTTATATTACTCTATGTTGACAATATCCATGAGATATACATGTTATAAGTTGAAAGCAACCGCTGAAACTTAATCTTCCTTTGTGTTGCTTCAATACCTTTACTTTGATTTATTGCTTTATGAGTTAACTCCTATGCAAGACTTATTGATGCTTGTCTTGAAAGTACTATTCATGAAAAGTCTTTGCTTTATGATTCACTTGTTTACTCATGTCATTACCATTGTTTTGATCGCTGCATTCATTACATATGTTTACAAATAGTATGATCAAGGTTATGATGGCATGTCACTTCAGAAATTATCTTTGTTATCGTTTTACACTGCTCGAGCAGGAACTAAGCTTGGGGATGCTGATACGTCTCCAACGTATCGATAATTTCTTATGTTCCATGCTACTTTATTGATGATATCTACATGTTTTATGCACACTTTATGTCATATTCGTGCATTTTACGGAACTAACCTATTAACAAGATGCAGTGCCAGTTCTGTTTTCGCTGTTTTTGGTTTCAGAAATCTAGTAAGGAAATATTCTCGGAATCGGACGAAATCAAGACCCAGGTTCCTATTTTTCCACGAAGCTTCCGAGACCGGGGAAGGAGAGGGGGCCACGGGCCCACGGACCATAGGCCGGCGCGGCACAGGTGTGGCCGCGCCACCCTATGGTGTCGCCGCCTCTTCGACCCTACGCGCCGCCTCTTCGCCTATAAAAAGGTCCCGGACCTAAAACCTCGAGACGAATAAGCCACGGTACGAGAAAGTTCCAGAGCCGCTACCATCGCGAAGCCAAGATCGGGGACAGAGTCTTGTTCCGGCACGCCGCCGGACGGGGAAGTGCCCCGGAAGGCTTCTCATCGACACCGCTGCCATCTCCACCGCCATCTTCATCAACGCTGCTGCTCCCATGAAGAGGGAGTAGTTCTCCATCGAGGCTCGGGGCTGTACCGGTAGCTATGTGGTTCATCTCTCTCCTATGTAGTTCAATACAATAATCTCATGAGCTGCCTTACATGATTGAGATTCATATGATGATGCTTGTAATCTAGATGTCATTATGCTAGTCAAGTGGGTTTTACTTATGTGATCTCCGGAGACTCCTTGTCCCACGTGTGTAAAGGTGACAGTGTGTGCACCGTGTGGGTCTCTTAGGCTATATTTCACAGAATACTTATTCACTGTTATGAATGGCGTAGTGAAGTGCTTATTTATATCTCTTTATGATTGCAATGTGTTTTGTATCACAATTTATCTATGTGCTACTCTAGTGATGTTATTAAAGTAGTTTATTCCTCCTGCACGGTGTAATGGTGACAGTGTGTGCATCCGTGTTAGTACTTGGCGTAGGCTATGATTATGATCTCTTGTAGATTATGAAGTTAACTATTGCTATGATAGTATTGATGTGATCTATTCCTCCTACATGGTGTGAAGGTGACGTGTGCATGCTATGTTAGTACTTGGTTTAGTCGTGTCGATCTTTCATGCACTCTAAGGTTATTTAAATATGAACATTGAATTGTGGAGCTTGTTAACTCCGGCATTGAGGGTTCGCGTAATCCTACGCAATGTGTTCATCATCCAACAAGAGAGTGTAGAGTATGCATTTATCTATTCTGTTATGTGATCAATATTGAGAGTGTCCACTAGTGAAAGTCTAATCCTAGGCCTTGTTCCTAAATACTGCTATCACTGCTTGTTACTGTTTTATTGAATTACTACTGCTGCGTTACTACGCATGTTTACTTCTGCAATATTACTACCATCAGCACCCAGCGCTATTTTGGCGCCGTACTACTGCTCATATTCATTCATACCACTTGTATTTCACTATCTCTTCGCGAACTAGTGCACCTATTAGGTGTGTTGGGGACACAAGAGACTTCTTGCTTTGTGGTTGCAGGGTTGCTTGAGAGGGATATCTTTGACCTCTTCCTCCCTGAGTTCGATAAACCTTGGGTAATCCACTTAAGGGAAACTTGCTGCTGTTCTACAAACCTCTGCTCTTGGAGGCCCAACACTGTCTACAAGAATAGAAGCACCCGTAGACATCAATAAGCTGGTTGGCAATGTTGGGATCCATGGAGCCGAGGAGCAGCCCGATGAGGCGCTGGTCCTAAGTCCACCAGTTGTCATACTGGGGATTGGGGATCGTCACGGCCTTGTCGCCATCTCCCTCGGTGATCGTTTTTGCAGGCGCGGCGGCAGTCGCATCGAGGTGACGGTGAAGTCCAGCGCCGGCAAGGTTGGGAAGAAATATGCCCTTCCAGAGATTGAAGTTGCCAGCCTCTAGCCGAAACGGGGGAACGGGAACAATCCCCGCAAAGGCGCTCGCCATCGGGGAAGAGGAGGTCGACCCGATGGTGTTGGAGAGCTGGAGGGAGGTTGTCATCGCGGCGCGCGGAGGAGGAGTCTCTCGGCGGCGGCGGCAAATTAGATCGCAGCGGCGGCTGCGTGTGCTCTGATACCAAGTTAAAAACTAGGTTTAGGGTTTCGGTGCTTGGGTGAACATCCCAGCCCGTTCCACATATATTTATATGACCAATACAACATACACGACCGTATACAACACGTATACGCGTGTGCTACAAGATAGACAGAGTTAGATGCTAATTACAATTCTAATAGGGTTTTCACCCTGAAAGGTAGGACTCTGAACTTCACCTGTGTTGTTGCCCCCACTTTCATACCGTTGTTTTGAAGCCCGGAACACTAAGCAAGTCCCTCAACAGCGCGGAGACTTGAACCTCCCTTAGCTAGTCCTCCCCTCCGTCCTTCATGAACTTCTTTTCTTCCGACTTTCATCGTGGATCCATAGTCACTTGATGTCAACACAGAAAAAGAGCTTCGCGCCGCTCCCTCCAGAACCAATCGGTCGGAATAAAAGCATGGGTGCGCATGATCGAATACCACCATCCAACAAACTCCAGGGCAAAAGCAGCACATTCGCCGGCGGAGCCTTCCGGAACTCAACACTCCGGCTAGATCACGAGTCTAGGCCTCTGGTAGGTATTCCTCTTCACCCAAATGAGGCCCTAGGACCACCGCCTTTATTCAGGTCGGACCCCCACGTCGGCGACCATCCCGAGCTGGCTAGTCCAACCCTCCACCGGCGACTCCGTCGCCGGCTTCCATCCATCTCGCCGCCGGAACGCGGTGATAGATCGATAGATCCACCACCACCAACCGCAGGCCTGACCCTCTCCGGCGAAGAAGGGCCACCTCCACCGTCGTACCAAGGCTGCTGCCCCGGGCGACCTCGTGTCGCGGGTGAAGCCCGAGATCGCCTCCCCGCACCGGCGAGAGGCGGGGGGGGGGGCGCGGCCGTGAGCCTGGCCGCCGCCCACCACCAGCCCCTGCCCGTGCTGCGGAGAGCCGACGGGAGGAGAGGGAGCAGCGCTGCCGCCGCCACCCATCCCAACCGCGTCGGCCGATCCACCAGGGGAGAGCCAACGGGAGAAGGGGGCGCAGCGCTGGCCGCCGCCGCCCATCCCATCCGCGCGTCCACCATGCGTCGAGGAGGGAGATCCGGCCGCCGTCCACCATGCATCGACAAGGAAGGCCCCCCGCCGCCGCCATGCCCCGTGGGTCTTTGCCCCGGCGGCGTGATACGTCCCAAACGTATCTATAATTTCTTATGTTTAATGCTACTTTTATGATAATACTTGCATGTTTTATACATACTTTACATCATTAATATACATTTTCCGGCACTAACCTATTAACAAGATGCCGAAGCGCCGGTTCTTGTTTTTGCTGTTTTTGTTTCGAAATCCTACAAAGAAAATATTCTCGGGTGGACGAAATCAACGCCCAGGGTCTTGGCCACGAAGCTTCCAGAAGACCGAGGGAGATACGAAGTGGGGCCACGAGGGGCCGTAACCATAGGGCGCGGCCTGGCCCTTGGCGCGCCGGCCTATGGGGTGGGGCCCTGTGCCCCCTCTGACCTGCCGCCTACATAAAGCCTTTGTCGCGAAAACCCCTGGACTGAGAGCCACGATACGGAAAACCTTCTAGAGGCGCCGCCGCCGCAAATCCCATCTCGGGGGATTCAGGAGATCGCCTCTGGCACCCTGCCGGAGAGGGGGTATCACCGGGGCTCTACATCATCATGCCCGCCTCCGGATTGATGCGTGAGTAGTTCATCCTTGGACTATGGGTAGCAGGTGCTAGATGGTTGTCTTCTCCGCTTGTGCTATCATTGTTTAGATCTTGTGAGCTGCCTAACATGATCAAGATCATCTATTTGTAATGCTACATGTTGTGTTTGGTGGGATCCGATGAATCTAGAATATTATGTCAAGTTGATTATCAATCTATCATATATGTGTTGTTTATGTTCTTGCATGCTCTCCGTTGCTAGTAGAGGCTCTGGCCAAGTTGATACTTGTAACTCCAGAGGGAGTATTTATGCTCGATAGTGGGTTCATGCCTCCATTTAATCTGGGACAGTGAGAAAGTTCTAAGGTTGTGGATGTCTTGTTGCTACTAGGGATAAAACATCGATGCTTTGTCTAAGGATATTTGTGTTGATTACACGCACCATACTTAATGCAATTATCTGTTGTTTACAACAATACTGGAGGTGGTCGGATGCTAACCCGAAGGTGGATTATTTAGGCATAGATGCATGTGGATAGCGGTCTATGTACTTTGTCGTAATGCCCTGATTAAATCTCATAGTAATCATCATTGATATGTATTGAATCTTTATTTGTCAATTGCCCACCTTTAATTTGTTCACCCAGCATGCTAGTTATCTTATTGGAGATACACCACTAGTGAACTGTGGACTCCGGTCCATTCTTTACATCTGAATACAATCTACTGCAATCATTGTTCTTTTGTTCTTTGCAAACAAACACCATCTTTCACTCGATACGTTTAATCCTTTGTTTTCAGCCGGTGAGATTGACAACCTCAGCATTACGTTGGGGCAAAGTATGTTGATTGTGTTGTGCGGGTTCCACGTTAGCGCCGGTTTCACTGGTGTTGCGCCGCACTACACTCCTCCACCAACAACCTTCACGTGCTTCTTGGCTCCTATTTGGTTCGATAACCTTGGTTTCATACCGAGGAAACTTGCTTCTATACGCATCATACCTTCCACTTGGGGTTCCCAACGGACGTGTGCTTACGCGTATCAAGCTAAATTTCGGCGCCGTTGCCGGGAAGGAGATCAAGACACTAGGGAGTCTCCACATCAATCTCTTTACTTTGTTTTTGTCTTGCTTTACTTTATTTTATTTCTTGTCTTGTTTGCTTCATATTAAAAACACACAAAAAATAGTTGCTTTACTTTCTGTATTGTTTACTTGCTCTATATCAAAAACACAAAAAAATTAGTTACTTGCATTTACTTTATTTACCTTTTGTTTATTTCATCATGCTTCACCCTAAGTTTACTTTGAAAGATATATCGGTAGGTAGTGGGTCTATCATTGGAAAATATAATATAGAAGAATTTTCACTCATGTTAGTAAGACTGAAGATTTTGAAGATAGATCCTTGGTAGAACTTGCTCCTGATTATGAAATTGCTACTGCCTCTTTAGTGCACATGTTGGAAGCTAGATTTGTTAATCTTAATCCCATAATGCAACATATGTTTCTTACCCTCGGTGATATGTAAGAAGGAGAAAAGAAAGATTTTATTCTAGAAACCCTTCTTAGAGAATTTGGTGATGTAGCTAGAGAAGCTAGGAAAGTCTTTATTCAATATAAGATGCTAGGCTTGTGTACCAATTTTGCAAATATCCTTGAAAAAAGGGAAAAAGATAGGCTAAGATACACTAATAAAGTCAATTGTGAGGGGGATATTAAAATACCAATACCTCATAAACTATAGGAATGCACGAGGCATTAGAAAAGAATTTTGATTGGATTGTCTGGAAATTTATTTGAGGAAGATACTAAGCCTAAGGGTATTGAAAAGGGAGTTCCATACATAAATAAGATACAATGCATAGTTGAGAAAACTCCCAACTCCCGAGGTAATGATGTTGATGTTTCCTCTCTTGATAATACTTGATTTGCACTTTCTGCGCCTAGCTAAAGGCGTTAAAGAAAAGCACTTCTTGGGAGATAACCCATGTTTTATTTTACTACTGTATTGTTGAGTCTTGGAATTTGTTATTACTGTAGCAACCTCTCCTTATCATGTTTTTGTGCCAAGTAAAGTCTCTATGGTAAAGTTGATGCTAGATTTGGATTGCTGCGCAGCAAATTTGTGTCTGTCACGAATTTGCGTGAGACTCTCTGTAAAAAATCAAAAAATCTGCCAATTTACGTGCGTGATCCTCAGATATGTACGCAACTTTCATTAGTTTGAGTTTTCCGTTTGAGCAAGTTAAGTGCCTGTAAATTCGTCTTTACGGTTGTTTGTTGTATTGATTCTGCCTTTTATTTCGCATTGCCGCTTTTGCTATGTTGAATGGGTTTCTTTGTTCCATTAACTTTCAGAAGCTTTGTGCAATGTCCAAAGTGTTAAGAATGATTATGTCACCTCTGAATATATGAATTTTGATTATGCACTAACCCTCTAATGAGTTTGCTTGAAGTTTGGTGTGGAGGAAGTTTTCAAGGGCAAGAGAAGAGGATGATACAATATGATCAAGAAGAGTGAAAGGTCTAAGCTTGGGGATGCCCGGTGGTTCATCCCTGCATATTTTAAGAAGACTCAAGCATCTAAGCTTGGGGATGCCCAAGGCATCCCCTTCTTCATCGACAACATCACATCTAGTGAAACTATATTTTTATTCCATCACATCTTATGTTCTTTACTTGGAGCGTCGTTTGCTTTTATTTTCGTTTTGGTTTGAATAAAGTTGGATCCCACCATCCTTATATTGGAGATATTACGCTCCGCTTTTTCATATGGAACACTTGTGTTCTTAGTTGTGCTTTAATGTTCATGGCGAAGGCTGAAAATTGCTTCGTTGATTGCTATTTGGTTGGAATCAGAAAATGCTTCATATGGTTTGGAATAACTTGGCAATTGTTTGAGCTCTCATAGATCATGTTTAAGCTCTTGCATCATGTAGTTTAATCTATTAATGGAGAACTACCGTAGAGCTTGTTAAAATTTGGTTTGCATGATTGGTCTCTCTAAGTCTAGATATTTTCTGGTAAAGTGTTTGAACAACAAGGAAGACAGTGTAGAGTCTTATAATGCTTGCAATATGTTCTTGTGTAAGTTTTGCTGTACCTGTTCATACTTGTGTTTGCTTCAAACAACCTTGCTAGCCCAAAGCCTTGTACTGAGAGGAAATGCTTCTCGTGCATCCAAACACCTTGAGCCAAAACCCATGCCATTTGTGTCCACCATATCTACCTACTATGTGGTATTTTTCTGCCATTCCAAAGTAAATTACTTGAGTGCTACCTTTAAAATTTCATTCCTTTATCTTTGCAATATATAGCTCTTGGGACAAATAGCTTAAAAACTATTGTGGTGATGAATATGTAGTTATGTGTCTTAGTTCTTATAAGTTGCTTGTTGAGCGGTAACCATGTTTCTGGGGACGCCATCAACTTTTTACCTTTGTTGGATATCATGTGAGATGCTATGCATGTTCGTCTTGTCTGAAGTAAGGGTGATTTTCATGATCAAATGGTTTGAGTATGCATATTGTTAGAGAAGAACATTGGGCCGCTAACCAAAGCCATGTATCATGGTGGAAGTTTCAGTTTGGACATACAACCTCAATCTCTTATGAGAATATTATCTGTTGTTGAATGCTTATGCATTAAAAGAGAGTCCATTATCTGTTGTCTATGTTGTCCCGGTATGGATGTCCTAAGTTGAGATCTGTTAAAAACGAGAAATCAAATGCAATTGATCTCCTAGGACCTTTGTACGGGCGGCATAGAGACGTACCCCTTTGTGACACTTGGTTCAAACATATGTCATGCAATGATAATCCGTGTTAATCCAAGCTAATTAGGACAAGGTGCGAGCACTATTAGTACTCTATGCATGAGGCTTGCAACTTGTAGGAAGTATTATGCATAGCACATATGAATTATTACTACCGTTGAAAAAATTGTTTCTATGTTTTCAAAACAAAAGCTCTAGCACAAAAATAGTAATCCATGCTTCCCTCTGCGAAGGGCCATTCTTTTACTTTATGTTGAGTCAGTTTACCTACTTCTTTCTATCTTAGAAGCAAACACTTGTGTTAAATGTGTGCATTGATTCTTACATGTTTACCTATTGCACTTGTTATATTACTATATGTTGACAAATATCCATGAGATATACATGTTACAAGTTGAAAGCAATTGCTGAAACTTAATCATCCTTTGTGTTGCTTCAATGCATTCTACTTTGAATTTATTGCTTATGAGTTAGCTCTTATGCAAGTCTTGTTGATACTTGTCTTGAAAGTACTATTCATGAAAAGTTTTGCTATATGATTCATTTGTTTAGTCATCATCTTTTGTTAGCAATCTTTTGCTTGAGATCACTCCATTCATCTCATATGCTTTACAATAATGTTGATCAAGGTTATGTTGGTAGCATGTCACTTCAGAAATTATTTGTTGTTATCGTTTACCTACTCGAGGGCGAGTAGGAACTAAGCTTGGGGATGCTTGATACGTCCCAAACGTATCTATAATTTCTTATGTTCCATGCTATTTTTATGATAATACTTGCATGTTTTATACATACTTTACATCATTATTATACATTTTCCGGCACTAACCTATTAACAAGATGCCGAAGCGCCAGTTGCTGTTTTCTGCTGTTTTTGGTTTGAGAAATCCTACAAAGGAATTCTCAGAATTGGGCGAAATCAACGCCCGGGGTCTTATTTTCCACGAAGCTTCCGGAAGACCGAGGAGATACGAAGTGGGGCCACGAGGGGCCGTAACCATAGGCGGCGCACCCCTTGGCCGCGCCGGCCTATGGGTGGGGCCCCTGTGCCCCTGACCTGCCCTTCCGCCTACTTAAAGCCTTCGTCGCAAAACCCCTGGACCGAGCACGATACGAAAACCTTCCCGAGACGCCGCCGCCGCCAATCCCATCTCGGGGGATTCGGGAGATCGCCTCGGCACCCTGCCGGAGAGGGGAATCATCACCGGAGGGCTCTACATCATCATGCCCTCCTCCGGATTTATGCGTGAGTAGTTCATCCTTGGACTATGGGTCCATAGCAGTAGCTAGATGGTTGTCTTCTCGGCTTGTTCTATCATTGTTGAGATCTTGTAAGCTGCCTAACATGATCAAGATCATCTATTTGTAATGCTACATGTTGTGTTTGGTGGGATCCGATGAATCTAGAATATTATGTCAAGTTGATTATCAATCTATCATATATGTGTTCTTTATGTTCTTGCATGCTCTCCGATGCTAGTAGAGGCTCTGGCCAAGATGATACTTGTAACTCCAAGAGGGAGTATTTATCCTCGATAGTGGGTTCATGCCTCCATTAAATCTGGGACAGTGACAGAAAGTTCTAAGGTTGTGGATGTGCTGTTGCTACTAGGGATAAAACATCGATGCTTTGTCTAAGGATATTTGTGTTGATTACATTACGCACCATACTTAATGCAATTATCTGTTGTTTACAACTTAATACTGGAGGGTGCGGATGCTAACCTGAAGGTGGATTATTTAGGAATAGATGCATGCTGGATAGCGGTCTATGTACTTTGTCGTAATGCCCTGATTAAATCTCATAGTAATCATCATTGATATGTATTGAATCTTTATTTGTCAATTGCCCACCTGTAATTTGTTCACCCAGCATGCTAGTTATCTTATTGGAGAGACACCACTAGTGAACTGTGGACCCCGGTCCATTCTTTACATCTGAATACAATCTACTGCAATCATTGTTCTTTATTGTTCTTTGCAAACAAACACCATCTTCCACTCGATACGTTTAATCCTTTGTTTTCAGCAAGCCGGTGAGATTGACAACCTCACTGTTACGTTGGGGCAAGTATCTTGATTGCGTTGTGCAGGTTCCACGTTGGCGCCGGTTTTCACTGGTGTTGCGCACTACACTCCTCCACCAACAACCTTCACGTGCTTCTTGACTCCCTATTGGTTCGATAACCTTGGTTTCATGCGAGGGAAACTTGCTTCTATACGCATCATACCTTCCACTTGGGGTTCCCAACGGACGTGTGCTTCGCGCGTATCACGGCGCTACCGGCGGCAGCGGCGGCGGTTAGGGCTGGGGAGGCTAGGGTGCGGGAGGATTATGGGAGGGACTGCTTGTACTGAAAGGAGGATGAACCGAAATAACACACGCTACTAGGAAAACAGCTAGCCACCATATCGCTAGTATTGGCGCACGGTGATAATGGTGCGCTGCTGCTATATCGCTAGCAGTGGCGCACGTAGCCTATTAGCAATGGCGCAATTGGGTTCGAGGTGCACCACTGCTATTCATAGGCATGGTGGACCCTCTCCCCTAGACATATCAGTGGCGCACCACACCTACGTGCGCCACTGCTAGCAAATAGCAATGGCGCACTGATGACCCACAAGTATAGGGGATCGCAACAGTCTTCGAGGGAAGTATTACCCAATTTATTGATTCGACACAAGGGGAGACAAAGAATACTTGTAAGCCTTAACGACGGAGTTGTCAATTCAGCTGCACACGGAAACAGACTTGCTCGCAAGGTTTATCGATAGTAACGGTTTTATAGCGATAGGAATAGTAAAATAACAACAGCGGTGAAATAAAGACAGCGTAGTGATTATAGTAAACAACGGATTAAAATACTGTAGGCACGGGGACGGATTTAACGGGCGTTGCATGGATGAGAGAAACTCATGTAACAATCAAAGCATGGGCATTTGCAGATAATAATAAAACGATATCCAAGTACTAATCAATCAATAGGCATGTGTTCCATATTTAGTCGTACGTGCTCGCAATGAGAAACTTGCACAACATCTTGTCCTACCAGCCGGTGGCGGCAGGCCTCTAGGGAAACTACTGGATATTAAGGTACTCCTTTTAATAGAGTACCGGAGCAAAGCATTAACACTCCGTGAACACATGTGATCCTCACATCACTACCATCCCCTCCGGTTGTCCCGATTTCTGTCACTTGGGGCCATTGGTTCCGGACGGCGACATGTGTATACTTGAGGTAAGATCATAAACAACGAATATCTTCATGAATCAATAACATGTTCAGATCTGAGATCATGGCACTCGGGCCCTAGTGACAAGCATTAAGCATAACAAGTTGCAACAATATCATAAAAGTGACATCTACGGATACTAGGCACTATGCCCTAACAATCTTATGACTATTACATGACCAATCTCATCCAATCCCTACCATCCCCTTTAGCCTACAGCGGGGGAATTACTCACACATGGATGGGGGAAACATGGCTGGTCGATGGAGAGGCGTTGGCGGTGATGGCGGTGAAGATCTCCTCCAATTCCCCGTCCCGGCGGAGTGCCAGAACGGAGACTTCGCTCCCGCGACGAATTTCGCGATGTGGCGGCTCTCTGGAGGGTTTCTGCGACTTCGACTTCTCCCCGTGCGTTTTTAGGTCGAACCCGATAAGTAGTCCGAAGGGGGCGTCGGAGGCCAGCCGAGGGACCACCCCTTGGCGCGGGCCAAGGCTTGGCGCGCCGCCTATGGTGTGGGGCCCTCGGGCCTCCCCTCTCTTGCTTCTGGCTCCGTCAATATTCTGGTAAAATAGGGCCTTCTGCATAAATTCCGAGGATTTTCCCGAAAGTTGGATTTCTGCACAAAAGCGAGACACCAGCGATTGCTGAAAACGAGCGTTAGTCCGTGTTAGTTGTCTCCAAAATACACAAATTAGAGGCAAAACAATAGCAAAAGTGTTCGGGAAAGTAGATACGTTTTGGACGTATCAACTCCCCCAACAGCTTATTGCTTGTCCTCAAGCAATTCAGTTAACAACTGAGCGATAAAGAACTTTCACGAACACATTTGCTCATATGATGTATATATTCTCATGCTATGGCTAATACTTAAGCAGTTCATAATGAGATACATGCAAATAAGATCATCCAACAGCTATGTCAATCATGGAGAGGTACCAACAATTAATAATAAGCACCATGAATCATGTATATAAGCGGGATTGCAATGTTCATAAGAGAATATGATAAAGTGGTATCGCTTGCCCGTATTTGATCGGCAAAACATAAATGCCGAGGCACCTCTGGAGTTCATAGAAAGACTAGAAGTAGTGATTGTCAAAGATAAAAGCATCAAAGTTATACCACAATCAATCATATTTTGAGACAAGCATATTATACTAAGAATGACAGTTGTGCTCTCAAGATAGTGCTCAAAGAAAGAATGGAGACACAACATAAAAGTAAAAGATTGACCCTTCGCAGAGGGAAGCAGGGATTAACATGCGCTAGAGCTTTTCATTTGTAAAGCAGGAGTAAAATTATTTTGAGAGGTGTTTGTTGTTGTCAACGAATGGTAATGGGTACACTAACTACCTCATCAACCGGACTCACAAGAGCGGCTCCCATTTTATTTATTTTTGGTTGGCACTCCTTCCAACCTTTCTTTCACAAACCATGGCTAACCGAATCCTCGGGTGCCAACAATCACATACCATGAAGGAGTGCCTTTTTATTTAAGTTTTATTTATGATGACACTCCCCCAACCTTTGCTTACACAAGCCATGGCTAACCGAATCTTCGGGTGCCATCCAACAATCACAAACCATGGAGGAGTGTCTATTTAAGTTAATTAATTCGGGACTGGGAATCCCATTCTTTTTGCAAAATTATTGGATAAGCGGATGTGCCACTAGTCCATATGAGAGTCCGTCAAAAGTAAATGACAAGGTTGAAAGCTAAACACCACATACTTCCTCATGAGCTATGAAACATTAACACAAATTAAGAAGCATTTTGAAAGTTTTAAAGGTAGCGCATGAGAATTTACTTGGAATGGTTTGAAATGCCATGCATAGGTATTTATGGTGGACACTTTGGAACAACTTGGTTTCAGGTGTTTGGAAGCACGAGGGCGTTACCGCTCAGTACAAGTGAGGCTAGCAAAAGACGGGAGGCGACAAAGAGAGCAACTGTCATAATCATGCTTGCGGCAAAATAAATTAACGAAGGCATAAAAGTGATACAATAACTCTGAAGCAAATAAATCATCGAGGCTTAATTGACTTTTTGTTCAGTCATATGCATGCGTGAGCATGTACCAAGTCGATATAAATGAATTATTCAGAGGAGGATACCACAATGTCATACTTACTCATGAATAAAACAATGCAAGCAAACATCCATGACATGCTACTCATATTAATAAATTGGAGCTAAACATGAGAGATCATGAACTACTAGACTTTCTCAAATAACATATACCTCACATGAACCAACTAAGCATGCTCATATGGATGAGTATATGTACAAAAATGAAAGCAAATAGAGTTCATACCAGCCTCTCACCACAATCAGATTGTCGTAGATCGTCATTATTGCCTTTTCACTTGTGTAGGTTGGATAATATGAAATGAAAACCATGCTCCAGCCACCGAAGACCATTGAACTCATGATGAACTTTACAAACCAAAAGAAGAACAGCAAATATTTTTGGTGTTTTCGAATTGGAAACAAGAACAAAAGAAACAAGCAAACAAAGCAAAATCTTTTTGGGTTTTCTCATAACAAACCAACGATAGCAAATAAAGTAAACTAAGAGCAAGGAACCAAATAAACAAATGGTGAAGAGAAACAACAGAAATATTTTTGGTCTTTTTGTGTTTTAGGAAAGAAACAAAGTGAAAACAAAAGAATGCAAACTAACAGAAACACAGAAAAGCAGGATGACAGAAATCTGCCAAATCCTGACAGCAGTACAGAAATCGAAATTAACAAAAATCTTCCATTGCTCAGACCAAAAAGTGTTCAACTAATGAAAGTTAGATAACAACCTGGGGAACATGCTCAAAAATTGGCAACTCAAAATAACGTTCTGGCTGTGCGCACGAATTTTTTTGGTAACAGCCCAGAATCTGTTTTTGGACAGCACTTCCCCAAATATCATCTCCTCTCATTAGAAAACCACTCTAAGAGACTAAGCAAGTATGTACAAGTATCCAGCAACCATAATATGCAAAGAATGAGTGATGCCGGTATACCTCCCCCAAGCTTAGGCTTTTGGCCTAAGTGGAGTTCATTCCCAACGAGGGTCGGAGTTCCACGCCGGTGGATCATACATGGAGTGGTAATAGGGCCCCTGTGCAGAAGAATATCGTGGAGGTTCCACATGCCCATGATGTTGATATGAGGAGCTCGCTGCATCGGATGAAGAGTCGGGGTGCTCCTCGGCCTCCTCCACATCTTCCCTTGCACGACGGCTTTCCCTTTCTATGTATGCGTTTAGCTCATTTTCTGTGATCGACCACCCGTTCCTGGCATCAAGGTTAAACAAAGCAGGTGCAGGCAAGCGTACTAGTTTTTCAATTTTCTTGGTTATACTCCAATTTTTCTTATACAAAGTTATCCTATAATGCAGGTTGTTCAAATTAGATGCATCTGAAATAAATTCATGTTTAATCATGGAAACAACATCAAGCTTCTCTATAGAAAGCGGAATATCTAAATGGTGGGGTCCTACACCATGCATAGCTAATAAGCGAGAGGCGATAAGACCTCCACAAATTCCTCCTTTCTCACGGTTAGTAGCAAGTCTACAAGCTATTAAAGCACCCAAATTATAAGTCCTATCCTGTTGCAAAGCAGCAGCTAAGAAAGCCAAATCTTGGACAGATAATTTACCTCCAGTCCTTCTCGCAAGAACGCACTTTGTAATGAAATAGGCAAAGTAGCGGATGGCTGGCTGTTGAATGCTACTAATCTTACCACTATCATTGGAGAAGCTCCTCCCATTACAAATCCTTGTATAAAGATTTGAGAGCTCCCGCGGTGTTCCCCTGATCTTCTCGCAGGATCCCCCCGCGGCACTCTAATTGCTGTACAAAAATCACTGAAAGGCAAGTCGATAGTTTTGTTATAAATCTTGTACCGGACCATGGGGTTAGTTTGAGACCGGTGAAATTCGAAATCCTGCACAACCGACACCGTTAGTTTAGCATATTGGTAAGGTTCACCAACAGTAAAACCTTCCAATCCTGCATTGGAAATTAGTGTTTGAACGTCTTGCAGGATTCCTGCATTCCGCATAAAATCCGTGCATGGGTAATAAGAGGGGTATACTCCCTCTTCACGATGAACTCTCATGACTTGCTGTACCTCCAACTCTTCTTGGTTAAGTTGGTGCATACTCCCTTCCATTTTCTGAAATTTTTCAACAATCATTATAAAATTTGATTTCAAGGTATGTAATTGAAGGGAACTACTATAGGAACTTGCTAGAGTACTAAACATGCATCAAAACTAGTTTCTTCCTCTTAGAACAAGCATGCAAGCTCACTAAACATGTTATCTACAGCAGCAAAATATTCAAGATATACTCAACCAAATGAAATTCTAATTGGACAATCAAAGGAGTCACATACCAAGGAGTAAATGTGCCAAATTTCAAACAGAAATCTGGGCTGAGCAAGGAGATCGAAAAATCGCGAGTTCTTGAGCAGAAACACGAGTGAGAGGAACTTGGTGCGAGTTTTTTCGGGAGAGAGAAGATGCTGGGAGGAAGAGATGATGTAGTGGGGCAAGGGGTGGCCCACACCACAGGTGGCGCGGCCCCCTTGCTGGCCGCGCCGGCCTGTGGTGTGGCACCTCCTGGTGCCCCACAGGTCATCCTCTGGTGCTCCCAGGTGCCTCGTCGAAAAATAGGACCAACGGTGTAATTTTTGTAATTTTTAGAGAACTTCGAAAAATGCACATTTCTGGGTATTAAATTAATGATTACTGCGCAGGAAAATGATTTCCAAAATCTTAAACAACTAAAGCATATTGCAAAACAAAAGTGCTACAGCAAGTAAAATAAGTGGAGGGAGAAAGAAAGAAAGAAATGTTGTTTAGCTCTTTTATGCAATAAAATATACTTGTTAACAAGGTTGATCAAGTCTTGCTACCAAATAAATTTTATATGACATAAGAAGAAATAAACCTCAAATCAATCATGTTACCTTATATTGAATTGATATGGATCCAATCACAAGAGTTTGATATTCTTCTTTAGGCTCATATATAGGACAATCAATGGATCCCACTTTGATAGTTTTCACATTAAAAATTGTATTGACTCCACATACTTTATCAATCCTCTTGGGAAAATAGACAGTATGTTCCTTATCATCAACATTGAAAGTAACCATGCCTTTATTGCAATCAATAACAGCCCCTGCAGTATTAAGAAAGGGTCTTCCAAGAATAATGGACATATTATCATCTTCAGGCATTTCCAACACAACAAAATCAGTTAATATCAAGCAATGTTGAGTAACTTGAACAGGAACATTTTCACATAAACCAACAGGAATAGCAGTAGATTTATCAGCCATTTGCAAGATATATCAGTTGGTATCAACTTATCTAAATCAAGTCTCTTATAAAGAGAAAAAGGCATTACACTAACTCCTGCTCCCAAATCACATAGAGCAGTTCTAACATAATTATTCTTGATGGAACAAGGAATAGTCGGTATACCTGGGTCGCCCAACTTCTTTGGAATCTTACCATTGAAGGAGTAATTAGCGAGCATAGTAGAAATTTCCTCATTGGGGATTTTCCTTTTGTTAGTAACAATATCTTTCATATACTTTGAATAAGGAGGCAATTTAATAGCATCAGTCAAAGGAATTTGCAAAAATAAAGGTTTCATCCAATCACAAAATTTATTATAATGTTCCTCCTCCTTTGATTTTAGTTTCTTAACAGGAAAAGGCATTTGCTTTTGAACCCAAGGTTCTCTTTCATTACCATGTTTCTCAGTAATAAAATCTTCTTTAGTGTACTTTTTATTTTTAGCATGCTTTTCAGGTTCTTTTTCAATTTCTTCTTTATCAGGAGTATCATTCTTATCATTATCTTCCTCATGTTCATTACCACTTTCAGTTTCAGCATCAGAAATAGAAATACTATTAGGATCATTAACAGGTTCAGAGGATTCTACAACATTCTTATGTTTCTTTTTCTTTTTCTTAGATGGAGCACTAGTTTTAATTAGTTGAGAATCTTGTTCAACTCTTTTGGGATGCCCTTCAGGATATAGAGGATCCTGGGTAGAAACACCACCTCTAGTTGTTACTTCATAAGCATGTTTTTCTTTAGAATTATTTCCCAACAAGTCATTTTGCACTTTAGTAAGTTGATCAATTTGAGTTTGAACCATTTGAAAATGTTTAACAAGTATCTTAACATCATTGGAGGTTCTCTCCACAATACCATGCAATTCACTAATAGCTCGAGAATTTTCCATTAAATGATTCTCTACTCTCATATTAAAGTTTTGTTGCTTAACAATATAATTATCAAACTCATCTAAGCATTGAGCAGGAGGTTTTGAATATGGAATATCTTCCCTAGTAAAGCGTTGAAGAGAGTGTACCTCAATCATGGATGAAGGGGGAGTTATCTCACATAAATCTTCTATAGGAGGTAAATTCTTCACATCTTCAGGTTTAATACCCTTCTCTTTAAGAGACTTCTTGGCTTCCCTCATATCTTCATCATTTAATTTAATCATACCCCTCTTCTTCACTATCGGTGTCGGGGTTGGTTCAGGTGTAGACCAATCATCATGATTCCGGCCTATTTTAGCCAATAATTCTTCAGCGTCTTCTGGAGTTCTTTTCCTGAAAACACAACCAGCACAACTATCCAGGTATGCCCTAGACTCAATAGTTAGTCCACTATAAAATATATCAAGTAAATCATGCTTTTCCAAATCATGGTCAGGCTGAGCTCTAATAAGAGAGCAAAATCTCGCCCAAGCCTCAGGCAATTTCTCTCCATCTTCCTGGTCAAAATTATAAATTCTTTGCAAAGCAGCATGTTGAGCACTAGCAGGAAAGTATTTCCGGAAGAAAACATCAAGCAATTCTTTTGGGCTTTTAATAGAACCAGGAGGCAAATTATTATACCAAGTTTTAGCATCATCCTTTAATGAGAAAGGAAAAATTTTAGCGACAAAATAAGTACGCATCTTAATATCATCAGAAAACAAACCACTAAGAGTAGATAACTCAGTCATGTGTTCAACAACACTTTCTTTTTCAGTACCACAAAAGGGTGTTTTCTCAACAATAGCTATATGAGATAAATCAAGAGAAAAATCATAATCTTTATCCCTAATGTTTATAGGAGATGTGGCAAATTTAGGATCAGGAGATAATTTATATCTAACAGCATGTTCCGCAAGCAACTTTTTAATTTTTCTTGCATCAGTAGTAGCATTGCATTTTTCAATAAAATCATCATCAAGCTCTACATAATCTTCATCAAGATCATCACTAGAATATTCAACAGACTCAGGTGAATTAACAGGTGTAGCAGCATTTTCATTAGGAGTTTCAGTATTTTCAATTTGTCTAGACTTAGCAATTGTAGCATCTAGAAAAGATCCTAACGAACCATCATTATCAAGCACAGCAGAAGCATCATCACAATTATGAGAGGAATTTTCAGATTCAGCAGAAGTACCAGCATTTGAAGCTTGTGGTGGTGAAACAAGTTTACTTATCACAGATGGTGAATCAAGAGCAGCAGAGGTACTAAGAGTTGTACCTTTTCTTGTAGTGGATGGTAATATGGCGATCTTAGTATCGCGAGGTTTACCCATGATGGAGAATTTGCAGCGAACAATATCAATCCAAGTGAACTTCCAAATAAAGCTATGCTCCCCGGCAACGGCGCCAGAAAATAGTCTTGATGACCCACAAGTATAGGGGATCGCAACAGTCTTCGAGGGAAGTATTACCCAATTTATTGATTCGACACAAGGGGAGACAAAGAATACTTGTAAGCCTTAACAGCGGAGTTGTCAATTCAGCTGCACCTGAAACAGACTTGCTCGCAAGAGTTTATCAGTAGTAACAGTTTTATAGCAGTAGGAATAGTAAAATAACAGCAGCGGTGAAATAAAGACAGCAGTAGTGATTATAGTAAACAGCAGGATTAAAATACTGTAGGCACAGGGACGGGATTAACGGGCGTTGCATGGATGAGAGAAACTCATGTAACAATCAAAGCATGGGCATTTGCAGATAATAATAAAACGGTATCCAAGTACTAATCAATCAATAGGCATGTGTTCCATATTTAGTCGTACGTGCTCGCAATGAGAAACTTGCACAACATCTTCTGTCCTACCAGCCGGTGGCAGCCGGGCCTCTAGGGAAACTACTGGATATTAAGGTACTCCTTTTAATAGAGTACCGGAGCAAAGCATTAACACTCCGTGAACACATGTGATCCTCACATCACTACCATCCCCTCCGGTTGTCCCGATTTCTGTCACTTCGGGGCCATTGGTTCCGGACAGCGACATGTGTATACAACTTGCAGGTAAGATCATAAACAACGAATATCTTCATGAATCAATAACATGTTCAGATCTGAGATCATGGCACTCGGGCCCTAGTGACAAGCATTAAGCATAACAAGTTGCAACAATATCATAAAAGTGACATCTACGGATACTAGGCACTATGCCCTAACAATCTTATGACTATTACATGACCAATCTCATCCAATCCCTACCATCCCCTTTAGCCTACAGCGGGGGAATTACTCACACATGGATGGGGGAAACATGGCTGGTCGATGGAGAGGCGTTGGCGGTGATGGCGGTGAAGATCTCCTCCAATTCCCCGTCCCGGCGGAGTGCCAGAACGGAGACTTCTGGCTCCCGCGACGGAGTTTCGCGATGTGGCGGCTCTCTGGAGGGTTTCTGGCGACTTCGACTTCTCCCCGTGCGTTTTTAGGTCGAACCCGATAAGTAGTCCGAAGGGGGGCGTCGGAGGCCAGCCGAGGGGGCCACACCACATGGCCGCGCGGGCCCCCCTGGGCGCGCCGCCCTATGGTGTGGGGCCCTCGGGCCTCCACCTCTCTTGCCCTTCTGGCTCCGTCAATATTCTGGTAAAATAGGGCCTTCTGCATAAATTCCGAGGATTTTCCCGAAAGTTGGATTTCTGCACAAAAACGAGACACCAGAGCTGAAAACAGCGTTAGTCCGTGTTAGTTGTATCCAAAATACACAAATTAGAGGCAAAACAATAGCAAAAATGTTCGGGAAAGTAGATACGTTTTGGACGTATCACGCACCTAGCTGTGGTACGCCAATGGTATGTCTAGGGGTGGGGGCTGGGGATTGTTGGCACCCTTAGCAGTGGCGCACAGTGGTGTTCAAAAGTTTTTTTATATAAAAATGTATCTACGCAAAAAAGTTATATCCGAATGCAACGACCTATAGTCGTTTACTATTTTTTTTACATTTCTCGAAATCAAAATAGAAGTAAGAGTTTTTTCCAGTTTTAGATTTCTATGAAATAAATTTAAAAAAAATCAGAGGCGCACCATGTCTTAGTGCGCCACTGCTAACCTTCCTGCCTTCGAATTTCGAATAGGCCGACACCTACACCCACTGTCCTCTTATCCACCTCCCTCCTACACATATTTCTCTCCCCCCTCCTCCACTCCTCCATCCTCTTCTCCGCCTTTTCCCTCCATTCTCTCCTCCATTCTCTCCTCCTCCTCCTCCTCCTCCTCCTCCTCCTCCTCCTCCTCTCCTCCTTCCTCTCATCCAACCACTCTGGCGCCTCTCCCTCCTCTCCAGCCTTCTCTCCTCCAAGTACGCTGGCGCCCCTCCCTCCCCTCCAGCGATCCTCTCCTACATTCTCCATCCTCTCCTCCATTCTCTGCTCTCCTCCCTCTCTTCTCCATCCAACCTCTGCCATAGCCCATTGATACGCGCGAAGCACACGTCCGTTGGGAACCCCAAGTGGAAGGTATGATGCGTATAGAAGCAAGTTTCCCTCAGTATGAAACCAAGGTTATCGAACCAGTAGGAGCCAAGAAGCACGTGAAGGTTGTTGGTGGAGGAGTGTAGTGCGACGCAACACCAGTGAAACCGGTGCCAACGTGGAACCTGCACAACACAATCAAGATACTTTGCCCCAACGTAACAGTGAGGTTGTCAATCTCACCGGCTTGCTGAAAACAAAGGATTAAACGTATCGAGTGGAAGATGGTGTTTGTTTGCAAAGAACAGTAAAAGCAATGATTGCAGTAGAATGTATTCAGATGTAAAAGAATGGACCGGGGTCCACAGTTCACTAGTGGTGTCTCTCCAATAAGATAACTAGCATGCTGGGTGAACAAATTACAGGTGGGCAATTGACAAATAAAGATTCAATACATATCAATGATGATTACTATGAGATTTAATCAGGGCATTACGACAAAGTACATAGACCGCTATCCAACATGCATCTATGCCTAAATAATCCACCTTCGGGTTAGCATCCGCACCCCCTTCCGGTATTAAGTTGTAAACAATAGATAATTGCATTAAGTATGGTGCGTAATGTAATCAACACAAATATCCTTAGACAAAGCATCGATGTTTTATCCCTAGTAGCAACAACACATCCACAACCTTAGAACTTTCTGTCACTGTCCCAGATTAAATGGAGGCATGAACCCACTATCGAGCATAAATACTCCCTCTTGGAGTTACAAGTATCAACTTGGCCAGAGCCTCTACTAGCAACGGAGAGCATGCAAGAACATAAACAACACATATATGATAGATTGATAATCAACTTGACATAGTATTCTAGATTCATCGGATCCCACCAAACACAACATGTAGCATTACAAATAGATGATCTTGATCATGTTAGGCAGCTCACAAGATCTAAACAATGATAGCACAAGCGGAGAAGACAACCATCTAGCTACTGCTATGGACCCATAGTCCAAGGATGAACTACTCACGCATCAATCCGGAGGCGGGCATGATGATGTAGAGCCCTCCGGTGATGATTCCCTTCTCCGGCAGGGTGCCGGAGGCGATCTCCTGAATCCCCCGAGATGGGATTGGCGGCGGCGGCGTCTCTCGAAGGTTTTCCGTATCGTGGCTCTCGGTACAGGGGGTTTCGCGATGAAGGCTTTAAGTAGGCGGAAGGGCAGAGTCGGAGGAGTCACGGGGGCCCCACACGCTAGGGCCGCGCGGGCCCCCCCTAGGCCGATTCCGAGAATATTTCGTCCAATTCCGAGAATATTTCCTTTGTAGGATTTCTGAAACCAAAAACAGCAGAAAACAGCAACTGGCACTTCGGCATCTTGTTAATAGGTTAGTGCCGGAAAATGTATAATAATGCTGTAAAGTATGTATAAAACATGCAAGTATTGTTATAAAAGTAGCATGGAACATAAGAAATTATAGATACGTTTGAGACGTATCACCCATCTAATTCGGAAAACAAAAAGGGCAAAAAAAATGGTGCTAGATGAACGGGAGAAATAACTCGGAAAACAAAAACAAGTAAAAAAACGAGCAACAAAATCTCGAAAAATGGTGCTAGATCGAGATCTAGATTTAGATCCAAATTTCAAAACTTTACAAGTGGCGCACACTAAAAGCTAGTAGTGGCGCACCGAGGGGGGTTAAAAGTGGCACACCGAAGACATGGTGCGCCACTGACATATGGATTACCAGTGACGCACCAAATGGTAGTGCGCCACTACTAAGAACTGTCATTGGCGTGATGGTAGTGGCCCACTATGGTGCGCCACCGCTAACCAAAAGTGGTGCGCCACTGCTAAATTTTTTCCTATTAGTTTAAGTTGCAAATTTTATTTGGAATGTACTAATATTGAGAACAAAACCTGCATATGATTTTCTTACACATAGACAAAGGCTGCGGAATCAAATCTTAAGAATTAATGGGTGGCTGAAAGATAGACGCGGGCACTTCTTTCAGTTTGATCTTGGCACTACACCCGATTGTTGATTTTTCTTCTTATAATTAGCATAGTGGTCATCGCAAATGTGAGGGATCTTTTTTATCATGTCATAAGATGATAAGTGATTATTTGTTATATTTATATGTATTTATCTTGTTTTTTCAACTCATTTAAAATTGGGATTTCTATTTTCGTGCCCTCGGGTCCTTAGTTGTGCTCAGTTTTCCCCAGCTCCTTAGTTTTTCCTCAGTTTTACCCAAACGTTTGTCTGAAACCATCACACGTGATGTAACGGCCGGTTGCCCGACGGTTGACCGTTATCTTCTGACTAGTGGGGCCACGTAGAGCCTGCAAAGACACGTCAGACCATCCATCTTTGTTTGACCGTAAGCATCGCTGTATCCCTGACCAAAACGCGAACGAGTGGGGCTTCGGTATATCAAATGACAAGTGGGGCCATGATGCTGATACAAGGGGCAATACACGGGTAGGATTAGATTTTTAAACGGAGCTCTACAGCGATGGCACGGAGGAGGTGGCATGCGGGGTGCCGAGATGAGATCGACGTCCACAAAGAACTGCATGAGGCGAGACCAGACGCATTAGATAGATATGAACTAGACGCGTTTAACCATGCAAAGAAGAGAAGAAATGGTCGACGACATCGACGACCACCTCAAAACTTTGACTGACCGTGTCGGACACGAACGCGAGCAATGTAGAGAAAACTAGTGTCTCTCCTTTCTGGCGTGTATAGGTGGGTGCTAGGAGAGTGTGGTGGCGAAGGGAAAGACCTCGCGGCGGTCTGTGGCGTCCAGCATAGCGGGTCGGCGTGGCCGTGCCCACAGCGGCGTGCATGCATGTTCGGCATTGGCATCAGCATGTACGTTCGGCATTGGCCTCGGCGGTATCTCTGGTGTGTCAGTGATCGAATGAGGGGACGGGATTGAGGGTGCATCCCGACGTTGACCTAGCAGTGGCGGCGAGCATAGCCGTTCTGACCATGCCGATATCGGCATCGGCATCGTTTGGAGGCTGTGGTGCTCGAATCAAGTTGGGATTTGTTTCTCGTAGGCCAAAATGAATTTGAAACAAGTTTCATGTTGAAGGTTAGGTAACGAAAGTTTGTAACTATCCCAAAATTATACTAGCGCCATGGTGAGGTTCTTTTTGATAGAGCTATACGGTTGGGCAAACTTTTTTGACACTTTTTAGATAGGGTTCCTTGTTGTTACACGTATGGCATCATGTATGGAAAATTTGTGGTCATTTGGAGATGTTCGAAAAAATCACTTTGCTTAAGCGCATGCCGTTTCGTCTCGCTGAAACCAGCTTTTCTAACAAGGTGATTTTTTCTACCTTCTCTAAATAACCTCAAATTTCATACAGCTGATCTTCTATACATAGATAGATAGATTGTTTCGTTTTTACATTTTTCGAACTTTTTATTTCCCTTTATAATACCCAATTGATTTTCAGGTCAAAACCTCGAAAAACAGCATCATGTATGGCATCATTTCACCCTAAATTTCAAATTTTCTGAAACTTTCCCTTTTAGATATTCCTTGTTGTTATAGGTATGCCATCATGTATGCCAAACTTGGTTAGGTCTCACTGAAACCAGCTTTTGTAACAAATTAGGTGATGGTTTATCATTTTTTTTGCGTGAAAAGTAATGGCTACAACAAATCGGTTATGGTTTATCATATTTTTGCGTGAAAAGTAATGGCTACAACAAATTGTTGATGGTTTATCATTTTTTGCGTGAAAAGTAATGGCAACAACAAATCGGTGATGGTTTATCATTTTTTTGCGTGAAAAGTAATGGCTACAACAAATTGTTGATGGTTTATCATTTTTTTGCGTGAAAAGTAATGGCAACAACAAATCGGTGATGGTTTATCATTTTTTTTGAAAAGTAATGGCTACAACAAATTGTTGATGGTTTATCATTTTTTTGCGTGAAAAGTAATGGCAACAACAAATCGGTGATGGTTTATCATTTTTTTGCGTGAAAAGTAATGGCTACAACAAATTGTTGATGGTTTATCATTTTTTGCGTGAAAAGTAATGGCAACAACAAATCGGTGATGGTTTATCATTTTTTGCGTGAAAAGTAATGGCTACAACAAATTGTTGATGGTTTATCATTTTTTGCGTGAAAAGTAATGGCAACAACAAATCGGTGATGGTTTATCATTTTTCGTGAAAAGTAATGGCTACAACAAATTGTTGATGGTTTATCATTTTTTTGCGTGAAAAGTAACGCCTAAAATAGTTTATAATTTTTAGCGCGTGAAAAATAATACAGAAAACCGCCCTTCAGCATACTTAGAGGGTGGAAGCTAATTAACCGCCAACAGAGAGAGAGAGAGGGGTTATCCTGCCCGTTCCCTATATCATACGATCAACGGTCGGCGGGCACGATCCGCGTGACATGGGCTAGACCAATCAGGGCGATGATGCACGTCTGCGAGAATTTGTGAAGAGAGAGGGCAAAACTGAGTACTATCAAGAAACCAAGGGCACCTGAGTAGTAAACAGACTAAGGGATTCAAATTTGAGATTTAAAAAATGGAAAATGTGTGTTTTGTACAATGAAACCCATCTTGGCCTACCTCAAACTATTTGCAATACCAATATACATCAGTGTGAGAATTGTGGCCTCATTTAGACAAAGTATGATTTGGGGGAAGCTGTTTTGGGAAGGGCTTATTGTGGAAAACCATGCACCTTCATAGCTACTAGGTGATTTGAGAAGTGGCAATTTGTGGTAAAACTTGATTTATCTATGATTTATCTATGATTTGAGAAGTGGCAATTTGTGGTAAAGACTCCATGAGTAAGTGCCACTCTTTTTCGGATTTTTTTGCACATTAAATGACTCATTTAACTAGTTAATCTCATTTGTTGACTCTCTGTTGACCAGCCACTTGAGGGTAAAACTGAGTATATTGCACTAGCCAGTATTAGCACTCGAGGGGAAAATTGAGCACACAAAAAATGCTAGTATAAGACTCGAGGGTATACCTGAGTATATCTAAATTTCCAGGGTTAGACTCGAGGACACGTGCAATTGTTGACGCGTAGACGCGGGTCGCGGTGGAGAAGTCGAGACGTGCAATCGTGGACGCGTGTCGCGTTGCAGAAGTCCAAGACGTGCAGACGTGCACCTGTGCACGCGTAGGACGCGGGTCGCATTAACCACCCCTCGCCTTTATAGACGCCTCCTCGCACTCTCTCTGTCACTCTCACTCGCTCACGCATCGCCAACTCTCTCACGTCCCATCATCTTCTCCAAAGCAAAAAACCCTCTCCCTCTCCCTCTTCCTCTTCCTCCGCCGGAGAGATGGACAAGGAGAATGCCAATCCCATCGTCGAGGTTGGCTCAAAGCGCGACGCCTCCATCTTCGGCGCCGTCCCCTCTACGGACGACGACGCCGCCGCCGCCGCCGCCGTCGCCGGTGCATCGGAGGCTGCTGCCGCCGGTGGCAGTCAGATCCCGGCGGGATGGGACCCCTACGACCCCGTGCCGTACGTCCCGCCCCCGAACCCCTACGACACCTCCCTGGAGGACCCATGGAACGAGGTAACTACGGTTTGCTTCCTTTTTTGTTCCCCATTCCTTTTTGAACCCTATTTTTGCTGGTGTAGATGGATCTGTAGATGGATGAGTATTGGGCTAATATTTGCGCCGATTTTATTCCATTTTGTTTTGATCACTTCTTGATTTCGTTTAAGATTTGGGGTTCGGCCGTTCGGTTAATTTATGCAAGTAATATTGGATCTCAATCAGTTAATTTATGCAAGTAATCATGGGATCTCAATCAGTTATTTTATGCACTAATCAAAAGATATCAACCGTTTAATTTTGCAAATAATCTCGAATGTGTTCAAGTTCAGATCTAGTTCAGATCTAGAATCTGTTTCTTTGCCTATGATGAATGGTTGGGCACAAATTTTTACAGGGAGGGTTCAGCGAACCATTGCTGTGTACAAATCTGTTGTGCATGAGCTTTAGTTCGCTAACTCCTTCCCTGTAGATATATAATCATGTCCACTCTAACTGAGGCTGACTCTGTTTTTCTTAACTTTGTTATCATGTACGTTAGTCATCGTTGCAACTCATTCACTAGTTTCTGTTTGATATGGATCAGATGTCTGGCAGCGACGTCGGCAGCGACGAAGAGGAGGAGGACGTCAAGACTCGCCAAGTGCTGCGGAGGCTGCAGGTCGGCCAGTACATCTCCTACTTCGCCAAGGAGGTGTACTCCCTTCTGCACCAGGAGACTCGGCGCCACGGACTTCAACTGCCTCGTCACGCATGCTGAGAACATCAGCAACACCTTCCCCAAAGTCGGCACGACGGTGAACGTCCACTCCTTCCGCGCCAAGCACAGGGCGCTCGGCATGCACCTCCGCAGCTTGCAGCGGGTGGAGATCTCCGCCGGGCGCATGCCTCCGCTCAAGCCCAAGGCTCCCAAGGGGAGCAAGAGCAACAAGTGGAGGCAGAGCCAGATGGGGTAGGCGGAGTCCTGGACGTGTGCTGCTGCTGCTGCTGCCTCCTAGTTTGTTGTTGGGATCCCTTTGTTGTTAGCTAGGGATCCCTTGTTGTTATGTTAGTATGATGGTGCTGTGAAGAACCTGTTACTATGTTGGCTGCTGTGTATGCAGCCTATTATCTATCCATATTATCTAGGGATTATCTATCCCTAGTCTACTATATTTTGTTGGCCGTACTTAGTTTTCTTGATTTACTATGACTGTGAATTTATCGTACATTATCCTGGAGATTTGCTTCTAGATTTAACTACATACATATGGACCAGAGGGAGTACTAGATTTGCTGCCATATTGGGCAAACAACGAGGGCCAAAAGGCACAAATAATTGAAGAAAGTCAGAAATGCAAGCTTCTCTAGATTTTATACTAATTTGGTGAAAAGGACAGAGAGAAAGAGGGGAAAAAGGTGCACTTAATAATGCCAATTTGGGGCCGAGAGAGACAGAACCCAGCTCCTGCTCACGTGCAACCAAACGCTTCTCGTCCTGTCCCACGCGGTCCCTTTCTACCAGCCCCACGACGGGCCCACACGGCGCGGCCCCACACGCGGCCCCACACGTGTGAGCGGTCAACTAAGCGGGTCCTGCCATCTGAGGGATCTTCGTTTTCGGCCAAACTTAATAAGGGAAAACATACTACAGGCACGAGGCGAAAATAGAAATCCCTTTAAAATTACACATAGTTTAGATATGGATTGATTCTTGAAGGTGTAGTTTTAACCTTTTTTATGTATATATTGTTGTATTAAATAAAATAGAAAAGTTTTGCAACTTTATTTTACGCAAATTTAATTGTATAAAATGTTTCTTGATAACCTATTGTAGTCTTACGGAGTTCTGATGACACCAAGTCACCAAATAGACTAAGCCCCGCCCGCTATATCAATTATCGTGTGAATCTACATCTCTATTCATATTTATCACTTTGACCATCGAATATGAAAAATCTTGGCAGAAACCTTATAAATTGCGATTGAAAAAAGGTAGGAATTAGATATTTTCACATTTCAATCATATATAAATGAAGATCACATATATTTATATGCAGTAAAAAATGTTTGATTGGACCACGGTGAATTAAATTACCCTTGGAAGATATGCCTCAAGAGTTAAGATGGTGAATTGAACATCGCAATTGGCTCTCTAATGCATATGACAAAACTTAATTTAATAAAACATAAATCATTGAAAAATGCAGGACTGTTTCATGAAAAATCAGGGCGTTGATATAGTTTTCATGGACATAAAGGAAATAATATGATGTCTAACTAGACATAGTTTTCTGTTTGCATATATAATAATTCTTCAGAAAATATCCAATATAGTTTTAATGCTCCGAGATCAAAACAAGTACCACGGGAAACTCATGAAACATATAAAGCACAAAATTCTTCCTTAGAACTAAACGGGTTCTATAATTCTTCATTGTGGAATTTACGGAAGTGGTAATCAAGAAAAAATCTAACCGAAAAATAGCTATGAGATCATGGGGCTTGCTTCCGTGTCCCCCCCCCCCCCCCTAAAGGGGTAAGTTTTTTCCGGTGCCTTCTATTTTTAGCCCGCAAAAACTCATATCAAGCCCTATATACCCTTGTATAGATATACTAGGTGTACTCAATGTTCTTACCAGCCGATGTGGGCGACGAAATATTTTACCCACGGATATTTCGGTTTTCAGCGTATGCCGGTGTCTGCGCGCGTCTGACTACTAAATAATATAGAGTTAAATCTGTATAGGCTACTCTAGGGCTTGTTTGAACGTCTTCTTATTCACCAAAGTTACAAGGGGGGACAAGCAAAGTGGGAGAACATGGGTGTAGGTAGACCCGATTTTTAGAAAATCCCAAGAGCGGTATTTTAAAGATTGAGAAAATTTGGAAAGAAATCAGGCGCAAACATATTAACTTAATACTAGTGCAAATTTTCAAGAAAAAAGATGGTCCTATCTTTTTTTTCCGAAATGGGGTTGTCCCAGCCTCTGCATCAAAATGATGCATATGGCCGCAAAGACGATCCTATCTGACCTACGCAATAAAAGAAAATGGAACCTTTTTTTGCGTAATAAAAACCTGACTCTTGTTTTTTTGAAACCTGTACAGTGAGTTTCCTCACTGCGTATATTTTTATTGCATTTTTGGGGTATAATGTACAAAGCTAAAACTAAAAGAAAACAAAGTGCTTGAGAACAGCACTTAAAGAAAACAAAACTAGGCTAATCTAAACTAGTCTAGGGATTACAGGAAATTCGTTACCCAGGCCCGAAGGCCAGTATATGATTTCTTCTTAGCTTTATGCACCAGCAAGGCCAACTCGTCTTTGAACTAATGTCTGCAGCGATATAGGCTTGGAGTGATTCCTTTGAAGATAAAATCATTTCGGATAGTCCAGATTGACCATGAAGTAAGCATAATGTGCTCCATGAAGAAAGGCTGCTGGATTTTGGCTTTGAAGCTCTGAATGACATCCTGTAGCACTATAGCCCATCAGTCAGTGTGGAGTCCCAACCAGGACATAAATATTGCCAACAACTTTTAGCAAAAGGGCAGGAAAAGAACAGATGGTCTCTTGTTTCCAAAGCAGAACCATTGCACATAATGCATGTGTAATCTGGCAAGAAGAACCTCTTTCTTTGCAACATGAAAACCTGACTCTTGTACTATTACTTGGACACTTTGTCTTTTTACATAATTCGCATATTGTTTACTTTAATTTCAAACTTGACAAACACGTATCTCCAAAACATGCATGATTTATGCCCTATTTTTGTGGTTTTATTCACTGGTAGAAAAAAGGCCATCGGTCATGATTTAGCTTGCCATTGGTCGCGGTTGGCACGACCAACTAACGCGACTAAAGGCCCCCCTTTAGTCGCGGTTCCTTGAACCGCGACTAAAGGTGCCTCCACGTGGCCGCCAGCAGTCCTTCGGGGCGGAGGACCTTTAGTCGCGGTTCTCCTGGCCAACCGCGACTAAAGGCCGCCGCAGGTTTAGGGTTTTAGCCCCCTAAATCTGGTTTCTTTTTAATTTGTATTGTTTTATTTTCTTTTGTGTTTTATTTTAATTTTGAAGGAGTTTCACATATTCTACGGTACTACATACATGCATATGAATGTACAATTTCAAACAAATTTGAAATTAGAACCAAAAAGAATTCAAGAGGAATATACAATATATATTCAATATCGGATGACCATATACAATTTTGAACAAGTTTCCATACATAATTTAGTGCATATAAAGTTCTACGTCCTCTACATAGTGTTCTCCTCTAGGATCGATGACTTCCCTCGCGAACCATCCAGCTAGTTCCTCTTGAAGTGGTCGGAAGCGAGCTTCTGGACTAAGCGTCTTCCGGAGGTTATTCCTCTTGATGTTGTTCTCAGACGGCTGCCGCTCAGTGGTGTATCTCCGGATCCTCTCACAAACATAGTATCCACATAGATTGGTCCCCGGTGGCTGAATATCCCCAGTCGCAGTCTTTGCCCTTTTAAATTGTAGCTCTTTTTTGAATTCACCGACCTTTTGATCTACGAACCGTCTCCAAACCCTACGAGGCAAAGAAAATTAAATGAACAAGAGAGTTATTAATTAGTTACTTGATATTAGGAAATGATGAACGAAATAGGCCGATCGATATAGAGCGCAAACGAATGAAAATAATTACTTTTGCATCATTTTTCTCATGTCGGCCCAATGCTTCGGATCCATATTCAGAGAGTCGTGGACGAGAACTGTGGAGTTCTGAATTTGAATTACTAGCAGAATCCAGTGGAACCTGCGGACACGATACATGCACAGTCATGCATAACTCATCGATTAGCCACATACCATGCATGGAGTAAACAAAAGAGAATGTGCTCAAGACAGAAACACTCACCCAAAATGGTAAGGAAATAGAATATCACTTTTGAGTTCCTGTTTTATAAGAAACCGCCACAGGTCATCCTCCACGTCGGCGGGGTGGTGTTCTAACACATATGAATTAACGATTTGTGGGTCAATGAACCCAACATCATGGATGCGCCTTATTCGCATTTCCCGCTTCTTCATTCTGCATAATAGCGTACACAACAAGATAGTTAGGACAATATATATATTTATAGTGCAGGCAATGAACGAGATGGGGTAGAAATTAATAAATCACTTACAGAACATAGCAACTGATGATAGATTTGTCGAGCTCGCGCAGATTGAACAGCTGGAACAATTCACTCCGATGAATTGTTATATAGTAATGTTTGAAGTGATGCTCAGGTCTAACTTCCGCATAAATATAGTCTTTGGCGTTTTTAAGTTTTATGTAAGCCTTGTACCAATTTAGCAGACCTGTCATTTGTCGAGGTAGATCCTCTTCCTGCGCAGGCTCGACGAGAGGCCCATTCCGCACATATGTAAATACTACGTCCTTCATTGGCGCCTCATCAAGGCCTAACAGTGCACGAAGAGTCAGACCTAAGTTGGCCGCTTGTTCTGTGGCACTCGCTACGTCAATCCCTGTCTGCCGCAGCTGCTATGATATCGGGGGCATCGTCCGGACCGGCGGCTTTCACTATGAGCGGGGCGATCGATTGTTTACTTTGTTCCCCGAGCTGGGCAACTTGTTTCCCCCTTTTTCTTTGTAATTCTTCTCGGCCTCCTCCTGCTTCTCCGCCAACTCTTGGTTCCTCTTGAACGCGAGTGCTTGCCTACGAAGTTCACGTTCATAGTCGTCAGGCAGATTCTTCGCGGCTTGGGACGGTGTGTTCAAAAATGACTTAGCCCAGCTCTTTTCCTTCTCAGAAAATACTTGCTTGGGCTCGGGCTCTCTTTTCTTCTTGCAGTCCGCCTTCCATTTCTCATAATCAGCAGACGCGTGTGCGTCGACTTCCTCGGCACTACGTTCCCAAGGCCTTGTGGGGAGAGGCTTCAGTGATGGCTCTGGTATCTTTGTGGTTGCAGGTACATAAGGCTCCGGGTTAATAACCCAAGACTGCCTCTGCTTCTTCGCCGGAGGTGGATTGGGGGGCGGCGTCTGATCACCCGCCGGACGAGGACTGGGCGGCGGCGTCTGCCGCCGGAGGTGAATTGGGGGGCGGCGTCGGCTGACGTGAAGGAGGTGTAGGTGAACCACCACCACCGCCGCCGCCGCCACCACCACCGGAGGGGGGTGGACTTGTTCGCCTTGGCGCCTCGTCTGGAAACTTGATAAACAACTAAGCTTGATGCTGATACGTCTCCAACGTATCGATAATTTCTTATGTTCCATGCTACATTATTGATGATATCTACATGTTTTATACACATTATATGTATTTATGCATTTTTTGGAACTAACCTATTAACAAGATGCCGAAGAGCCAGTTGTGTTTCTGCTGTTTTTTCAGAAATCCTAGTAAGGAAATATTCTCGGAATTGGACGAAATCAGGGGTCCTATTTTTGCACGAAGCTTCCAGAAGACCGAGGGGAAAGGAAGTGGGGCACGAGGCGCCGCCACACTAGGCGGCGCGGCCTGGCCTGGCCCGCGGCCCTTGTGTGTGGGGCCCTCGTGTGGCCCCCTGCCCTTCCGCCTACTTAAAGTCTTCGTCGCGAAACCCCGGTGCAGGCCACGGAAAACCTTCCGGAGACGCCGCCGCAATCCCATCTCGGGGGATTCGGAGATCGCCTCCGGCACCCTGCCGGAGGGGAATCATCTCCCGGAGGACTCTTCATCGCCATGATCGCCTCCGGAGTGATGAGTGAGTAGTTCACCCCTGGACTATGGGTCCATAGCAGTAGCTAGATGGTCGTCTTCTCCTAATTGTGCTTCATTGTTGGATCTTGTGAGCTGCCTAACATGATCAAGATTATCTATCTGTAATACTATATGTTGTGTTTGTCGGGATCCGATGGATAGAGAATACTATGTTATGGTGATTATCAATCTATTATTTATGTGTTGTTTATGATCTTGCATGCTCTCCGTTATTAGTAGAGGCTCTGGCCAAGTTTTTGCTCTTAACTCCAAGAGGGAGTATTTATGCTCGATAGTGGGTTCATGCCTCCATTGATATCTGGGACAGTGACAGAAAGTTCTAAGGTTGTGGATGTGCTGTTGCCACTAGGGATAAAACATTGATGCTATGTCTAAGGATGTAGTTGTTGATTACATTACGCACCATACTTAATGCAATTGTCTGTTGCTTGCAACTTAATACTGGAAGGGGTTCGGATGATAACCTGAAGGTGGACTTTTTAGGCATAGATGCATGCTGGATGGCGGTCTATGTACTTTGTCGTAATGCCCTGATTAAATCTCACTATATTTATCATATCATGTATATGCATTGTTATGCCCTTCTCTATTTGTCAATTGCCCGACTGTAATTTGTTCACCCAACATGCTTTTATCTTATGGGAGAGACACCTCTAGTGAGCTGTGGACCCGGTCCTATTCTTTACATCGCATACAATCTACTGCAATACTTGTTTTACTGTTTTCTTCGCAAACAATCATCTTCCACACAATACGGTTAATCCTTTGTTACAGCAAGCCGGTGAGATTGACAACCTCACTGTTTCGTTGGGGCAAAGTACTTTGGTGTGTTGTGCAGGTTCCACGTTGGCGCCGGAATCCCTGGTGTTGCGCCGCATCACATTTCGCCACCATCAACCTTCAACGTGCTTCTTGGCTCCTCCTGGTTCGATAAACCTTGGTTTCTTTCTGAGGAAACTTGCTGCTGCGCATCATACCTTCCTCTTGGGGTTCCCAACGAACGTGTGAGTTACACGCCATCAAGCTCTTTTTCTGGCGCCGTTGCCGGCGAGATCAAGACACGCTGCAAGGGGAGTCTCCACTTCCCAATCTCTTTACTTTGTTTTTGTCTTGCTTTATTTTATTTACTACTTTGTTTGCTGCACCTAAACAAAACACAAAAAAATTAGTTGCTAGTTTTACTTTATTTTGTCTTGCTCTCTATATCAAAAACACAAAAAATTAGTTACTTGCATTTACTTTATCTAGTTTGCTTTATTTACTGTTGCTAAAATGAATACCCCTGAAAATACTAAGTTGTGTGACTTCACAAACACAAATAATAATGATTTCCTATGCACACCTATTGCTCCACCTGCTACTACAGCAGAATTCTTTGAAATTAAACCTGCTTTACTGAACCTGGTTATGAGAGATCAATTTTCTGGTGTTAGTTCTGATGATGCTGCTGCCCATCTTAATAATTTTGTTGAACTTTGTGAAATGCAAAAATATAAGGATGTAGATGGTGATATTATTAAATTGAAATTGTTTCCTTTCTCATTAAGAGGAAGAGCTAAAGATTGGTTGCTATCTTTTCCTAAGAATAGTATTGATTCATGGACTAAATGTAAGGATGCTTTTATTGGTAGATATTATCCTCCCGCTAAAATTATATCTTTGAGAAGTAGCATAATGAATTTTAAGCAATTAGATACTGAACATGTTGCTCAAGCATGGGAGAGAATGAAATCTTTGGTAAAGAATTGCCCAACCCATGGACTGACTACTTGGATGATCATCCAAACCTTCTATGCAGGACTAAATTTTTCTTCACGGAATTTATTGGATTCAGCTGCTGGAGGTACCTTTATGTCCATCACTTTGGGGGCGGCTACAAAGCTTCTTGATGATATGATGATAAATTACTCTGAATGGCACACGGAAAGAGCTCCACAAGGTAAGAAGGTAAATTCTGTTGAAGAAACCTCTTCCTTGAATGATAAGATTGATGTGATTATGTCTATGCTTGTGAATGGTAGATCTAATGTTGATCCAAATAATGTTCCTTTAGCTTCATTGGTTGCTCAAGAAGAAAATGTTGATGTGAATTTCATTAAAAATAATAATTTCAACAACAATGCTTATAGGAACAACTCTGGTAATAACTATAGGCCATATCCTTCTGCTAATGGTAATGGTTATGGTAATTCTTATGGGAATTCTTACAATAATAATAGGAGTGTACCCCCTGGTCTTGAAGCCATGCTTAAAGAATTTATTAGTACACAAACTGCTTTTAACAAATCTGTTGAGGAAAAGCTTGATAAAATTGATATTATTGCTTCTAGAGTTGATAGACTTGCCTCTGATGTTGATCTATTAAAATTGAAAGTTATGCCTAATAATGATATTGATAATAAGATTACTACTACAGCAAATGCCATCACAGTTAGAATTAATGAGAATATAAGATTAATGGCTGAATTGCGTGCTAGGTGGGATAGAGAAGAAAATGAAAAACTAGCTAAAGAGAATAATGTAGCTAAAGTTTGGACTATTACCACCATTAGTAATGATAATGATTCACATGTTGCTGCACCTCCTACTATCAATGGTAAAATAATTGGTGTTGGCAATGTTTCTACTCCTAGTGCAAAGCGTACAAAACTGCCTGAAACTGCTGAAACTGCTTGTGATAAAACTGCTGAAATTTTTTCCAACCTTGGGGACAATGATCCCATTGCTGTAGCTCATAATGATTTAGATTTTGATGATTGCCACATCTCTGAAGTTATAAAGTTCTTACAAAAACTTGCTAAAAGTCCTAATGCTAGTGCTATAAATTTGGCCTTTACAAAACATATTACAAATGCTCTCATAAAAGCTAGAGAAGAGAAACTAAAACTTGAAACTTCTATTCCTAGAAAGTTAGAAGATGGTTGGGAGCCCATCATTAAAATGAAATTCAATGACTTTGAATGTAATGCTTTATGTGATCTTGGTGCAAGTATTTCTGTTATGCCTAAAAAGATTTATGATATGCTTGACTTGCCACCATTGAAGAATTGTTATTTGGATGTTAATCTTGCCGATAATGTTAAAAATAAACCTTTGGGGAGGATTGATAATGTGCGCATTACGGTTAACAATAACCTTGTCCCCGTTGATTTTGTTGTCTTGGATATCGAATGCAATGCATCTTGTCCTATTGTGTTGGGAAGACCTTTTCTTCGAACCGTTGGTGTTGTTATTGATATGAGGGAAGGTAATATTAAATATCAATTTCCTCTCAAGAAAGGTATGGAACACTTCCCTAGAAAGAGAATTAAGTTGCCTTTTGATTCTATTATTAGAACAAGTTATGATGTTGATGCTTCTACTCTTGATGTTACTTGATTTGCACTTTCTGCGCCTAGCTGAAAGGCGTTAAAGAAAAGCGCTTATGGGAGACAACCCATGTTTTTACTACAGTACTTTGTTTTATATTTGAGTCTTGGAAGTTGTTTACTACTGTAGCAACCTCTCCTTATCATGTTTTTTGTGCCAAGTAAAGTTTCTATGCTAAAGTTGATGTTATATTTGGGATCGCTGCGCAGAAACAGCATTGCTGTCTGTCACGAATTCTGGCATAAGTCTCTGTAGAAAATTCGAAAAAATCTGCAAATTACGAGCGTGATCCTCAGATATGTACGCAACTTTCATTAGTTTTGAGTTTTCCATTTGAGCAAGTCTAGTGCCCCTTTCAGGTTCGTCTTTACGGACTGTTCTGTTTTGACAGATTCTGCCTTTTATTTCGCATTGCCGTATTTGCTATGTTGGATGAATTCCTTTGATCCATTAATGTCCAGTAGCTTTGTGCAATGTCTAGAAGTGTTAAGAATGATTGTGTCACCTCTGAATATGTGAATTTTAATTGTGCACTAACCCTCTAATGAGTTTGCTTGAAGTTTGGTGTGAAGGAAGTTTTCAAGGGTCAAGAGAGGAGTATGATATACTATGATCAAGAGGAGTGAAAGCTCTAAGCTTGGGGATGCCCCGTGGTTCATCCCTGCATATTTTAAGAAGACTCAAGCGTCTAAGCTTGGGGATGCCCAAGGCATCCCCTTCTTCATCGACAACATCATCAGGTTCCTCCCCTGAAACTATATTTTTATTCAGTCACATCTTGTGTTCTTTACTTGGAGCGTCGGTTTGTTTTGTTTTTGTTTTTGTTTGAATAAAATGGATCCTAGCATTCACTGTGTGGGAGAGAGACACGCTCCGCTGTTGCATATGGACAAATATGTCCTTAGGCTTTACTCATAATGTTCAAGGCGAAGGTTGAAACTTCTTCGTTAAATTGTTATATGGTTGGAATCGGGAAATGCTACATGTAGTAATTCTAAAATGTCTTGGATAATGTGATACTTTTCAATTGTTGTGCTCATGTTTAAGCTCTTGCATCATATACTTTGCACCCATTAATGAAGAAATACATAGAGCTTGCTAAAATTTGGTTTGCATATTTGGTCTCTCTAAGGTCTAGATAATTTCTAGTATTGAGTTTTGAACAACAAGGAAGACGGTGTAGAGTCTTATAATGTTTACAATATGTCTTTTATGTGAGTTTTGCTGCACCGGTTCATCCTTGAGTTTGCTTCAAATAACCTTGCTAGCCTAAACCTTGTATCGAGAGGGAATACTTCTCATGCATCCAAAATCCTTGAGCCAACCACTATGCCATTTGTGTCCACCATACCTACCTACTACATGGTATTTCTCCGCCATTCCAAAGTAAATTGCTTGAGTGCTACCTTTAAAATTCCATCATTCGCCTTTGCAATATATAGCTCATGGGACAAAATAGCCTTAAAAACTATTGTGGTATTGAATATGTACTTATGCACTTTATCTCTTATTAAGTTGCTTGTTGTGCGATAACCATGCTTAATGGCGATGGCGTGTAACTCACACGTTCGTTGGGAACCCCAGAGGAAGGTATGATGCGCACAGTAGCAAGTTTTCCCTCAGAAAGAAACCAAGGTTTAATCGAACCAGGAGGAGCCAGAAGCACGTTGAAGGTTGATGGTCGCGAAATGTGATGCGGCGCAACACCAGGATTCCGGCGCCAACTAGGAACCTGCACAACACAACCAAAGTACTTTGCCCCCAAGCAGTGAGGTTGTCAATCTCACCGGCTTGCTGTAACAAAGGATTAAACGTATCGAGTGGAAGATGTTTGCAAAGAAAACAGTAAAACAAGTAAATTGTATGCTATGTAAAGAATAGGACCGGGGTCCACAGTTCACTAGAGGTGTCTCTCCCATAAGATAAAAGCATGTTGGGTGAACAAATTACAGTCGGGCAATTGACAAAATAGAAAGGCATGATAATGCATATACATGACATGATAAATATAGTGAGATTTAATCCGGGCATTACGACAAAGTACATAGACCGCCATCCAACGCATCTATGCCTAAAAAGTCCACCTTCGGGTTATCGTCCGAACCCCCTCGGTATTAAGTTGCAAAGCAACAGACAATTGCATTAAGTATTGTGCGTAATGTAATCAATAACTACATCCTTAGACATAGCATCAATGTTTTATCCCTAGTGGCAACAGCACATCACAACCTTAGAACTTTCTGTCACTGTCCCAGGTATCAATGAAGGCATGAACCCACTATCGAGCATAATTACTCCCTCTTGGAGTTAAGAGTAAAAACTTGGCCAGAGCCTCTACTAAAAACGGAGAGCATGCAAGATCATAAACAACACATGAACAATAGATTGATAATCACCATAATCATAGTACTCTCTATCCATCGGATCCCGACAAACACAACATATAGAATTACATATAGATGATCTTGATCATGTTGGGCAGCTCACAAGATCTAACAATGAAGCACAACAAGGAGAAGACGACCATCTAGCTACTGCTATGGACCCATGGTCCAGGGGTGACTACTCACTCATCACTCCGGAGGCGATCATGGCGATGAAGAGTCTCACGGGAGATGAATCCCCTCTCCGGCAGGGTGCGGAAATCTCCAGAATCCCCGAGATGGGATTACGCGGCGGCGGCGTCTGTGGGTTTTCCGTATCGTGGCTCTCGGTGCTGGGGGTTTCGCGACGGGGCTTTAAGTAGGCGGAAGGTCAACGCGGGGGGCACACGAGGGGCCCAGGGGGCAGGTCGGCGCGGCCAGGGCTTGGGCCGCGCGGCCACCCTGGCTGCCTCGTGGCCCCACTTCGTTAGGTCTTCGGTCTTGGAAGCTTCGTGCAAAAATAGGACCCTGGTATTTCGTCCAATTCCGAGAATATTTCTTTACTAGGATTTCTGAAACCAAAAACAGCAGAAAACAGCAACTGGCTCTTCGGCATCTTGTTAATAGGTTAGTTCAGAAAATGCATAAATATGACATATAATGTGCATAAAACATGTAGGTATCATCAATAAAGTAGCATGGAACATAAGAAATTATCGATACGTTGGACGTATCAGCATCCCCAAGCTTAGTTCTGCTCGTCCCGAGCAGGTAAAGCGATAACAAAGATAATTTAAAGTGACATGCCATCATAATCTTGATCATACTATTTGTAAACATATGTAATGAATGCAGCGATCAAAGCAAAGGTAATGACATGAGTAAACAAGTGAATCATATAGCAAAGACTTTTCATGAATAGTACTTCAAGACAAGCATCAATAAGTCTTGCATAAGAGTTAACTCATAAAGCAATAAATCAAAGTAAAGGTATTGAAGCAACACAAAGGAAGATTAAGTTTCAGCGGTTGCTTTCAACTTATAACATGTATATCTCATGGATATTGTCAACATAAAGTAATATAACAAGTGCAATATGCAAGTATGTAGGAATCAATGCACAGTTCACACAAGTGTTTGCTTCTTAAGGTGGAAGGAGATAGGTAAACTGACTCAACAATAAAAGTAAAAGAATGGTCCTTCAAAGAGGAAAGCATCGATTGTTGTATTTGTGCTAGAGCTTTTATTTTGAAAACATGAAACAATTTTGTCAACGGTAGTAATAAAGCATATGAGTTATGAAAATTATATCTTACAAGTTGCAAGCCTCATGCATAGTATACTAATAGTGCCCGCACCTCGTCCTACTTAGCTTGGACTACCGGATCTTTGCATGCCATGTTTCAACCAAGTGTCACAAGGGGTACCTCCATGCCGCCTGTACAAAGGTCTAAGGAGAATGCTCGCATTTTGGATTTCTCGCTTTTGATTATTCTCAACTTAGACATCCATACCGGGACAACATGGACAACAGATAATGGACTCCTCTTTAATGCATAAGCATGTAGCAAAGTTATTATTCTCATATGAGATTGAGGATACATGTCCAAAACTGAAACTTCAACCATGGTTCATGGCTTTAGTTAGCGGCCCAATGTTCTTCTCTAACAATTTTGCATGCTCCAACCACTAAAATGATAGACCTTCAGACAAGACGGACATGCATAGCAACTCACATGATATTCAACAATAGTTGATGGCGTTCCCCAGAAGCATGGTTATCGCACAACAAGCAACTTAATAAAATATAAAGTGCATAAGTACATATTCAATACTACGATAGTTTTTAAGGCTATTTTGTCCCATGAGCTATATATTGCAAAGGTGAATGATGGAATTTTAAAGGTAGCACTCAAGCAATTTACTTTGGAATGGCGGAGAAATACCATGTAGTAGGTAGGTATGGTGGACACAAATGGCATAGTAGTTGGCTCAAGGATTTTGGATGCATGAGAAGTAATCCCTCTCGATACAAGGTTTAGGATAGCAAGGTTATTTGAAGCAAACTCAAGGATGAACAAGTGCAGCAAAACTCACATAAAAGACATATTGTAAACATTATAAGACTCTACACTGTCTTCCTTGTTGTTCAAAACTCAATACTAGATATTATCTAGACCTTAGAGAAACCAAATATGCAAATCAAATTTTAGCAAGCTCTATGTATTTCTTCATTAATGGGTGCAAAGCATATGATGCAAGAGCTTAAACATGAGCACAACAATTGCCAAGTATCACATTATCCAAGACATTTTAGAATTACTACATGTAGCATTTTCCAATTCCAACCATATAACAAATTAACGAAGAAGAAACTTCGCCATGAATATTATGAGTAAAGCCTAAGGACACATGTGTCCATATGCAACAGCGGAGCGTGTCTCTCTCCCACAAAGTGAATGCTAGGATCCATCTTATTCAAACAAAAACAAAAACAAAAACAAACCGACGCTCCAAGTAAAGAACACAAGATGTGATTGAATAAAAATATAGTTTCAGGGGAGGAACCTGATGATGTTGTCGATGAAGAAAGGATGCCTTGGGCATCCCCAAGCTTAGAGCTTGAGTCTTCTTAAAATATGCAGGGATGAACCACGGGGGCATCCCCAAGCTTAGAGCTTTCACTCCTCTTGATCATAGTATATCATTCTCCTCTCTTGACCCTTGAAAACTTCCTTCACACCAAACTTCAAGCAAACTCATTAGAGGGTTAGTGCACAATTAATAATTCACTCATTCAGAGGTGACACAATCATTCTTTTCACTTCTGGACATTGCATAATGCTACTGGACATTAATGGATCAAAGAAATAAATCCAACATAGCAAAAGAGGCAATGCGAAATAAAAGGCAGAATCTGTCAAAAACAGAACAGTCCGTAAAGACGAATTTATAAATGGCACCAGACTTGCTCAAATGGAAAAACTCAAAACTAATGAAAGTTGCGTACATATCTGAGGATCACGCTCGTAAATTGGCAGATTTTTTCGAATTTTCTACAGAGAATTATGCCCAGATTCGTGACAGACAGCAATGCTGTTTCTGCGCAGCGATCCCAAATATAACATCAACTTTGACATAGAAACTTTACTTGGCACAAAAACATGATAAGGAGAGGTTGCTACAGTAGTAAACAACTTCAAGACTCAATAAAACAAAAAATTGCTGTAGGTAAAAACATGGGTTGTCTCCCATAAGCGCTTTTCTTTAACGCCTTTCAGCTAGGCGCAGAAAGTGCAAATCAAGTATTATCGAATGAAGAAGCATCAACATCATTACCAGGGGTGTTGGGAGTTTTCTCAACCAAGCATAGTATATTTGATATATAAGTTTTAGCGTCTCCCTTTTCATTAGTCTTAGGCTTGCTACTCTCATCGAACAAATTTTCAGGAACAAGCCAAGCATAGTTATTTTCTAATGCATCATTCATAGCTAGGAGTTTACATGGTATTGGTGCTTTGATTTCCCACCATCATTAATGTTATTAGTGTACCTTATTCTATCCATGTCCATTTTTTCAAGTAGACCAATAAAATTGGTATGAGAACCTAGCATATTAAATTTAGCAAAAACTTTTCTAGCCTCTCTTGCTAGACCACCAAATTCTCTAAGAAGGGTTTCTAAAACAAAATCTTTCTTTTCCCCCCTCTTCCATATCACCAAGTGTAAGAAACATGTGTTGGATTATAGGATTGAGATTAACAAATTTAGTTTCCAACATGCTAACTAAAGCAGCAGCAGCAATTTCATAGGTAGGAGCAAGTTCTACCAAGTGTCTATCTTCAAAATCTTCAGTAATACTAACATGATTGAAAAATTCTTCTATATTATTTCTCCCAACTATGGACCCACGTCCTACCGGTATGTCTTTGTGGTGAAATTAAAAGGAAACATAATGCAATAAGCAAAAAGTAAACTAGGCAAATAAGGTAAAGACGAGTAACTATTTTTTTTTTTGTGTTTTTGATATAGAGAGCAAGACAGTAAATAAAGTAAAACTAGCAACTAATTTTTTTGTGTTTTGATTTAGTGCAGCAAACAAAGTAGTAAATAAAATAAAGCAAGACAAAAACAAAGTAAAGAGATTGAGAAAGTGGAGACTCCCCTTGCGAGCGTGTCTTGATCTCCCGCAAGCGGCGCCGAAAGAAGATTGACGTGGGAGTTGAAAATCTTTGTGGTGTAACTTTTCTTCGTTCCCCGGCAACGGCGCAGAAAAAGAGCTTGATGGCGTGTAACTCACACGTTCGTTTGGGAACCCCAAGAGGAAGGTATGATGCGCACAGTAGCAAGTTTTCCCTCAGAAAGAAACCAAGGTTTAATCGAACCGGAGGAGCAAGAAGCACGTTGAAGGTTGATGGTCGCGAAATGTGATGCGGCGCAACACCAGGGATTCGGCGCCAACTAGGAACCTGCACAACACAACCAAAGTACTTTACCCCAACGAAACAAGAGTTGTCAATCTCACCGGCTTGCTGTAACAAAGGATTAAACGTATCGAGTGGAAGATGTTTGCAAGAAAACAGTAAAACAAGTAAATTGTATGCTATGTAAAGAATAGGACCGGGGTCCCAAGTTCACTAGAGTGTCTCTCCCATAAGATAAAAGCATGTTGGGTGAACAAATTACGTCGGGCAATTGACAAATAGAGAAAGGCATAATAATGCATATACATGACATGATAAATATAGTGAGATAATCAGGGCATTACGACAAAGTACATAGACCGCCATCAGCATGCATCTATGCCTAAAAAGTCCACCTTCAGGTTATCGTCCGAACCCCCTCCGGTATTAAGTTGCAAAGCAACAGACAATTGCATTAAGTATTGTGCGTAATGTAATCAATAACTACATCCTTAGACATAGCATCAATGTTTTATCCCTAGTGGCAACAGCACATCACAACCTTAGAACTTTCTGTCACTGTCCCAGGTATCAATGAAGGCATGAACCCACTATCGAGCATAATTACTCCCTCTTGGAGTTAAGAGTAAAAACTTGGCCAGAGCCTCTACTAATAAACGGAGAGCATGCAAGATCATAAACAACACATGAACAATAGATTGATAATCACCATAATCATAGTACTCTCTATCCATCGGATCCCGACAAACACAACATATAGAATTACATATAGATGATCTTGATCATGTTAGGCAGCTCACAAGATCTAACAATGAAGCACAACAAGGAGAAGACGACCATCTAGCTACTGCTATGGACCCATGGTCCGAGGGTGAACTACTCACTCATCACTCCGGAGGCGATCATGGCGATGAAGAGTCCTCCGGAGATGAATCCCCTCTCGGCGGGGTGCCGGAGAGCGTCTCAATCCCCCGAGATGGGATTCGCGGCGGCGTGTAAGGTTTTCCGTATCGTGGCTCTCGGTGCTGGGGGTTTCGCGACGGAGGCTTTAAGTAGGCGGAAGGTCAACGCGGGGGGCCACACGAGGGGCCCAGGAGGCAGGTCGGCGCGGCCAGGGCTTGGGCCGCGCCGGCCACCCCCCTGGCTGCCTCGTGGCCCCACTTCGTTAGGTCTTCGGTCTTCTGGAAGCTTCGTGCAAAAATAGGACCTGGGCGAAAGTTTCGTCCAATTCCGAGAATATTTCTTTACTAGGATTTCTGAAACCAAAAACAGCGAAAGCACACTGGCTCTTGGCATCTTGTTAATAGGTTAGTTCAGAAAATGCATAAATATGACATATAATGTGCATAAACATGTAGGTATCATCAATAAGTAGCATGGAACATAGAAATTATCGATACGTTGGAGACGTATGGGCGCCATCAACTTTCTTTGTTGAATATCATGTGAGTTGCTATGCATGTCCGTCTTGTCTGAAGTAAGAGAGATCTACCACCTTAATGGTTGGAGCATGCATATTGTTAGAGAAGAACATTGGGCCGCTAACTAAAGCCATGAATCATGGTGGAAGTTTCAGTTTTGGACATATATCCTCAATCTCATATGAGAATAATAATTGTTGCCACATGCTTATAAAGAGGAGTCCATTATCTGTTGTCCATGTTGTCCGGTATGGATGTCTAAGTTGAGAATAATCAAAAGCGAGAAATCCAAAATGCGAGCTTTCTCCTTAGACCTTTGTACAGGCGGCATGGAGGTACCCCTTTGTGACACTTGGTTGAAACATGTGTATTGCGAAGATCCGGTAGTCCAAGCTGATTAGGACAAGGTGCGGGCACTATTAGTATACTATGCATGAGGCTTGCAACTTGTAAGATATAATTTACATAACTCATATGCTTTATTACTACCGTTGACAAAATTGTTTCATGTTTTCAAAATAAAAGCTCTAGCACAAATATAGCAATCAATGCTTTCCTCTTTGAAGGACCATTCTTTTTACTTTTATTGTTGAGTCAGTGTATCCATTTCTCTCCACCTCAAGAAGCAAACACTTGTGTGAACTGTGCATGGATTCCTACATACTTGCATATTGCACTTGTTATATTACTTTATATTGACACTATCCATAAGATATACATGTTATAAGTTGAAAGCAACCACTGAAACTTAATCTTCCATTGTGTTGCTTCAATGCCTTTACTTTAAGTTATTGCTTTATGAGTTAACTCTTATGCAAGACTTATTGATGCTTGTCTTGAAGTACTATTCATGAAAAGTCTTTGCTTTATGATTCAGTTGTTTACTCATGTCATTACCATTGTTTTGATCGCTGCATTCATTACATATGTTGCAATAGTATGATCAAGATTATGATGGCATGTCACTCCAGAAATTATCCTTGTTATCGTTTTACCTGCTCGGGCAGAGCAGAACTAATCGACACCACTCGTACGTCTCCAACGTATCGATAATTTCTTATGTTCCATGCTACATTATTGATGATATCTACATGTTTTATACATTTCCGGCACTCATTTACGGAACAACCTGTTAACAAGATACCGAAGAGCCCGTTGCTGTTTTCCGCTTGTTTTTGGTTTGAAATCTAGTAAGAAATATTCTCGAATTGAACGAAATCAACGCCCGGTCCTATTCTTTACATAAGACCGAAGAGCGAAGGAAGTGGGGCCACGAGCGCCGCCACACTAGGGCGGCGCGGCTGGCGTGCCCGCGCGGCCCTGGTGTGTGGGGCCTCGTGTGGCCCCCGCGTTGCCCCTTCGCTTCTTAAAAGTCGTCGCGAAACCCCCTGTTCTGAGAGCCACGATACGGAAAACCTTCCCGGAGAGCGCCGCAGCGGGGTCCCATCTCGGGGATTCGGGGAATCGCCTCCGGCCTTTGCCGGAGGGAATCATCTCCCGGAGGACTCTTCATCGCCATGATCGCCTCGAGGTGATGAGTGAGTAGTTCACCCCTGGACTATGGGTCCATAAACGGTAGCTAGATGGTCGTCTTCTCCTAATTGTGCTTCATTGTTGAATCTTGTGAGCTGCCTAACATGATCAAGTCATCTATTATCCGTAATACTATATGTTGTGTTGTCGGATCCGATGGATAGAGAATACTATGTTATGTTGATTATCAACCTATTATTTATGTGTTGTTTATGATCTTGCTTGCATGCTCTCAGATTTATTAGTAGAAATCTTTGGCCAGTTTTTTGCTCTTAACTCAAGAGGGAGTATTTATGCTCGATAGTGGGTTCATGCCTCCATTGATATCTGGAACAGTGACAGAAAGTTCTAAGGTTGTGGGATGTGCTGTTGCCACTAGGGATAAAAACATTGATGCTATGTCTAAGGATGTAGTTGTTGATTACATTACGCACCATACTTAATGCAATTGTCTGTTGCTTGCAACAATACTGGAACGGGTTCGGATATAACCTGAAGGTGGATTATTTAAACATAGATGCATGCTGGATGGTGTTGGAGATATGCCCTGTCGTAATGCCCCGATTAAATCTCACTATATTTATCCTATCATGTATATGCATTGTGTAGGATAACGTTGTCTGTTGCTTAGCAATTTGTTCACCCAACATGCTTTTATCTTATGGGAAGACACCTCTAGTGAATTGTGGACCCTGGTCCTATTCTTTACATCGCATACAATCTACGCAATACTTGTTTTACTGTTTTCTTCGCAAACAATCATCTTCCACACAATACGGTTAATCCTTTATTACAGCAAGCCGGTGAGATTGACAACCTCACTATTTCGTTGGGGCAAAGTACTTTGGTTTGTGTTGTGCAGGTTCACCGTTGGCGCCGGAATCCCTGGTGTTTCGCCGCATCACATTTCGCCACCATCAACCTTCAACATGCTTCTTGGCTCCTCCTGGTTCGATAAACCTTGGTTTCTTTATGAGGAAAACTTCTGTACATAGCATCATACCTTCCTCTTCAGGGTTCCCCCAACGAGCGTGTAGAATGAACTGGCGCTTGACACCTCCAAGTCTTCTCTCCCTTCGGGTGTAGCAATGTCAATCTCAGGTCCTCAAACCCTGGGACTATTTCCTCCACCATGACACGCATAGCCACCTGGAATGGGGTTGTTGTGGTGGAGTGCTCAAGGTGTACGGTAAAGCATTGCCGATGGCTACCTTCGTGGACATGTTCCCGGTAGGATAATGCAGATGACATTCTTTCATCTCCTTTACATCGTCACGGGGTAGCGGGCTCCGATGCGGTAATATGGATCTCGATTACCTTGATAGCAGTGGACCTCAGTGGAAGACCATGTGCTAACCCCATTGCCTTCGAGATCAATGGATGATCTTCATGCGTCCCAGTGCCGATCTCCTGTACTAGTATAGTCAGGGTTTTCTTCATCTCATCCGACTTCCGATGCCAACCGCGCCACAACATATGCATCCCGATCCGACTTTCTCTTACGGCTTCTGCAACCGTACGGGTATCGTCCTGGGAGAACCCTACTTTCCACCGAATGTTCCCGGGCATGCCTCGTGCAAAGCCTCTCGTGTTCAAGTTCCCGAGGGCTTTTGTCAGCACGTCGTTCTCTCTGTTGAACAGTCTTCCCCTCTTGAGCATCCCTCATTGCGTCAATAAGGGCTTGGGTGGGTTTAAGCGTTTTTGTTCCCGTCAACACACGCCCTGTCTGGGAATCTAGCGATCCCCCATGCCAGTACCACCAGCTTTTGGCCCTTCGGTCCATCCCTCCGTACCTGGACCTCATTGCCTCCTCAACTCGTTCTCCATCTTCTCCCACTTAGGCTCCCAAAAGCGATACCCTCCTGGCCCCATAACATGATTGTACTCCTTCTTCGCCGCATTTTCCTTATTTTTTTCGATATTTCAATGAAATGCTCCGATTTCTTCTGCTTCACAAATTATGGCCAATCATGTTCAAGTCTCTCATACTGTCCTTTGAAATCGGAGTCTTGTTCTGGTTGAATAGTCACGGGCTAGATTTTGCTTGATTTTCCGGAATGTATCGGCCATCTTACCAAGAGTGAAGTGTTTGGTAGCCTCCTCCTCTCCTTGTTTTCTGAATCTTGTTACCCTCCCTCATCGAATTTGTGGTATTCCGGAGGTAGGATGAAATGTCCATAAGCTTTTTAAAGCAATCCTTTTTAGTTCTCTTGTCGACAAAAGTGAAACCGAGGACGTGCCTTCTTTGGCTCATGCCACTCCTGGAGGGTGATCGGGACGTTGTCTCTCTAACAGCGGCTCCGCATTGGTTGATAAACTTGGTGGCGTGCTTGCGGGGCTCCAGCGTTGGCGGTTGCACTGTCGACAACCTCGACGGTATATGTTTCTCCTTGTTTGAGCGTCTTGGTTGCGCCACGCTTTGACGACGACGTACTCGATTTTTTCGACGATTCGGCCGAGGGCTAAAATAAGAAAGAGAGTCGCGCGTGTTAGTACACACATATTTATTCAAATCGGTAAGTTTGTATCACCAGAGGCAAAATGTATACATATACCTCGGCGCCGGAGCTGGTTGCTACTTGCAATTGAAGATCGTCGTTTATCGACGTTTCTTCCCCATCATCTTGCTGACGGCCTTCATCTTGGCCAGTCAAGATTCAGATAGAAGAAATATCCTCTTCATCTTGTTCGGTCGGCATATAAGGAATTATCGTCTTTTATGATGCCAAATAAATGTTCTTCTTCTTGATTATAGTTGTCCATAATCGGGTCAGCTCTATCGTCCGCCATATGTTAGTCCTGAAAACATGTAGTAAAAACTAATTAATTGTGTATATATGCCAGCATTATCACATCTCTTCTACATATAAAGCGAGAGGGCGACGATGGAGGCAAGAGGGGGGACGCGTATTAGATGTGTATATACGGACGATCGACCTTGCCTCGCAGTGACCGCGTGATCGAGAGACCGGTGCCGGTGGCGAAAGGGCGGTGGCGGTGGCGGTGCCGATCCTCTCTCTCGTAAAAAACAAAAAAAAAACCCGTATACGGAGGGGGCGGCGAGGGCCTCGCCGCCCCCTCCGTATACACGCGGGGTCGGTGGCGAAAGGGCGGTGGCGAAAGGGGGGCGGCGGCGGTGGCGACGGTCGTTCTTTTATAACAAAAAGTTGTTTCATTTTTAATTAAAAAACTTATTTACAAATAAAAAAACTTAGTTAAAAATTAAAAAAACAAAAAAACTTAGTTACAAATTAGTGTTTTCTTCACATAATTTAATTAAGTTACTTTTTAATTAACAAAAGTTAGTTACAAATAATAAAAAAACAAAAAAACTTAGTTACAAATTAGTGTTCTTCACATAATTTAATTAAGTTACATTTCAATTTCGTAGTTGAATTTAAATAATAAAAAAACAAAAAAACTTAGTTACAAATTAATAGTGTTCTTCACATAATTTAATTAAGTTACATTTTAATTAACAAAAGTTAGTTACAAATAATAAAAAACAAAAAAACAAAAACAAAAAAGCGAGCTCCGCGCTCTCTCTCTCTCTCCCTCGATCTATCTCTTTCTCTACGCGGCCTTGCGCAGGGCAAGCGTGAGTATGCTCATACATTTTGGTTGGTGTCATTGGGCCGCGTGGCGGCCTTGGCGATAATGGCAGCAGCAGCATCTGGCCAGTGCTGTGCCCGGCAGCAGCGAGTGGCAGCGGCGGTATATTTCCGGCAAAGCGGCAGCGCGGTTCACGTGCAGAGGAGGGCAGCGGCAGGTGTTTCCAGCGAGGCGACAGCGGCGTAGAAAACGAGGCGGCAATGTGGCAGCGATCTCAGCGGGCAACGGCAGGCGTAAGCGAGAAGCGGCAATGCGGCTACCAGAAACGAGGAAGCGGCAGTTGGCAGAGAAAAAGAAAGTGCGCGGCGCAAATATATAAGCGAAAACACCTTTGGTCGCGATTTGGGGTCATAACGCGACTAAAGAAGTACCTTTAGTCGCGGTGGTGGGCCCAACCGCGACCAGAGACCATTTTAGCCCAGGAGTTTCGTTTCCCGGAAAAAAATACCCTTTAGTCGCGGTTGTTGACTAACGCGACTAAAGGTATTTTTCAAATTACTTTTCTTTTCAAAATCTAAAAATACAAATAATATATCAAAAAATTGGAAAAATAAAACTAGTTCATTTAAAAATCTGAAAAATACAAATAATATATCAAAAAATTCAGAAAAATAAAACTATTTCATTTCAAAATCTGAAAAATATAAATAATATATCAAAAAATTCAGAAAAATAAAACTAGTTCATTTAAAAATCTGAAAAAATACAAATAATATGTCAAAAAATTCAGAAAAATAAAACTAGTTCATTTAAAAATCTTAAAAATACAAATAATATATCAAAAAATAAAGAAAAATAAAACTAGTTCATTTAAAAATCTTAAAAATACAAATAATATATCAAAAAATTCAGAAAAAAATAAAACTAGTTCATTTAAAAATCTTAAAAATACAAATAATATATCAAAAAATTAGGAAAAATAAAAACTAATTCATTTAAAAATCTTAAAAATACAAATAATATATCAAAAAATAAAGAAAAATAAAACTAGTTCATTTAAAAATCTTAAAAATACAAATAATATATCAAAAATTCAGAAAATAAAACTAATTCATTTAAAAATCTTTCCCGCCTGCGCTCTTTCGCCGGCCCCTCTTCCCGCCTCTGTCTTTTCGCCGGCCCCCTCTTCCCGCCTCTGTCTTTTGTGAAGCCCCTCTTCATACTCTTGTCTTTCCATACTCTTTCGCCGATTCTTCATGACCGGCAGTTTTATTAGATGATACAAAACCACCTTTAGTCCGGTTGCACCCACAGTAGGGACTAAGATTAGATGACCAGCTACAGGATTCCTCTTCTTCAGCCATTCTTCCTGTCTTCCGCCTCCCTCTTCCTTAATTTTTTTCCTTTCTTTCTTCCCGCCACTTTCTTCCGCCTCTGTCTTCCCGCTCCCATTTTCCGCCATTTCTCACTACATATATGTTGCCGGGCTTGGCCAGCATTATCCCATCTCTACAATCTCATCACTCTCTCATGGCTTCCACCGCGCCCACTCTAACCTACCAGCGGGTGGAGGGGCTTTGCGCCTCGAACTACCCTTGCCACCAGACTACAGCGTCCCCGCCGAAAATTTGGGCCCTGGCGCCGGCTGAGCGTGCAGTCCCTCCCCTCCCTCGAAGTCTTTAACGCGGCGGCCATCACGAACCACTACTACCTCGACCTCACGGGAGGCGGCGGATGAATCCCGTGGCATCCGATAACCGGCCTTACTTGGGGCCTTATTCTTCTCAATCGGCGTGAGAGGCGCTCGCCGGGTATGAGAGGACGGTGCCTCTGAGAACTTCGAGACGGCCGTCGGCTGGTGAGTACGGGCGGACTCTGCGAGCGTCATGGACTACATCACGGCCCGGCGATATCCCCCGCTGCGCTACCCTCGATTCGAGCCACGAGCGCCGCGACGACAACGACGACAGCGGCAGCGACGAGCGGCAACTTAGGCGACGACTACCGGTACAACGGCAGCGACTATGAAGACTACGAGTAGGCAATTATACGCCTAGGCAGGAGTATGGCTAAATCACTCCAAATTTCATGTATCATCGGTGCTATCTCGAATCAATCGAATCATTCGAAAATGGACACCAAACACATCACGGGCAATATAATTCACATGATCCATTCAACAAAGTTTGGTACAATAAATTATTACACATCATTTCTTCCCTTGTGTCCCTGCTTGCTTACGATTGTGCAGTATCCATGGAGCATCCTCATCATTTAACTTAATGCTTGGGTCGGTGTTCACTTTGAAGGGCGGAATTTCACCAAACATATATAATCTTCTGACATGTCTGTCTTGTCCTCCACTCCCACGATGTTTCTTTTCCCTGAAAGAACTGAAAGGACACGGATGTCGCCTAGAGGGGGGGTGAATAGGCGATTTAAAACTTTCACGATATGGGCTTAACAAATGCGGAATAAAACTAGCGTTTACTTTGTCAAGCCCAAAGCCTATATGCTATGGTTCACCTATGTGCAGCAACAACTTATTCTAAGCAAGAGTTCACCTATGTGCACCAACAACTTATGCTAAGCAATACAAGCCAGTATGTGATAGCAAGATATATATAACATCAAGCACGACTTATCCTGAGTAAAGTGCATAAGTAAGAGCTCGGGTATAGAGATAACCGAGGCACGCGGGAGACGATGATTTATCCCCGAGTTCACACTCTTGCGAGTGCTAATCTCCGGTGGAGAGGTGCGGTTGCTTAGTGCTCCCGAACGCCACAAGAGGCTCACCTTGAGGTGTGGTTGCTCGATGCACACCAACTCCACAAAGGCCTCACCCCAAGATGTGGTACTCACACCACACACCGAAGGCCACACAAAGGCGCCTCACCTAAATCTCCGGTGACCCTGCACCACAAAGGCCTAGGTCACGGTTCCACTAAGGATTTCCTTTGAGGTGGAAACCGGACCTTACACAAAGGTTGGGGCATCCACAACTTAATTGGAGGCTCCAACAAATCACCACAAAGGTCTAGAATACATCTAGGGTTCCAAGAACCCAAGAGTAATAACCTTCTTGCTTTCACCACCATGAATCACCGTGGAGAACTCAAACCGATGCACCAAATGCAATGGCAAGAACACCGCAAAGATGCTCAAGTCCTTCTCTCTCGAATTCCAACAAGCTACAAAAGCTATTGGGGGAATAAGAGAGGAAGAACAAGGAATTCACAAAGAACACCAAGATCAAGATCTAGAGAGTTGCACTCACAAAGAGATGGATTTGATTGGTAGAAGTGTAGATCTAGATCTCCTCTCTCTCTTTTCCCTCAAATGGGGGCAAGAATCATGGAGGGATTGAGAGATAGTGCAAGCTTCTCTAGTTCAACAATGGAGGAGAGAGAGGGTGAGAGAAGCCACAACCCAAGGAGGAAGAAGGCGGGTATTTATACCCCCCAAGAAAATCGAGCCGTTGGGCAAAACCAGGGCCGGATAATCCGGCCTAAGTAAGGGCCGGATAATCCGCCCGGATAATCCCGGCCTGCGGGGACAAAACCTGGTAATCCGGCCAAAGTCCGGCCTCTTGAGACTTACTTTTCTTAGTCCTTAGCAATTTTCGAGGGGGCCGGATATCAAAAAACCGGATAATCCGGCCTTGGGACAAAACCGGGACAATATCCGGGCAAATGTCCGGGGTAGTACTGAGCCACATCGCCAAAGTCCTTAGCCGATTTTGGGGGGGGGGGGATATTTCCGAAATATCCGGCCCGGATTTTCCGCCCCCACACTGCAGAAACACCAAAACTAAAGCGGGCATAACTTTTGCATCCAGACCGAGTTTGATGATCTTGGGCTCGTTGAAATCACAACAGCAAGCTCTACAACAGTATGCATAGAAACATCATGGTCCACAAAGGAGGATAGAAACAACTGATGAAAGGTTTGACCTATCTCAAAAATACATACCATTAAAAAGCTCCAATCTTGAAAATGCAGCAAGTTGCCAATGAAAAAACCATTCTCAATGAACTAGAGATTGTCATGAGAATAAGCACAAGCTCTAAAACATCACATGGATAAGATCCAAATAAAACCGAAAAGATGATGAACCAAACTCAAAAACGCAAGAACAAAAATCATTCTAAATGAACTAGAGCTTGTCATGAGAATAGCACAAGCTCTAAAACATCACATGGATAAGGTCCAAATAACAACCAAGAAAGATGATGCAAGGATGCAAGGTTTGAGCTCTCGAACGATACGATGAGGTTACTCCGCTCAAGGAGGCCCTGCGATGTCGGCAAACTAAACTATAAGCGGTCTCCAACTACACTATGAGACGGTGAAAGAACCTCCATCAAAACCCAAACCTGCGCACGCATACCATGAGCTTGATGATGACGATGTGACCTCAACAAGATGGAACGCCTTTGCTTGCTTGTATTTAGCAGCGTGAGAATCTTGTGGATTGCTCCCTGTCCTTAGGAGAGCTTCTAACTTGTTTTTTATCTTCATAACCATGACCACCATGTGGATTGCTCCCCCCATAATCCACCATGGGAGAGCTTCTTCTTCGGGCATCTTCACATATCGATGATCACCATATGGATGGCAGACTCAAGCAAAGGACCTCTTCGAGGTCATCTTAAACTTGCACTCCATTTCTTCATTCTTCATCATGTTGATGTCTTGAAGTATCTTGAGGGCTCACTTCATCATCTTCAAGACATACATGACACTTGATATCCTTCATCAAATTCTTCTTATTGCAACTTTGAAGCTAAAAAAATGGTTCAAGAATTGCCTATGGACAACTCTACAAATATAACTCAATGCAACATTAGTCCATAGGGATTGTCATTAATTACCAAAACCACATGGGGGCTCCATGCACTTTCAAGAACAATGTGGCGCTTTGGATCATCGCATGATGTACTGATCGTATTCTTATCTTTCCGTTCTCGGTTGCTACTCATGTCCTTGACATAGAAAACCTGAGCGACATCTTTCGCTAGGCAGACGAATGGTTCGTCAAGGTAACCAAGATGTTGTGTGGAAATCCACCATTGTCATTCCGTGTGCTGGTCCACCTTTACCCCTCTCCTGTTAGCTTGAACCATTTGCACAGGAACAAAGGGACCTTGAAGGAGGGTCCATAGTCAAGTTCCCATATCTCCTCTATGTAGCCATAATATGACCTTTTGCCCATTCTAGGTTGCTGCATCAAAGCGGACACCACTATTTTGGTTGGTGCTATTTTATCTTGGGCGATCGTGTAAAATGTATTCCCATTTATCTGGTACCCTTGGAAAGTAGTTATAGTCGAAGATGGTGTGTTGGACAACATGTACTACAACAACATTGTCATTCATTAAATGTTTCTCAACCAACTGCCAAAGTCTCCATGTGGGCCTTCTAATCCAGGATTCAGGCTTCTCAGGGAATGGCCGTCCATACATATAGTTGATTTCCTTCCCGATGGTCTTTTATGAGGTGGTTTGGCATCCATCATTTGGGCCTGGAATTCTGGATTCATTTTGGAATTCCATAGGTGAGCGCTGTTTGGTTGCCATAGAATCGGGCCATCATTTCATTTATGAATTCCAGCAAAATAATTCTATGGGTAAACACGATTCCAAGCTGAGACATGTCATTTGCAATTCTCTATGGAAGCCTCTACAAATTCAATATTGAACTCTATTGTCATTTGCAATTCCTGTGACAAAGCAAAGTGTCTATTTACGAAGTACAATGTAAATGAAATGAATACATGTATTCATTTCAAAATACTACAAACGAAATGAAAGCCTGGCTTCCAAACGACTTCTAATTTTGATGGAGAGAACCCCAAATGGTGGAAGAAAAACTGTGAGAAATACTTTAAGCTGTGCAACATTGTCGTTACAAACCTATGAAGCCTTGCACAGCATAGAAACATGGCATGCGTTGTGTGTAGGCGTTTTTGCAAAGTTTAATAGAAATAAATATGGCAAAACAATAGACACTTTCTTTGCTTTGAAACAGACAGGTAGTGTAATAATATTGAAGAAGATGGTAAGAACACGACTTCAGCTAGCGGACATTGGACCCATCTTTACCTTAACCATGGTAGAACTACAGATTGATTACCTTACAGTGCATTGAGAATACATAAACTACAATGGCTATAAGACATTCCCCAAATGAGCCATAAAGCAATGGGCTCAATTCGTCATAATCACGTGTGATCGTGGGGCTTAGGAGTTTGGAACTTTTTCTCGTATGTTTATTATTCCCTTTATATTGGGCGAGAATCCAGACGGGACCTTCATACTGCTCAAGCATTCAAAAAAGATGACCTTCTCTTCTTTGGTGGGCGTAAAGTGAAAACACGACCTTGAAACAAATTCCAGGATCTTGAGTCTTAGAGGTCTTCAAAAAGTTAGCAGTCTGCCGTGCTTCCTTTGTATCATTTGTCTTCCCATACATGCCTAAGCGGTTCACGCAAATATTCTTCATAACATGCATCGTGGTGGAAGGCGGACATCGACAAATGTTCTAGCTCCAGGAATACGTTCTTCTTCCACATGATGCGTGCTAAAGCGTCAAATCTCGGAGATTGATTGTCCACGGGACCCTTCCAAAGAATGACTTTCAAATCCTTGACCATATCAAATACCGCAAACCACAGTGAACGTTCATGAAACCCGACATTGATCTGCCTTTACAGTTGTAATGCTTACGCTCTTTCTTACTTTGTATGAATTTTAGGAAAAATGGCGGAGTTTGATTACGAATTCTTCTTACAATTTGGCAAATAGTACTTTTCGAGTCTCATGTAACGAACCATGCATTGTATCCCTTATTTGACAGTCCGAAAAGGTTACTAAGAGGAGGCTAATCGTTGATGGTTACGAAAAGCAACGTTCGTAGGTCAAATTCCTCTTCTTTATGCTCATCCCACCACACGGACACCAGGTCTACCCCACAGCTGTAAAAGTTCATTAACTAATGGCCTTAGGTACACATCGATGTGTTCAGGTTTGTGGACCTGATGACTTTGCATATAATGAAATCAGCCATCCCTGTTCAAGGAGTGATCGTCTCAAACGTATCTATAATTTCTTATGTTCCATGCTACTTTATTGATGATACCATACTTTTATATACATTATATTAAATTTTATTATGCGTTTTTGGAATATACTATTGGCAGATTTTGAAAGAGACAGATTACTGTTTCACTGTTTTGGTTTCAATCCTAGAAAGTAAATATTCTCGGAATCAGACGAAATAAAGATCCTATTTTTCCCGGACGCTTCCAGAGCAGAAGGGCTGAGAGGGCAGGGGAACCCCCACCCCTGGGCGTGAAGCAAGGGGGTGGGCGCCCCCTATGGTGTGGGCACCTTGTACAAGACTCATCTCTTACTTCTTTGGTAAATCCTGACTAAAAACGATACGGAGGTGAGCCAGAAAACCTGAGCTTATGTGGAAATCAAGATTGAGACAGAAGTCTCTCTGTTGACCGCTGTAGTGATGAGGAATTGCCCAGTCATCTCCACACTTAGATGTCACCACCATCCTTCCACTTGTCATTTTGTCCCCATGATGAGGAGGGAGTAATTCACCCCACAGGTGAGGGCTCTACAGCCAGCTTCTATTAGTTAATCTCTCATGCTCAATACAATGATCATGACTCTTTACATGATTGAGATCCACATGATGAGTATCGCTTCTAGTTATGTGCTACTCATGTAGTCTTGTGATGATAATCTACTTCATCACATGGTGTAAAGAGTGACTAGTGTATTTTTGAATTTGGTTGTAAATGGAAGATGATCATGATCTCTTGTAGATTGTGAGTTAATTATCATTATGATATTATTGATGTGATCATTCTCCTTCATAGTGTAATGTGGGCCGGTGTGTGCACTATGTTAGTTCTTGGTTTATCTTGCAAAGATCTATTATGCTCTAAGGTTACTTAAACATGAATAATATTGAATGTTGTGGAGCTTGTTCACTCTGACATTGAGGGTTCATGTAATCCTCACAGCGAATGATGTTCATTATCAAACAAGGTGTATGTAGCACATATGAAAAGAAGTATTTATTGTCTAGATCCAATGTTAGTGTCCACTAGTGAAAGTATAAGTCCTAGGCCTTGTTTCCAATCTTGCCAAACACAGTTTATTCTTGTTCTCTTGCATGTTTACTTGCTGCCATATTTTATTCAGATTGCTATTACCACTCATATACATCCATACTGCTTGTATTTCACTCTCTTCGCCGAACTAGTGCAACTATACATTTGACAAGTGTATTGGTGTGTTGGGGACACAAGAGACTTCTTGCTTTGTGGTTGGGGGTTTTTGAGACGGATATCTTTGACCCTCTTCCTCCTGAGTTGATAAACCTTGGGTAATCCATAGGAAACTTCATTTCTTTGTTCTACAAAAAACCTCCGCTCTTGGAGGCTAACCATCTCTAAGAATAAGCTCCGTAGACATCAAGCACTTTTAAAGGCGCCGTTATTGAGGAAGAAGAATAAAAGGCACACTGTTTACTCGGATCTAAAACTACTAAGTTATTTTCCAGGCGCCATTGTAAGTACCAGAAGCTATTTCCTTTAGATCCTGCAATTGCATCTTTTATTTCTTGTTTTTATTTTCACTAGTTAGGCATAATGGAAAACAACAAAAAAGTTGGTGAGCTTTTTAATCTTTTTCTAATTTGGTGTTGATCACAAGGTAGAAACCTATGGAACCTTATTTACATGATAGTAGCAATGTTATTAGTATAGATAAATCCTTGCTAATCTTTATGGATAAGTCTAAGCAGGGAGCTAGGTTTACTAAAAATAATCTTTTTTGCTCCTCATCTGAGGAAATATTTTGCTCTGATAATGCTTTCATCACCACACATAGATAACTCATGGTCCACTTAGTATTTTAAATCCACTGTAAATATTCCGTGTAAATACTATGAAAATTGTGAGCGTGTTATGAATGGCAGCTGCTGAAGAGTGGGCAGCTCATCTGGAGATAAGACACTTTGTTTTTGCATGAATTAGGGTTATTCAAGTGTAGGTATTTCAATGGATGAAGTTAGAAAGAAATTGTTTGTTATGTCGCGGTAAAGCGGTGCATTGGTATAAACTATTGAATGACTCTTGATTGGAAGGATATTGTGCCTCTATTTTATTCAAGTTCTATCCTCCAAGTGAAATTCACAAAGATCGAAACCGTATATATAATTTCTGGCCTCATGATGGAGAGAGTATTGCCCAAGCATGGGAGAGATTGAAGACTTTAATGCTCAAATGCCCCAATCATGAGCTTTCAGGTAATATCATCATTGATAATTTCTATGCAAGACTTTCTTTTCAAGATAAGACCTTGCTGGATACTACTTGTTCCGGATCATTCACGAGCAACAAAGAAGAGTTAAAAGGACCTTCTTGATCGGATTAAGAAGAACGCTGAAGATTGGAAGAGAACGACAAAGGTAAAGAGTCGGGTATAAATTATGATTATGAATGCATTGAAACTTTTATGGATCCTGATAAATTTCGAAATATGGGTGCTACTTATGGTCTTGACTCTCAAGTTCTTTTCAAATCTTTATAAAGCCTTTGCTTCCTCATTTTGAATTGCCTAAAAAAGAATTTTGATAAGTATCATGACCTTTTAAAGAGGCTTGCATGAGGAATGAAATTGTTGTTAATAAGCATGCTCAACTTCTAAGAATGCTATTTCCTATAAGCATGTTAATTTTTGTGGAATACATAGACCTTGTGGAATTAATCAAAATCGAAGAAGAATATTGTATCCATCATGCTAGTAGAAAAACTAGAAAGTGGGTTTAGGGCTCTAGATGATCTTGGTAAAAAAGTTTGTGCCCTCTATCCTTTTAGTTGTGAAGTTTGCCATGAAGTGGGTCATTTTAATTTTCAATGCTCCTCCAATGATAATTTGAACCCAATGAGTGCTGCAAATTTGTATTCTTGATGATAAATTACTCTAATCAGCATGATGAACTTACTTTACTTTATTTTAGTTACTAAACTGTAGAGAAAAATCTCTTTGTTACATATGAGTGATCTTGATATTGATGATCACATGGGTGTTTTTCTTATTGCATTGACAAAAGCCATACAAACACTTACATATTTTAGAGATGACATATATAAAAGTATGATAGGACCATTGTGTGTTTCAACTAATTAATGAAAAGGAGGATCCTCTACAAGTTTCTTCTATTGTTTCTAAAAATGAATCACAAGCCAACCTTCAAGCCTCTTCCTCCTAAAGAAGGGGACAGAGAGAAGGAAGAAGAAGAAGAAGAAGAAGAAGAAGGGAACGAAGAAGAAGAAGAAGAAAAAGAAGAAGAAGAAGAAGAAGAAGGAGAATAAAAAGAAAGAGATAACGACGTATCCCCGCGTGAATGAAATAACGCTAGGTAACCGTAAGTATGTTGCTCCTAATGATTATTGTGATAATGAATCTGAATACGATGATCTTCCTATGCCCTTTACATGCATTAGCGATCATGATTTGAATGAGCACACTACTTTTGATATTACAAATCTCTGGAAACTACTTAAAATGATAATAATTGCCATAGTGTCGGTGCTATCCATGCTTTCCATAATGATATAGAAAGCTCCTAAGCTTGGGAAGAGGTGTTTGAAAATTCTTTTGCTACTGGTCATTATGTTCTTGATACATCTCTTTCTATAACAGTGATGGTATGGTCATAGATAAATCATATTGTGAAAGATAACTATTCTATTTCTTATGATGACCTTGTGCCTCAGATCTTTGATGATTATTATAAAAGGAATGCTATGATATAGGTTATAACTATCCTTATGAAACTTATCATAGTCATGATTGATTAACAAAAACAATTCTTTTAATATGCAACTTGTTTACCATGTTCAAATTCTTGATAATAATCTTGCTCCAATTACTATTAATGAGAATGACTCTTCTTATGCCAAAATTAATGATACTTCTATGCATATGAACCATGATAAGAATGTTTTAAGTGATGGGTATATTGTGGATTTCATCAATGATGCTCCTGAAAGTTATTATGAGAGAGGGAAATATGGTTATATGCATCTTAATAATATTAAGTTTCCCCTCTTCATGTTGAGAATCTTGAAGTTACTCGTTCGTGTTTTATCCTCTTATGCTTCTCACTTTGTTCTTCATGAATTCATTTGTATACAAGATTCCTTTGCATAGGAAGTGTGTTAGACTCAAATGCTCTCTTTTGCCTCAACTTTTATTTCTTATGATGCATACATTAAAGCTTCCTAAGCCCATCTTAATGGCTATAAAGAAAGAACTTCTTGGGAGATAACCCATGTGTTATTTTGCTACAGTACTTTGTTTTATATTTGTGTTTTGGAAGTTGTTTACTACTGTAGCAACCTCTCCTTATCTTATTTTTATTGCATTGTTGTGCCAAGTAAAGTCTTTGATAGAAAGGTTGATACTAGATTTGGATTCTTGAAGAAACAGATTTATTGCTGTCACGAATCTGGGCCTAATTCTCTGTAGGTAACTGAGAAAATTATGCCAATTCCTTGAGTAAATCCTCAGATATATACATAACTTTTCATTCAATTTAGCATTTTCATCGAGCAAGTCTGGTGCCATTTTAAAATTCGTCTTTACGGACTGTTCTGTTTTAATAGATTCTGCCTTTTATTTCGCATTGCCTCTTTTGCTATTTTGGATGGATTTCTTTGTTCCATCAACCTTCAGAAGCTTTGTGCAATGTCCGAAGTGTTAGAATAGTTGTGTCACCTCTGAACATGTGAGTTTTTGATTATGCACACTAACCCTCTAATGAGTTGTTTTGAGTTTGGTGTGGGAGGAAGTTTTTCAGGGTCAAGGGGAGCTTCCTCACCTTCGACAACATCGCCTCGCACCCTCTAGAACCTCGCGGGAACCCCGGTACGCCCTCCGACCCCCTAGGCTCGCCGCCAGAACCACGGCCTCTCGCCGGAGAAGACGACGATCGTGCACCGCTTCTCTTGAAACTATATTTTTATTCGGTCACATCTTATGTACTTTACTTGGAGCGTACGTATGTTTTTGTTTTTGTTTTTGTTTGAATAAATGCTTGTGTGGGAGAGAGACATTCTCCGCTGGTTCGTATGAACACATGTGTTCTTAGCTTTTAATGTTCAATGGCGAAGGTTGAAACTGCTTCGTTAATTGTTATATGGTTGGAAACGGGAAATGCTACATGTAGTAATTGGTATAATGTCTTGAATAATAATGTGATGCTTGGCAATTGTTGTGCTCATATAGATCTTGTTTAAGCTCTTGCATCATGTACCTTGTGCCCATTAATGAATAATTACATAGAGCTTGTTAAAATTTGGTTTGCATGATTGGTCTCTCTAAGTCTAGATATTTTATGGTTAAGGTGTTTGAACAACAAGGAGACGATGTAAAGTCTTATAATGCTTACAATATGTTTATATGTGAGTCTTGCTGCACCATTTCATACTTGAGTTTACTTCAAATAACCTTGCTAGCCTAAACCTTGTATCGAGAGGGAATACTTCTCATGCATCCAAATACCTGGAGCCAATATTCATACCATTTGTGTCCACCATACCTACCTACTACATGGTATTTACTCAGCCATTCCAAAGTAAATTGCTTGAGTGCTACCTTTAAACAATTCAAAAGTTGTTACCTTACTTGTGTCAATGTTTTATAGCTCATGAAGTATGTGTGTTGTTTATCTTTCAATCTTGTTGGGCAACTTTCACCAATGGATAGTGGCTTCATCCGCTTATCCAATAATTTTACCAAAAAGAACTGGCAATGGGATTCCCAGTCCCAAATTAATTAACAAAAATAGACACTCCTCCATGGTATGTGATTGTTGGACGGCACCGAAGGATTCGGTTAGCCATGGCTTGAGAAAGCAAATGTGGGGAGGAGTGTCATCTAAATAAACTAAAATAAAAGGCACTCCTTCATGGTATGAGATTGTTGACAGGCAGGATTTAGTTAGCCATGGTTTGTGAAAGAAGGTTGGAAGGAGAGTGCCAAAAATAAAATAAAATAGGAGCCGCTCTTTGAAGTTGTTGATGAGGTAGTTAGAGTGCCCTACCATTCGTTGACAAAACAACGCCTCTCAAAACTTTACTTTTATGCTCTCTATATGTTTCAAAATCAAAGCTCTAGCACAAATATAGCAATCGATGCTTTCCTCTTTGAAGGGCCATTCTTTTACTTTATTGTTGGTGAGTTTACCTATTCCTTCTATCTTAGAAGCAAACACTTGTGTAAATTGTATTGCATTGATTCTTACATGTTTACCTATTGCACTTATTATCGTATTACTTTGCGTTGACAATTATCCATGAGATATACATGTTAAAGATGAAAGCAACTGATGAAACTTATATCTTCCTTTGTGTTGTTTCAAAGCTTTACTAAGAATTTATTGCTTATGAGTTAACTCTTATGCAAGACTTATTGATGCTTGTCTTGAAAGTATTATTCATGAAAAGTCTTTGTTATATGATTCATTTGTTTGCTCATTGTCTTCATCATTGCTCGAATCTCTGCATTTGTCTCATGTGCTTTACAATAGTATGATCAAGGTTAGGATAATGGCATGTCACTTAAGAAATTATCATTGTTATCGTTTACCTACTCGAAGTGCCAGTTCCTGTGGAGGCGCCGTAATCGTCTCAAACGTATCTATAATTTGATGTTCCATTATACTTTATTGATGATACCTACATGTTTATACGTATATGTCATTAATATGAATTTCGGAGCTAACCTAATGACGAGATGCAGAAGGGCCGTTCTTTGTTCTGCTGTTTTTGGTTGAGAAATCCTAGAAAAGGAAATATTCTCGGGAATCAGACAAATAAGCCCAACATCCTATTTTTCCCGGGCGCTTCCAGAGCACCGAAGAAGGGCCGGAGAGGCCAGAGGGGCCCCACCCCACAAGGCGGCGGCGCGGCCAAGGGGTGGCGCGCCCCCGATGGTGTGGGCACCCCGTGGCCCCTCCGACTCCGTCTCTTCGCCTATTTAGTCGTCCCTGACCTAAAAACACCAATACGAGAGGACGAAACCGAGAAAACCTTCGAGGCATATGCATCAACGAAATCAAGATTCGGGGGACGGAAGTCTCTGTTCCGGCACCGCGGGCGAAGGAGGAATTGCCCCGAGTCATCTCCACCGCCGTCTTCACCGCCATCTTCACATGTCCATTGTCCCCATGATGAGGAGGGAGTAATTCACCCCAGGGGCTGAGGGCTCTAAAGTAGCTATGTGGTTAATCTCTCTCTCGTACTCCAATACAATGATCTCATGAGTTGCTTTACATGATTGAGATCCATATGATGAGCTTTGTATCGCTACTAGTTGTGTGCTACTCATGTGATGTTATTAAAGTAGTCTATTCCTCCTGCATGGTGTAAAGGTGACTAGTGTGTGCACCGTGTGGTTCTTGTCGGAGGCTATGATCATGATCTCTTGTAGATTGTGGAGTTAATTATCATTATGATAGTATTGATGTGATCTATTCCTCCTTCATAGTGTAATGTGGACAGTGTGTGCACTATGTTGGTTCTTGGTTTATCTTGCAAAGATCTATTATGCTCTAAGGTTACTTAAGCATGAATATCGAATGTTGTGGAGCTTATTTTCAGGCATTGAGGGTTCATGTAATCTCGCAACGAATGATGTTATGTATATCAAACAAGAATTGTATAGCACATATGAAAAAGGATTATTTATTATGCGATCAATGTTGAGAGTGTCCACTAATGAAAGTATGATCCTAGGCCTTGTTTCCAATACTGAAAACACCGTTTATTCACTGTTCTGGCATGTTTACTGCTGCCATATTTTATTCAGATTGCTATTACCACTCATATACATCCATACTACTTGTATTTCACTATCTCTTCGCCGAACTAGTGCACCTATACATTTCACAAGTGTATTTGGTGTGTTGGGGACACAGAGACTTCTTGCATTGTGAGTTGCAGGGTTGAATGAGAGGGATATCTTTGACCTCTTCCTCCACGAGTTCGATAAACACCCGTTAATCCACTGGGAAACTTGCTGCCATTCTACAAACCTCTGCTCTTGGAGGCCCAACAGCAGCAAGAAGAAGCTCCCGTAGACATCATAGATGCATAAGTCACGGGCGAGGTGCTATCATTTGGAGCCTCGCACCGCCAAAGGATTCATGCCATACGTACTTAGACCAAATCTTATGTTCCTTGCGTCGACTGCAAAATCTTTAAACTCTCGGTCGATCTTTCTCCATTACGTTCCATCAGCGGGTGTCTCAACTCCCCGTACGACTACAGTCCTCTTTGTGCCATCGCAACAACTTGGCATGCTCTTTGTTCTGAACAAACGTTTAACAGTGGTATTATAGGAGCATACCACATCACCTTGAGAACCTTCTTCCTGGGTTTCCCACGGCCCTCGACATCGTCTACCGGGGTCTTGTGTTTTCTTTGTTCTCTCTTTGTTTCATTCAATCGAACCGCGGTAGAGGATGCGGTCGTTGATGCATGCATGTATCTTGAGGAACCTCTAAACCTAGAGGCGAGACAACCTTCTTTGGCAAATGCGTCTTTGGGGGCAGCTGCGTTATTCTTTGGAAACATATTCTTCAACATTTTCAGCAAGTTTTTCAAATCCGATCAGCTACACCTTCTGTGCCTTTCAGCAAATCCAGTGTGCAGCCCAGCTCTTTCAGACCATTATCGCATCTGGGGTCGACTTTTGTGATCCTCTAACCGTCAAGTCAATTCTCCCTCCTTTTCAGTTTCGCAACGACTCCGTGCATCAGCAATGGTCCGACCAAGATCATCGAGCGGGCTCATCACGTGCCTCTTTTTGATCACCTTCCCCTCACCTTCCCCACCTTCAACATCATCCATGAAAGTATCACCGAAATGATCAGATAGCTGTCATCGATGTCATCCCCTTCTTCAACTATCTTCTTCCATTATAACCCTCTTTCTCCATGCTTGCTCAACAATTATAGCTTGGCATGGCTTAGTGCGAATCAGGTGCTGATGAACTTCCCTTGAGTAACCCTTCTGATTCTTACAGGCAACACTTGGACAGATAACAAAACCCCCACTGTCTTATTAGCCACTACGAGGAAATCTTTCAAACCCGTAGTGAATTCTCCGGAGGAGTCGGTTAGCGTACATCCATTGCCGATTCATGCATTATTATAATACAAAATATATAATTAACCATCATGCATTTGTTAAACTAAATAGAAATTAAACAATGAACTACACACATATGCATATTTTATCAATGACACATATAAATGAAAGGTTCAAGTTGCTAACCCCGCGATCGAGGAAAAAATAAATGAGGAAGCTCGATCAAGTGTGGCTCCGAGCACTTCATATCATGTTTGTTTCATGCTCTTGGGGCATTTCATCAAGCACCTTGTGTGCATAAGGAGCCAAAAGCAAACCTACACCCCTTATGAAGTTTGTGAAGAGGGTAGCACCAAATGGCTAAGTCTTTGTGGCCAAATTTGGTGGACGGGAGGAGACTTTAATCATGGTTGTGACCATAGCAAATAAGCCTGCTGAAACTTTGGACATTTAGTCGCGGTTAGCCTAGCCAACAGCAATCACTTCCGTCCACCAGCTGAGCCACAGCGGCATTGACCCAGGCCTTTAAGTGTGATTCGCCATAGCCGCGACTAAAGGCCCCATTGATCGCGGTTCTTACATTTTCGCGACTAATAGGGCTGGACGGAAGGCCTTTTTTCTACCAGTGATTTATCATTTTTTGATTTTGTTATTCATAAAGGTCCACGCGCACCAATTTTGTGTCTAACTCGATGACATAATTAACTCCGTTCAATCAACTCAAGTATAGTTTTTTCTCGATCTCTCTAAAAAGGTACAACTTTATCTTCTTAAAAATATTGTATTAGTACCAGAAACTCAATTCGGCTCCCGGGTGCGTATGATCTCTCTACCATCAAAACATATTTCCAAGTGCTAAAAAATTTTGACAAAAAAATTTACATCTACATCTCCATAATATATGTGTATTCGTCAAGTTTCACGAAAAAATGATATTTTTTATAGTCTAAGCGAAAAAGAGAAAATTTATCTTTGTGACAAGTCTTTGTTTCAGCACCAATTTTGTCTTTTTTACACGCCACACGCATGTGATTTTCTGAAACAACATGTGTGAGCGCGTAGCTCATGAAGATGTACGTGCAAAATTTTTGTTTCAATTTTTTTAACATTTTAAAATGTGCCTAACATGTATTTCAAAATAAAGGGAACATACGCTCCCATGTGCCAAAACATCACTCCCGTATTAGTACGTGTTTTCCTGTCATGTATGGTCAAAATGTCCCAAAAGAACCATGCAAAGCATGAATGCACGTACCAAATGCAAATTCCATATACTCCAAAATCGCAAGAAATAATCTGCAGATAGAGGAGCTTATTCACATTTCAAGAAACGTGAACAGTGAAAGCACGCTGGTAAAGGCAAACCTCCCGTGGCTTGCGATTTCTCTCATCGGTCAGGTGCGATTCTACTAAGGGCGCGTTTGGTAGCCTGCATCCTTCTTGGCTCGCATGAGGGGAGCAATTTTCGACCCGTTTAGATGCTTGGGCTGAGCCGCGTTGTCGTATGAATCAGTTCTTAAAGCACCCCTGAGGTCCTGGAGGAACGCCCAGAATGTCAGTTTCTCTGGAGCTAGGCCCGTTGCGGCCAGAAGGCTGCACGCGTGGGAAAGGGAGGCGGAGACGCCGCATTCCTTCGGGAACACGCGCCATAATTAGCCTCACCGCTTCCCTCTCCTTCCTCTCACTCGCGACTGCAGTCTCACCTCCCCCAAACTGTCACATCACCCGGCGGTTCTCCTCCCACCGACCAATCCGCCGCACGGAAGCAGGGAGGAGCACCGCTACCGGAGGAGGAGACGTCGGCGACCAGGACCTCGACATCGGCCGCAATCTGCTCCGCAGTCCTCATCGGCATCTCGTCTTCGCCCGCGACCTCGAGCTCGTCCTCGACCGGAAGAATGGCGGTAAGGACCTCTCCTTCTCACCTTCGTACTCGTTCTGTTCAAACATGCCATTATCGGGCATTTCCAAGAACATGCACATTAGATCTGCTAGGGTTTCCGTTAGGATAGCGGTCGGATTGACGTTTTGCAAGGTGTTCGTCCCCATTTCTTGCAGTTCTTGTCCAGTTCTTGCATTTCACAGTGTCGATTTGCTTAGATCTGTTACAGTAGATACTTCCTAGACCGGCCTTTGGATTGCTGCTATGCATGCATAGAGGCGAAGGTTTTTTTGTGTTCGGGTTTACCATGTTGTCATTGTTGTCCGAAAAGTTGAGTTGAGTCGCGCTAGTTTGTTCAGACGCAAGAGGAGTGGGAGGACTTGAAGAAGGAAGTTGCAATGCTCAAGAACATGCAGCGAATACAAGCACAAATGATGACGGCTAAGAAACAGGAATGAGAGGCAAAAAAACAGGCTTTGGAGGCTGAGAAGAGAAAGCTAGAATATGACATATACGACCTGCTTCAAGTGAACTTTGCAATCAAGGACAAGCTCAAGAGGATCAGGGCTACCTGTGACGAGTGATGAATGTGATGTAAATGTAGTACCGTATGAGAATTTGTAATGTGCCCTAAATACAATTTGTAATGTACCCTAAGTACCACTCATAATGTACTCAATCTGAAGTGTCAATTGTCTTGTTTCTTGATTGAACTAGGCCAATGATTATAACCTGGGATTATAGTATGAAGAGATGATTGATCAGAACCTATGGCATGACTTAACATGACCATGACATTGCTTCTGTTCAAACATCTCCTACATATATCCTCATTGTATGAAAAGTTTCTGCTTCTTCAGTTGTGCATTGGCCAATGATTCAACTAACTGGCTGCAGCAGGGTGCTCTCAAAACTTAGTCATGTATACATATCTCACACCTAGACTTTAGTTGCAGGACAGATCCACCTTTATCTTGCTAAGTGTGATCTGCTATGGCCTGGGTATAAACATGTGTAGTAACAACGTTATTGTTAACAAGGCTTATGAAGGTAGGTGGTGCCTAAGCATAGTCATGTGTGCCACTGTGTGCTTACTACACTTAGTTTAATGACACCCTATGCCTGCCGATAATGGTAAATGTATGAGGCCTTACTAATGTTATCAATATAAACTACTTGTGAACACCTCTAATTGCTTGTGTTCTTCTAGATTTAAGATGATGCTTGGGTCACTTTTTACCTTGAAGGGTGGAATATCGTCAAACTCTAAGGTTGGCCACTTCCACGACGAGCCAGGGCCGGACCATTTCCTCAAAATCATCTTCAAGCCCACATTCGGCCGGCTCATTATCCCTAAAGCTTTCGTCAAGTGGTTCGGAGAAATCTCTTCCAACATCATCGTCACCACCAACACCGGATGCAACTGGAGGATGACTACGAGGAGAGAAGGCGATGACGCATTCATCGACCAAGGATGGTCGGCCCGTCGCCCATCAGCTCAAGGTAGGCCAGTTCGTCACCTTCAGAAGGGTGTCCTCCTTGGAGTACAGTGTGGTCATCTTCGACCACACCTGCACTAAGGTGGTGACGAGGTGCCCGTACCATGGCGATGACATCAGGTGCGTCGTCTCCGAGAGCACCATGTCTGAAGCTAACCTGGTGCCATGTCGTGACTAGTTGCTGCTCATGTCTAGTCTACTGAACTATGATCTTGTATGGCGTGTCCAGAACTATGATCGTGTCTGAAAAATATTGTGCTGTGAACTTGTGTCTGATCAGTGCTAAGTTATCTGTCTTCTTTGATTGTGTTCTTACTTGTGTTGTTGATCGCTAGTAACCTCACCACTGAAGGGAAAAGGTTACCAGAACCGGATCATGGGTTGCAACCAAACAGCAGGGGCGCCGTTCTGGGCTGCTACAAGGCCTGAAAATCGACCTACCAAACGTCCAGAGCCCAAATCACCACGGGGCCAAAAAAAATCTCCGTGCAGCCCACCAAACAAAGTCATTTTTATGGCCATGATCCGTCTTAGACGCGTAGAGGCTCCTTCTCACTGCGTGAGTGATGCAGGAACGAAACGCGCCCTAATCAGCGACCTCCATCTTCGATGGAATGGTACCATTAGCCGGATTTGTCCCAGCAGTTACCCAATGACGACAGTGTCACCGTTATCAGCTAACGCTGCCTCTGATTAGCTCCAGTATAGAGACAGATGTCAAACGTGTTGCCACGCGTAGACGGCCAGTCCACTGTTGTGTCTGCGAGCGTAGTTATGGGGAAAATGACAGTGGAATCACGTACTTACGTACGTACATGGTGGTGTGGTAGGGTAAACTGAGTACAGTACCCCTCTTACCTGAAAATGATAAAACCTTTGCGGACAAGTCACCCGATCGAGAAGGAAAAGGCGAGGCCGTTCATGCTCCATCGCTTCCCCTGCACTCAACTTTGCTTTTGCTTTCACCGATTGGGCTGGTAAACATCCACTCATTCACACGTACGGTTTGTTGGTTAAAAAGTGGTGGCCTTTTAATGGCTAGCTGCACTTTGCTAGCTTTGGAGGTTTTCAAGAAGGAAACCTCTCACTTTATTAATATAGTAATCACATGATACATCTAACATGCTGGAGCCGCAGCACAACAAATTAAAGCTTTAAAAAGATAAAATAGGAAAAAGAAACTAATGCCGACACCGACAGATCGACGAAAACGTGGACGGTCTGCAACCAATGCGTCCTCCGAAGAAGTACCACCACCCTCCTAGCACACTGAAACCCCGCATACCAAGTAGCACCTTCAACAAAGAAGCAACGACGATGACGCTGCTGCCTAGACTAGTCATGGGTTTCCCCCGGTACGCGGAGGGGAGTGGGTAGGGGTACACCCGACGCCCTCTAGGAAGGAAAGGCGGCACCTGCAGGCGCCACCGCGTTGGTGTCGGACGAACCGACAAGGATTTCTCCCGACCCCCACAACCACCACCATGGACGATTCGGAGTGCTCCACCCAACATGCCGTCCACCAGCACGCACCACCACGGTCTTGAAGCCATCATCGCCGTCTCACTGTGGTCACCTTCGCGAGGCCTAGCGGGAGAGAAGGGGACAAAAAGGTTGGAGGTAATAGCACCGCAATCGTGCGGGAAGGAACAACCTCCACCGCTTTCGCAGTAGCCAACCGGGCATGCCAGCAGAGACACACCGAACCCCTTCTGGCCCAGCCACCGAAAACTGGCCAGCAAAGTCCTCGCTGACATGCCGCATCAGGCCGGCCAGCAGAACCGCCACTACCCATCCATGTTGACCAACCTCTGCCCCTCCAGGAAGCGTCGTCATCAATTTGGCAATTCAAATCTTTGCACGTGCTTGACAGTAAGGCACATGGCAAAGCCCTGCCGTCACCACGGCCCCGTCAACTGCGCCGTAGAGGTGGGCCCCGCATGACGATGTGCCGTGTATTTTCTTTGCCATGGCCGCGTGGGATCCGTACCAGGCCGAAGAGCAGCGCCACGAGTGCTGTGAGCCGCGCCACCGCACCCCACGCACAGGGAAAGTTCGGCCGCAACGTCCGGCCCCGCACAGGCAACGCTCGACAGCCCTCACCGACAATGGCAGAGAGCAGGATAGAGGGTACGACGGGCGCCGGTGGCTAGGGTTGCTCCTGCTCGCCCGCGCGAGGGCGAGGCGCGAGCCGAGGCGGGAGGAGGGAGGAGAGGGCCGCGGACGCTGACGAGGGGTGGCGGCGAGGGTTTGGAACCCTAGTTGCGGGGCGGGGGAACGGATCGAAATTCAGTGTTAAGAATCTCAAACAGGAAACTCAGTCTTTAAATATCTACGATTTAAATATCTACGATGGACTGCAAATTCCTGCTAGTTTAAGCATATTTTTAGGCAGGGTTGCATGAAAAGATAAACTTTTAGTACCGCAAACAAACGCAAAATTCTAATGTTGGTCCATCAAGTTGACCCCGACCTTGTTTATCTATCAAGTGTCATAAAAACCATGTAGATGTGCTTTCTTAGCCCCTATCAAATTGAATTTCATAATAGTGGTATCTAGTGATTTCAATGTATTAAAGGTCATCTTCGAGGTAATATAACAAGCGGTTGGGATCCGAGATGACCCCAGCCATTCTAAAAAACAAAAGGTTCCTCAAAATTGTGCATGGTGGGATTTTGTTACTATTTTATTCTATGTAAATATTGTTGAAGGTAAGCTTGCCAAGTATAATTATACTAAAGAAGTGTTACATGTAAGACCGAAAGAACTGGTTTTATTGTCTTCTTGGTTATGTTAATCTAATGTATTTTCTATGTCGATGCTTACTGGGTTTTTTAATGAAGAAAAGAGAACATTTTGGACATTTTGGACTTTTTACATTAAATACTTGAGTATTATGCCTATTTATATATCTATAGCAACTTCCATAAAATATCTAAAATTTTAGCGTTCTCTAGTTATAAAGTTTCTTATATGCGTTGTAAAAACTACGATATCTGAAAATACATATTCCATTTGATAATAGATATAATTTAGCCTTGTTTTTCTGTTCTTCCACAATTCATTAACAAACTTGCTAATTTTCATTTATAAGCATATGGAAATTTTTGTGAAATAATCTTATTTTTCATTTTGGTTTCTCCATTTTTTTGCTAGTTTGTCGAGTGTGAGATATTATTTCTACATTATCTTTAAGACTGCTTCAATGGAAAGATGGACTAAAGATATGTGTTCGTGATACTTGGTACACCAACAAGACGTGGTGTTATTGTTGATATACTAAAGTTAGATTTTGTAATAGTTGATGGACATAACAATGTCTTCCAATATATAGAGGGTATAAGGCATAATGGCAGCTACAAGCCTAGGATATTTTATAAAGTTTCACCATGGTTCCATACAATGCTAGAATGATAACCGGAAATTCAATTCGGCTCCCGGGTGCGTATGCTCCCTCTACCAACAAAACATATTTCGAAGTGTGGAAAAATTTTGACAAAAAAATCTACATGTACATTCCATAATATATGTGTATGCGTCAAGTTTCACGAAAAAATAATATTTTTTGTGGCCTATGTAAAAAAGAGAAAACTGTGAAAAACATTGTTTTCAGCACTGAATTTTGTCTTTTTTACACATGTCACATGATAAGTTCATTTTTTATGAAACGACTTTCTAAGCGCGTAGCACATGAAGATGTACGTGCGAATTTTTTGTTTCAATTTTTTAAAAATTTAAAATATGTGTAACATGCATTTTAAAATATAGGGAGCATGTGATCCCATGTTCCAAAACATCACTCCCGATGATAACATAAAACATTGCAATTTCATGTGCAATTACTCGAACCCTCTAAAATAGTGGCTGCAACTTGGGTACGATCTTCCTAATTTAGATAGGATATATTAGGGTTTTTTTAAGTACAAAAGATATTGAATTATTTTAACAAATTGAAAACACAAATCAATGTTAGATTGGTTTTGCTAATTCTAAGTCGACCAAGAATTAACTAAGGAGATGTTCGGTTCCAGTCATATTTTGCCAAGCTAAAATTTGGTGATTTGGCATATGTTCAGTTCTCGACACACTTTGAAGTTACCGCACTTTATTATCCATATGGCCCA